>OY998180.1:86324154-86723307 GCA_963921935.1 Galeruca laticollis
AGACAAATAAACCCTTTGCGAATTTCTACTGTAGACATATAAATTGCTCAAAGGCTTGAGGGGGAATGTTAAGACAAATAAATTGTCTTAGAAAATTTTAGATAAAATAATGTACCAAATAACAATAAATGATTTATAAAATATTAGATAAATTTGGCACACACTGTAGAAATTTAAAAAATAGCTAAGTAATTAATCAGAAGTTAGGTAAAGATTTCGAAATTGAAATGAAATCAAAAGGGTACAGTAATAAAGAAACATACCTTCACAAGTCATTGACCAAAGTCTAGAAGATTATTTATTGATTGTAAATTATTTTATATATTACGTAAGATTTTAGTTATAAGAAGGTATAGTAATTTACCCGAACATACAGAGTATGTTATGAAATTTATATTTGTCAAGTGCGGGTGACAAATGGTGACAATTGGAGGTTATAGAAAAAAGTTAGTGATGAGTAAGGAGAAAGGATACTTGTTCTATGTCTAATGACTACTCTCTCATTTGTTGCGGTAACCAAGAGATACAAATCCAGGTGACTAAAAATAAATAAGATAGTGTCATTGAGAACATTTTGAAAGAGCTGTCAAGAAGTCAAAAAGTTTTCTAAAAAAAAGAGATAATTAATAAAATAGAAGTCTTTTAAACATATACTATCGATAAAAGAAAAGCAAGCTGAAGTGGACATGTTTTGTATTTAATGGTAAAAGGAAATAATTTCCAAAATTTTGAAGAGGAGTTTAAAAAGGGTAAATCGTACATACCGTATACATTGGATTAGTGAGGAGTTTGATGATTTTTTCAAGACGATTTCCTTCATAAAGAGTGTTTGACAGTGGACTGAAAAGTAACAAATCTTTATAAATATTTAGTAGGAGAGGATCATCATCTTGATTGGAAACTTCAAAATTATTGAATAGACAGTGATAAATATTCTTAACGATTTGCTTGCTGTTGAGTTGTATGCTTTGCATTCAAGTTTGCAGAAATTAGAAACAGTACAAAGACTTTATTTGACATAACTCCGTTTTTTTATTGTAAGATTTATCATTGTAGATTTATAGGTTAAGTTTCTTCTCTTTCATTTTCGTAGAGAGAATGCATTCAATCTACTACGTCTAACAATGAACTATCTTGAAATTTCTCATCGATATTTATATTGACCTAAATTTGGTAAACCATTCTTTAAAAATTTCAAACTTAATTAATTAATAAACATATTTTGGAATTAATTAGTTTGTTTTCCTGGAGTAGTTTAGTTGGGTATTGATATATTGAAAGTTTGACACAGATGGAGGCCATAAGTCTGGAAAGTTGAAATATTGGATCCGTACGCCCAGAGAGCGGAAGCAAAGAGTTCTCAAATAAGATACATAAAATTAAAATTTAAATCTAGTAGAAACTATTACATAACCGGAGCCCAGAAATTCAAATTCAATAAAATAAACTGTTTGTAAAAGCCCAAGTTTGACAATTTATAATTTGACAGTGACATTAATCAGAATTTCATTTTAATTTTTCAAATTTACATTACAGAGAAATAAATATCGTCACAATATATATATATATATATATATATATATATATATATATATATATATATATATATACAGGGTGTCCCGGGACTAATGGGAAAAAAGTCAGGAGCGTATAATCTGAGCCAAAATAATGTTAGTACTTCATATAAACTTTTTCTATGCAGGCCCTCGTTTTTGAGTTATAGGCCTCCAAAGTTTTAATTTTGAATTTGGTTTTTATTTTTATTTTTTTTACTAGTTATTTGATCTTTATAAAATTTACGGCAAAGCTATAATATACGTGTATGTTTATTTTGGAAAGGTAAACAGTTTTACAGTAGTGCCTTGAAGCCAGGGACGGACTACTCGCAATGGTTAGTGATCCAAAAATTTTGCAGGGATGGTACACCCTGTATGAAATTATCGAAATTCACTTCCCCACACATTAATCTAACGAAAAGGTACTCTTGTTGGAATTCGATAAAATAAGCCGTTTGGCTAATATTTACAGTTTTATTAATGCACTACGTACCAATTTTACGCATTCACCATTTTTATAAGTACACAACGAGGTAAAACTAACTTATTAATACTATGTCCAAGATTTGCCTACAGTACTACAAAAAAATAATTTAATGATAGCAAGAAGATAAAAAACATTAACGAGGTATCAATTCGTAAGTTGGTAAAAACTTTTTAAAAGTGTTTTTACCGTTTATCAAGTAACCATAGGATTAGTTGTCAAACGTTGTGTAGAATAGTTCGTTGTCATTACTTGTCAGTAATTCATAAGTCCTTAATTTAACTGTTACAATTGCAGAATTCACTTTTATTGAGTATGCAGATATGCATTTAATGTATGGACTGGCTTCTCGAAACTGTTTAGAGGCCAGAAGGCTTTATGCAGAACATTTTCCAAACAGAGCATTGCCAGACAGACGAATGTTTGAGCGTATTGATCTCAGGTTACGAGAAACAGGTATGAATAAGTAAATGTAATTTTCCATGTATAGAAAACAAAATTTTAAATTTTAGGAAGTTTTTTGCCAAAAAAAGGTGGAGAAGGTCCAGTACGAAGCGTACGTACTGTGGCAGTTGAACAAGATTTGTTAAATGCAGTTGATAATGAACCATCAACGAGTTTACGAAAATTATCAAGAGAACATAACGTCTCGAAATCAGTCGTTCATCGCGTCCTAAAAGAACAGCTGTTATATCTTTTTCATATGAAAAAAGTACACAGTATGACAGTGGCTGATTATCCTGCACGACTTGAGTATAGCCAGTGGTTTCTGCGACAACAACAAGCAGACAATACATTCATTAGTAACGTTCTCTTTACGGACGAATCCGGTTTCACCAGAGATGGAGTCATAAATTCTCATAATATGCATTTATGGGATGATGTGAATCCACATGGCATTATCCAAACTAGGAACCAGCATAGATTCATGGTAAATGTTTGGACAGAAATAGTTGGCAATCATTTGATAGGGCCATATTTTATTGACGGTACTTTGACCGGTCAGAGATATTTGGAGTTTTTGGAAAATGAGTTATGGAACCTGTTTGATGATGTGCCACTACACACTCGTAGGAATTTATGGTTCATGCATGATGGGGCTCCTCCTCATTTCAGTTTAGATGTTCGACAGCATTTACACACAAGGTTTCCTAATAGATGGATTGGTCGTGGAGGCCCTTTTCAATGGCCACCGCGATCAGGAGACGTTAATCCTATGGATTTCTTTCTCTGGGTTTATCTCAAAAGTAAGGTATACTCAACACCCGTGCAAACAAGGCAAGATTTAATTGACAGAATTGTGTTACACTGCAATGTTATTAGAAATAATATGGGACTGTGCAAAGAAACAACCTTCGTAGACTTAGAATGTGCGTGGAAGTGGGAGGAGCTCATATTGAACATTTATTAGAATAACGTTAGTTTTTATTGTTGTTTAGGAATTAGTTTTAGTCCAATGTTTTATAAATTGTGTTTTTTGAGGTTTTCTTAATAGTTTAATAATTTTGTGTTCGTAATTTTGATTAAAAGCAACTGATTACGTTGTTTGCGTACCTATTCAATTCCTATTCTTCCTATGAGTTCTTAATGTTTTTATCATCTGCTATAATCAAATCATTACTTTTCCGCCCAACCTATCTAATATGCGAGAAAAGTATTGGTTTACCCCAAAAAAGTTGGAATTTTGACAAAAATTTTTGAGTTATTTTTACGCTTTCCATCAACAACAACACGAAAAAACGGCTTTTAGAAAAAAAATCCTGTGTGTATGTCGTCGTCGGCCGCGATACAGCCTCAGGAGTGCAATGAGTCACCAATTTTATGATGGAATATTATTAAGAATATGTCACAAATAAACACTATTGATTTTCAGCTCATCAGAGCCAGTACAGCGGGTGCTATGGTACTTGAAGTACGGCCTTTTGACATTTTTTGAGAAATTTCAGTTTGTTAGCACAATACAGCCTCCGGAGTTTAACAAGTCACCAATTTTATGATTGAATATCATTCAGGACATCTCACTGATGAACCCTATTGATTTTGATATCCCCAGAGCCAATACAACAGGTGCTACAGTATTTTAAGAACGATATTTTTGTCATTTTTGGAGAAGTTTCAATTTGTTAGCATGATACAGCCTCAGGAGTATATCCAAGTGACCAATTTTATGATTGGATATTATTCAGAGCGTCTCAGAGATGAACCGTATCGATATTCAGCTCACTAAAGCCAGTACAACGGGTGCTTTGGTACTTGAAGTACCAAATTTTTGTAATTTTTGGAGAATTTTCAGTTTGTTAGCACGATATAGCCTCCAGAGAATATACGGTTGATCAATTTTTTGATTGAATATTGTTCAAGGTGTCTCACAGATATGCCCTATCGATTTTCAGTTGACTTGAACGAGTACGGCTGGTCCTATAAATCCAGATATACTAAATTTTTGGTTGTTTTTGAAAAAATTTCGGTTTGTTAGCACGATACATCCTCCGAAGTGTATACAAGTAACAATTTTATAATAGAATATTGTTTAGGGCCACAGATGCGGAAAAGTTAGTTTTAATCTTTGAAACAGTTTATTTTTTTGTAATACTGTAGGTAAATCTTGGACATCGTATTAATAAGTTAGTTAGGTAAATTGGTACGTAGTACATTAATAAAACTGTAAATAGTAGCCAAACGGCTTATTTTGTAGAATTCCAACAAGAGTACCTTTTCGTTAGCTTAATGTGTGCCATCCCTGCAAAATTTTTGGATCGCTAACCATTGCGAGTAGTCCGTCCCTGGCTTCAAGGCACTACTGTAAAACTGTTTACCTTTCCAAAATAAACATACACGTATATTATAGCTTTGCCGTAAATTTTATAAAGATCAAATAACTAGTAAAAAAAATAAAAATAAAAACCAAATTCAAAATTAAAACTTTGGAGGCCTATAACTCGAAAACGAGGGCCTGCATAGAAAAAGTTTATATGAAGTACTAACATTATTTTGGCTCAGATTATACGCTCCTGACTTTTTTCCCATTAGTCCCGGGACCCCCTAAATAAATATATATATATATATATATATATATATATATATATATATAAATATATATATTATATAAATATATATATATATATATATATATATTATATGTTGTTGATATTACGAATGTATAATTACACAGAGGCGATTTCAAAGTTTTCACAAGAAGTTCGGAAATTTAAGAGGGTCAATATTCATTAGAGGACAAGAGGACATAAAACTATTTTTCTATCCTTATATGATCTCATAGGATTCCATGATTGACGCTTTAAAAATTGTCACTAAAATATTCTATTGTATCGAATTGTAGTGAGTATTATGCGTACTTGTTCCATAAACATTTTCTATTCGTAATTTAGTCTGCTCTCGGTTTTGGATGCGTGTATACATTGATAAAATTGTGGTTCATATTCAAAAATTTATTGTAAGAATATATTTATATTTATACTCCAATATTTTGAGTCGATTGAAGGATTAAAAAATATGTCAATTGATTTTTCTTATAAGTAATTTATGCTAACATATATGTCACACAACCAGTTAAATTTATTTGGTTTGATAGTAATTATTCCCAATCTATGATAATGACTTCGAAAAATGAATACTTGGATACCATGATTATCAAATATATCATCAACAGCTGATTTTCAATGTCTGCTTACATTTTCAATATGTAACGATATTTGATGAAGAAAAGAAATATCAAATGATCTACCCACTTGATAAAATGAATAAATTGAAATTAATATGATTTATTTGTATAAAATTGCATTTATACAGAAACATATTTTGCATTCAAAGCATGCGTAACGTGGGACCGGTTGATCATATATTCATTGACATAGAAATCCAAACACCCAATAAAAATGATGTTATTTCAGTTCAATTTGGCATACATATAAGAGAGTTTATATAGTGATTTAAAAAAACAACCACGCGTTACAAAGTAATGGGTATTTATCAAATATCCAAAGTACCGATTCCTTGTTGTTCGAAATACTCGTTACTTTTACACAGAATTGAACGATAACCTAACCAGATCGAATGCGATAGCTAAACTCATAATTACTGAAAATCCAATAAAATTCGACGGAACTCCTTTAATGTATAATTACGATAGGGCGACAAGGTGGAACTTGACATACTGTTGAGATGAGCGCAGAGAAGCAAATAACCCTCTCCAAAGTTATATAAAAGGATTACTTTCGTCTTTATAACGGACTACAATTAAAATACTCAGTCAAGTAGGAAAAACTGTAATAAATTCTCTGCTTGCCTCTATAATTGCCCGTTTTGGAAATCCCGAAAACAATATTATAATGGGCAAAGCCTTTTTCTTTGATCCAAGATTAGAAGCAAATGCATTCAGCTAAGAAGACAAATTAAAAAGAGTCGAAAATTAAACTCATGATAAATTAGTTCATCTTATAAAAAAAAGATACTGAACGTCAACCTAATGTTACTGAAACTGAAACTGTTAATGAAACCGTTTCTGAGACAAATGAAAATACCATCGGACAATTCACAGAATTACGATAGTTCGATTGATGTGTGAAACATTCGCGATAGATCAAGAGTCTATTCCTGGTTATCTAAACTAATCAATAACTATTTATGTGTTTGTGCCACTTCTGTTCCGTACGAACGCATACTATCTAAAGCCGATCAAATAGAAACGGAACGCAGAAATCGATGCGCATACATATTGCCCCTGACGAAGACTAAAGGTGATCTTGAGCCATAAGCAACGCCACCTCATACCATAACTTGACCAGTACGATGAACATGCCAATCAACAAAAAAATGAGCATTATGACGTTCGCCTCGTCTCTTTCTCACACTCGTTCGACCATTATGCATGTCTTAGCAGAACCGGGATTCATCACTGAAGACGATAGTGTTCCATTCCTGACTTCACGTTTTTGGCACCACTGAAGTCGATTTCTTCGATCTTCCAGAGTTAAAGGTAACACCAACTGAGGCCGGTACGAATAGAAGTCCAAATCTACTTAAACGTCTATAAATACTTCGCATTCCCAGGACCCTTCCCTGTTCTGCAAACCACTGAGATGCTATTGCCCTTGTCGATTATAAAATATCTCTTAGAGTTAATAACTTTAGGCCAAGATCTTGGCCCTGTGTTGTCCTGCTCACTAATCCTGTGCCTCTATTTATTAATGTGCGGTCTTCTTGATGCCATGGCTAATAACATCTGATTACAGTGTCAATATTCCTATTTATTCTACCAGCAATTTCTCGGAACGCCACTCTCGAACTCAGTTAGCTACCGATAATTACCGTTTCTTCGCACTCTAGGCATGATAAACATTTATGAGTTCTTGTAAGGTAACGATTAAATCCACGGTACTCGAATAAATTATGTATTATCATATAGGAATGGGTTTCGTCCAGTACTGTCAGTAAAAAATTATTAAATAAAATTAGGAACGTTCAACTGAAAGCGCTCAAATTGTATTCTTGTATGATAAACATGTTACCTGATATATTTTTGTATTAAAATAATAATTACTGAGTGTTCGGGTTTCTATGTCACTGATTATATTTTACAGGCTAGATATTGTATGTACTTTTATTGTATTATTATACTTCCCTACACCTCTTTATGATTTGGATTGAAATCGGTTCTGAGACTTGATATTGCATTGAAATTCTCCAAGAAAAATAAATGTGTCAGGAATTTGGTATCAAAACTAAATAGTCATGTTCATTTAATGGAGAGAATTTGAATGAAAAAAAAATTAATATCAACAGTACAGCATGAAAAAGTTTGTTTCGAAAAAAATTCAATGAAATACAGAAATGGAATAAGTCCATGTTCAAGCAATCGCAAGCAAACAAGAAGCAGAATAAGTAGAAGATGGAAAGAAGTTGAGCAAGGACTAAACGGATGCATAAAGATACGGAAGATATGAAAATTATGATGAAATAAAAATAAAATGAGAAAAATATGAACTCTTGTTCCAAATTTTTTTCTACTCAACTTCAAAGAGGGACTACTATTTTTGTATCACAACGTCCTTTGGCATGAGTAAGTTATATTTCCTCCCATACATTCATGTGATGCTGGGATACAGGGAAGGGACTATAGAGTGGAACTATTGGTTACATCTTACTTCACTTCTTTATTTGTTATATTTTGAGGTGATAAGTAATTTGTTTTATTACAAAAATAACATATCAACAAAACCGAATGTGTTTTGAAGTTTATTCAACAATTAGTAAAGTAATAATGTTAGTGATGTTTACAAAATCCTCCCTAAATAAACTTTATTTGTTGTAATAGTGAGCTGATGAATTATAAATATAACTTAAAGTTATCAATGAAATAGTAATACAGCGCTTAAATAATAAGATGGTCAAAGTAAATATAGATTATCCATGGAATATATAACATAATGATGTTAATTATGGTTACAAAATCCTCCTTAAATAAACTATATTTGTTATTGCATTTTCAGATATATCTTATAAAACAATCATTAGTTTTCGATCTATTGAGGCCAAGCTGATAAACAATATATTTTATTGAATATTTGCAATTATGCATTATAACCGAATGTTTCATTTTGTTATTTATGACAATATAAGTACATGATGTCCTTTGTTGATGTTACATTCATATAATGTCCTTATAATATACTAAATGTTTGATAATACCAACAAATATATGTGAATTCAATTATTCGTCTACATCACCATGATGGAGTAGTAATGACGACAGAATGAACTCTTTTCTTTTATCTAGTCAATAATGCAAAATAATAATATTCAGTCAGGATATGATACATGCAATACCGTATCTGAGTTTAATCCAGCCCTGACGTCTTTGCGCACACCATTCGAGAGAAATTCATTAACTGACAACCTAACGTATTTTTTTGATTCTTGCTGCCTAAAGGAAAATTCAATCGAATTTTTCAGTTGAATTACGAGCTTTATTTTTTTTTTTTTAGTTGAAGTGCTACTCTAATAACTTGAGCTAGCGTTATTACGTTAAGACGAGGACTGAAGATTTGAACGATGAATAGCTAATTATACACTGTTTTCATGCAAAGCGGGTTTTTAGTTGAATTTTTGCAAAAATATCGAAACGTTAATTCTATTTGATATGATAATTATGAGAGTTTCTTCCTTGAAACGTATTTGCACTTGTCTGATGGTTCTATATGAAGAAAGGCTAATTATTTTATAACGATGAGAGGTTACAGCAAAAAAATATATAGTGGAGTCAACAAAATGGTGATTCTCGAAATTATTTTTCTATACATGAGGCACATGAAAGATGGTATCGAACAGACAGACCAGAATTTTGTTTAATGTGCTAGGGACAGCATAAAAGACATTCACTTCCATACTGAATACTAGCAGAAGATTGTTCCCTACAAATGTCTGAACAACTTTCCACCTGGATGAAATGTCACTTTGTGGCTACACACAAGACAGTAAGCAAAGTCCCCTTCTTTATTGCCTCAAGTATGTTAGAACAAAATTCAATTGATTTGACTTCGAAGTCTGAGTGTAACTTTCGTACCATCGATATACGGCATGGCTTGAATCTCGAACGCTTCCTAGTAATTTCAGGGTAGATGGTAGACTGTTGAGGCAAACGCAAGAAACATTGTCCAACCTCCACTATTGCGTTCGTTTTAAATTTGACGGTTATCACTAACTCTAGACCATGACTTCCATAAATCTGATTATTCTCTCCTAGTTACCTTGTATATTATAGAAGCAATATTACAAATATTTAAGACGAGGCTCTCTATTAAATTTAGCAGTTTTTCTTATGTTATAATTACAACAAATGGCGAATGCGCTAGTACATTGTATTGTACGGTTTATCACTCCAAAAACTTCTTAACGAGTTAAAAATTGGTGACGCAAATACACCCCTTACAAAAGATGTTATATCAAATCATACGATGTATAGTGTGACACAACTACTATATCTACTTACAATTTTTTGAAATAAAGGTAGCTATGTCTACACATATCCACAATTTATTCCTTATTAATATGATAAATTTTTGAACAATTCTTACTTGTTATCAGATATTTATTCTCCTAATTTTGATAATTTGGTGAATGTCGAGTAACATTCATAGCTAATTGAGGTTAGTATCTACTTGATACGTATTCGGCAGTATACATTTTTTGAAAGATTAATGAGATTTGTCTTCTAACATATTGTTACGAAACAGCACACTGGTATAGTCCCTAAATCCGACTCTGTCTAAGCCAGGTATGAAAGTTAAAATTATGGCGGACGCGCAGGGTCTTCTTAGAATTGTTTACGGTTGTGACTATCTTATCTACACATTGTTTTTGTGACCAGTCTTATCTAGAAAATGCCAAGAAGCCAATTGTTTTTGAGTAAGCCGCAATCCAGAATTTTCTAGTAAAAAAACAACTAATATATATAAGGAACCGACCCGAGAAAGTTTTGTTTAGTAGATAAAGTGATCTCGAGAAATAAACAAGAACACACCGAAATAGCGAACAGTAAAGTGTTAATATAAATTAATAATTAAGTTTGTGTGCATATAAATTGAATTTAAGTGATTATTGAATATATATAAATTAAGTGTTAGTGATTAGTTCAGTGTTTAAATAAATTAGCAAGTAGCCATCAGGGGCTGTGCACTTATTAAAAAAGATACGCGTTCTTCGCGCCATCTATATGTGTCACGAAGAACAAGTCAACTTCGGTTGCGTTAGGCTGAATAGCCCTAGTAGCTTCAAATTGGTGGAGAATTTCGGTCGCGTTCAGTCTTGTTCGTTAATCTCTTTGACATTCACAGACAAATAATTGAGGTTAGGCATTTAAATTTTGCCATTATAATTGATTGCATCTTGTTTGGTTATTAATTTATTTTATTGATTTAATTCAAAATGCCAGCCCCAATTGCTTTAACCAAGATCAAGATGCTCAAAGGTAGGTTATAAATATCATTATAATTAAAATGAGTAATTTATATTAATACTTCACAGATATTTTATTCCCGCGGACGAGCATATAAAAAATATTTGGTTGAAACGAATCAATAATCCCAGTTTATTTAGGGAGAAAACTAAAAAAAATTGCACTTCCTGTTTTAAATTTACCTCGTAAGCATTTTATTGTAACACTATCAGATTTGAACTACTATGTATATTGTTTTTGTAGATTTAATTGGTGGGGATAATTTAGAAGAAAGTTGCTTTTCTTTTTCACTTAAACCACAAAATGTGCTTGCAACTCCTCCAAAAATAAAAAGTATGACATGAATTATAAAATCTGTTAAATATGTATGTAATACGATTTTTTGTAGAATTATACTCCAAACTAAATTTGAACTAAGTTGTTGCAGCCTTTCCCCATTCTTAGAAACTATAAATCAGTCGAATTTAAATTTTCCGCCATACCTCAAAATTTGAATTTGCCACCATTGAAAAGCTAGAATTGACGACAGAACCCTTCATTCAATTTTTGGTGACAAATAAAGATGGCAGCACATCTGCCGAGGCATTTTTTGTCAGTGAGTTGCCCGTCTTACCTCTATCATTTGTCTGTGGTAGCCATATACCGTGTGTTTAAAATTTATCCCACCCGTTTACCGTTTGAACAAATAAGAAAAACATTACATTGGTGTCAGAAGTGGGATAATATAAATAAATATCTACGTAAAAATTGCCAAGAGACTAAGGGACTTGAAAGTCACTGAGTTAAGAGCAGAATTAGAAAATCGTGAGTTGGAAACATCCGGTAAGAAAAGTGAATTAGTAGAAATACTTAATGTGGCACTGGAAAATGACGGCTTTGATCCAGAAACAGTTTTATTTAATGACGAAGCTACCACCTTAATCTCGTCAATTTCTGGACAAGAAGATTTCTGCTATGAAGAACGACATTTCTGCTAATATTGACAAGCTTTTTGCTTTGAAGAACGATATATCTGCCGATATCTTATTAATGAAAAACGACATTGCCGCTGACGTTGAAAATGAAATGTCGTCTCTAAAATTTTAAATCGAGAATATGATGTCAACGATGGACGAGAAAATCGAGAATAAAATGTCAACGATGGACGAGAAGATTGAGAATAACATGACAACGTTGGACGAGGAAATCAAGGAGTTAGAAAAAAAGATGACAGTTATAAGAACTCAAGACACGCCAGCGGAAGAAAAGAAGACCGAGCAAAGGAAACCTTGCAAGACAGAAACACACCCTAAGTTAGAAAACATTGACAGTTTCACCCGGGTCAAGGCCCCAACGTACGATGGAAAAATGTCGTGGACGAATTATGTGAAACGTTATGTTATCGCGCTTCGGGGAGATGCCTCAGATGTACTACAGACGATACCACATAAAGAAACGGATGACTTCGAGCAGCTGAAGAAGAGGTTGGACATGCGATATGGCCACGAACATCTAGAGCACTTATACGAATTCCAGCTGAAGAAACGAAGGTAGAAACGTGATGAAGCCCTTCAAGAGTATGAAGTGGACATTGCCCGACTCGTTCGATTTGCTGATCCATCAGCAGCAGAGAACATGATGGAATGTCTGGGCATACAGGACTTTATTGATGGCTTACGTGACCCCGATATGCAGAGGACGCTTCGCTTAACCCATCCCAAAACATTAGTTGACGCATTGACAGCTGTTCTTGAATATGAAGCAGCACCGAAGGCTTCGGGTTACAACAAAATTAGGACCATCCAAGAAGAAGGCGACGAAGACAGATTTGACCAGTTAGTCAGTTTAATGGAAAGTATGATGGACAAGAAGCCGAGAAAGATCAGATGCTGGAATTGTAGCGAGCTAGGGCATGTACGTAGTTCGTGTAAGCGCCCCAAGACTCCTGCAAACCAAGAACCCCAGTCACAGGAAAACTAGAACGGGTCTGCTACGAGGGGGCAGCACCAACCCATGATCGTTCCAAAGACCCTCTCATACTGATAGCTTCTCTCAGATGTCGCAACGACAGTGTATATGTGGATGGCGAAGTAAATGGCAAGAAATATGCTCTACCGGTTGACACTGGAGCAACTAGAACCATTATACGACCAGAGATAATAAACCCCAAGAAGAAGCTTCTACCTACGAGACTGCGACTGCGGAAGTGCCAACGTTCACGGAGAAACTCAAATCCAATTGGGAATTGGAGCAGAAAAGTTCACGCATACGGTAATCGTAGCTGACATTAAAGAAGAGGTGATTCTGGGAATGGACGTAATGAATGTACATGGTTTACAATTATACTTTAGAAATAGAACCAATAAAGTGTGTTCCGAGGAGGTATTCCTTCATCCACATGAAGGCATCGCGGTGCTGGCAGCTGTACAGGAAGATACCGTTCTACCTGCAAATTATATTTTTGGTTTCGAAAATCAACTTTTTAAAAACATAAATTACAATTTATTTTACGTAAAGGTATAGCAGTGAAAATACAGAGATTAAAATATTACATCTACATCAAAAGGGTCTTGAGTGTCTAAATGTCCATTTAAAATTTCAATAGGTTTTTGTTTAGTAGTGCTATGAATTGAACTATTGTATGCTAAGATAGCGTAAGGCATGTGTTCTTGAATGTCGAAAGAATTTTTATATTTTTCTTTTAACGTTCTTAAGTGTTCTATAAGGGTAGAATCAAAACGTTCGATTATACCATTTGAAGAGGGATTATCGGGAGTTGCGTAATGAATTAATATTTTATGTGTATCCACAAATTCTTTAACAAGTCCATTTTTGAATTCCGTACCACTATCAGATACTATCATATATGGTACTCCATGGTGAGTAATGAATTTAAGTAAAGATTTGACTACATTTACTGCTGTAGCTCCGTCCATATTTCGAAAAAGCATCAATTAAAGTCAAAAATTTTTGTCGGTTTGCTTGAAATGTCTCAACATGTATAATTTAGAGAGGTTTTACCGGTGTTGGTGTTAACATAAATTTGGGTTTAGTAGTATGTCTGTCATATTTATTTATTTGACAATTTTCACATGAATTTATATATCTTCTAAGTCATTTTTTAAAGTGAGCCAATAAAATCTTTTTCGAATTTGTTGTTTGGTTTCGTTAATACCACGGTGGTTTGTTTTTCCTTCATGATAATTTTTTAGAATGTCATTTTTGTCATTTTGTCTGTAACGTCTAAGAGTATTGTGGAACATTTAACTAAATTATATGCACTATTGTTGAAAGTGCGTTGTAATAATGTACAAACAGATTCATAATATGTATCTGGTGAAAAATTCATAGCGTATTTTATTTTTGGTTTAACAAATTCTTTAAAGAATGTTATTATATTATCGTTTAAGTTGTCTACTCCAATTTGAGCATGTGGTCGATAATAGACAAATTCTAATATTATTTGGTTTTTATAGTAATTTATGGGTTTTTCTGTTATTGGGATTTCCAATATAGGGTTTTCTTGGCTGCTGTGGATTGTTTCGTCAACTGATATTTCTTCCTGACTATTTCGTCGTGGTTTCTCTTGGTTTTCTTGTGTTTCGATTGTTTGTGGACGGGGTTGATCCAAGTTTACTTGTTCTAATCTTTCTTCTATGGATGGGGGTATATCTGGTATGTTTTCGTTAACAAAATCCGAGAGTCTGTCTTCAGGTGGATTGTTGTATAGGGAGGCGTTTTCGTCATCAGGAGCTTCTAATCTTCTGTTAACTTCTTCGACATATTTCACTGTTGTTGAAAGAATTGTTTCTTATTTTGAATAATAAGAGCGTCATTATTATGAATATCAATATAATTACAATTAATATTTAATATTTCAAGACATCTATGATAAAATTGTTGCGGTTGTTCATTATAGTTTTGCCTTAAATTAACTAAATCTCTCGTCAATGAATTTTCATTTCTTTGATCGCCAAAGTTTTCAATTAAAATTGTTTTTAATTCATTCCAGTCTTTATAACCATATATCGAAATAATCTCTTTAGCTCTACCTACGATTTTAGAGACGATACCCTGTAGTAACAGAATATTTTGAAAACAATTTTCGTTACCAGGTGTCCTATCATAATAGTAATTCAATAATGTTGTAGCTACTTTAATAAAATCATATAATTCGCTAGGTTTTCCATCAAAAGTTGGTAGAATGCAAAGGGTCTTTACATCGAATTGTGGAAGAGCCATTGTATTTCTATTAATATTTAAATTATTTAAATTAGAACTATTTTCGCTAATACTCGAATTTGAGCTATTCTCACTGATACTCAAGTTTGAAATTAAGGCTGATAAATAATCTGCAGATAAATCGCTCAAAGGACTAAAAGCAGAGGAATCTGACATAGGTACTTACAGAATAAGGGCGACGATTAAATTCATTCCCCAAAACTGCAGGTGGTCACTGTTGGATGATCTGGTTTTGGATGAAACTTCGAAAGTTTTTCTAAACTTACACTTTTGTTTTAACTTTCGCACTTTCCGAGGTAAAATTTTTTTTTCAAAGTTCGTATCGCGAATAAACGTTTAAAAACGACAAAAGGACTCTTTCGCGATCCTACTGACTGCGCCAATTATATTTTCAGTCTCGAAAATCAACTTTTTAAAAACATAAATTACAATTTATTTCACGTAAAGGTATAACAGTGAAAATACAGAAATTAAAATATAACTAACAACAATGAGGTCAGATCTCTTAATGAATGTTTATCTCGAGAATTTATAATATAAAACTGCATATTCTGCACTATCAGCGTCTGGCTGAAACAACACATCATTCATTGCAACAATGTATCATAATGGTTTATTGTTACAATGTAACTTGCACGAAGCAAAACCATGATAGTAGCACGGCTACAGGGAATCATGGAGGAAGGTACACCGGTTATGATGGAGCCAAGGAACCACAATGAAGAGGTTGGCAAAGGAGTACTAATTGGAAAAGGATTGATTGCGTCGGCGAAGGAGATCCCTGTACGATTTATAAACGTGAACTATTACCCAATTACCATTAAGAAGGAAACCAAGATTGGATCCTGCATACCAGAGACGTCTATAGTTCGCCAAACAACGACCACTGACAATTATAATGCCAGATTCGAACAGATGTTATCAGTAGCTGATCAATCTTTGGATCGAGCTGAAAAAAAGAGAATGAGAGAATTTCTCTTGCAGTATCGAGACCTATCCCACTATGCAAATAGATATTACAGTTATGTTAATTGAACATCACATTGTGATAATGTTCTTAATTTTTTTCCTCTTGTTTCCATCACATGCACATCTAAACAACCGCTTATGCCCAGCTTGTGGCTGTTAACTTTTGTGATGTTTCAGCTTAACTTTTCAGCGATGTTAAAGCGCTGTCTTTTTACATTACTGTGATGTTAGTAGAACTTCCTCAAAAGGAAGTCTTTATAACGAACTAAAAACAACATTTCTGTTACATCCTGAAATGCCTTCTAACATCTTGTCGATGTTAATGCATTGTCTAAAAAATAACATCTTATCAATGATCTAAATGCGACATTTCAAAAACAATACAGTGTATTCTCGTAGATGTTGTATGGACATTACATAAACCTCTAAATAATATGTCTCAAACATTCTGGATGACATCCTATAGATGTTTCTGTGCCTAGTCAGCAAATACAGGGTGAACAACTAAGAACGCCGGCTGTCTGCCATATTTCAAAAAATAGTCGTAGTACAACTTTAAAAAAATTCCTTTAGGAAAATGACCCTGAAAATTCGCCTGAAAATATTTTTGAGTTCCTAAAATGTCTGCTATGGGGTGGAATGAACACTTAAAAACATAATACTGTGATTATCTCCAAAAAAGACATACTAAACGTATCCTAGTAATACAATGTTTGATATATTGTTGAGATTATGAAAAAATCTAGTTAGGGACTTTTTGTCTTTATTCTTCAAGTAAGGGGTGGGGAAGGTTCAACCCAAACAACAAATGTCGTAACACTTTTTTTTAATCGACATCCATGTTTTTGGCTTAATTTGAAAGAGTTTTTCTTTTTAATAAGAAATGCTTAACAAAAATAACAAAATTGGACAATTTTGTCAACGCTTTGTGAAGATTCCACAATTTTCCCATTTTTCTAGGAAATTTCAAATGTCATGAGGCATTTTTCAAATTCTGATGAAAAAGGGTAAGAAAATAGGAATCTATTCCAAGATGTAAGATTTACAATATCAGATATAAAAATTAAAAAAATACTTCAATTTACATTTGAATTTTCCGAGTGGATACAAAATTATCTAATTTTGTTATCAATCTTATTAAACAGAAAAACTTTTAAATGCAGCTAAAATCATTATCATCGGTTAAAAAACGAAAAAGTTATACATTTGTTCATAAGTTTGAACCTTCCCCACCCATTATTTGAAGAATAATGGCAAAAAATCTCCTTAATTAAATTTATTCATAATCTCATCAAGATTTCAAAAATTGTATTTTTAGGACACCTTTAGTATGTTTTTTTGGAGTATTATGTTTTCGAGTGTTCATTCCACCCCTAGCGGATATTTTAGAGACTGCAAAATATTTTCCAGCAATTTTTCAGAATCCCTTACCTAAAGCTAATTTTTTTGAAAGTTGTGCCATGATTATTTTCTGAGATATGGCCTACAGTCGTTCTTAGTTGTTCATCCTGTACATTTAAAATAAAATAGCAAAAAAGCAATAAAGGATTTAAAACGTTCATTCACTATTAATGAACAGTACAGGAAATTTGAAAAAAACAGGTACAAAATTAGAAAAAAAAATATCTTGTCCAGCAATCCAACTTAAAAAAAAATTGCGTAAGCATTTTACATAACATGTCTGGAAAGTGGAAACTATTGAGCACATTCAGTGAAAGCAAGAAATAAAAAAGGGTATATTAATCCGTAGTTACCATAACGTACCATACTTTGAAACTGGATTAATAAAGTTTAACGGATACACATACATTACAGCTAGTTTACAGAAAATTTATTAGAATAATTTTTTAATTATATTAAAACTAATAAAAATTTTACACCATAAAGATTTAATGAAACATTACGTTACATCAACAGAAATCCAATCTGATTAAAGAAAATTCTACTTACGGTTACTTTTTCTCATGCAAGAGTCGCTGTTTACAGTACCTCAACCATTCCATAACGTACACTTCAAAATCCTTATCTGTGAAACATTTAAAGGTGTTCTGAACAACAGCTAATAAAACAATTACTTTAGATCAAAATCAAATTGTGCACATGGAGACCTTTGATCGATCATCATAAATTACATCAAACTTGATTCTCAGCCAATTGACTGGGACCAATTTTCCATAAGATACATGCGGGGATCTTCAAAGGAATAATAAGATATTTTATTTCGAGAAGTGACTTTTCATGATTTAACTTCAATTTCATACCTCACTCCATTTGGCAGGTAAATTCAGGTGTGCTATGAAAATTCATACTTCTTTTCTGTATAAAATAATATACTATTCTCATTTTGTTATTTTCATCCTGGAACAAATTGTATATTAACATCGTTGAATTGTAACTTAATGAAAACTAAGCATTATTAAATAATACACTGTATACAAAAAAACTACTTATGAGGAAGAGATATGAACACATTATCAAGTTAAATGAGTTTATAATTAATTGTATCCAATTGAGTATCCAATAGGTGTGTTTCTACAATAATAAATAATTGAATGCTGTTTGTTGACTGGAGCATTCAGTATCATAAGTTACATAATCTTCAACTAGATTAATATAGGTACCATTGTAACGGACATCTACAGATTATTTATTGTATTCAGTGAATTTTCAAATGGAAATGAGCTTTTTAACAGGAATTTCTGTTTTTAAATTCTTGAACAGTCTCTAATTGTTCACAAGAATTGTTAGTAATAATGGTAAAATTTTGTAAACCTGCAAAACTCTATTGATGGCTGAGACTACTACTAAAAAAACTAGAACTGGAGATACTTGATTCAATATTTTTTGTACTGTTTAATACAATTTTTGTATCAGACTATATGAAATAGTTACTCCCCTTTCATTACATAATTACCAACTATTTGTTTTTATTTTATTTGTGTAAGTAGCTTCTGAAACATCTTGAACATTGAAAATATTTTCTTCTAGATTTAATTATCTGCCAACATATGAGCATGTTTTATTATTAATAATAATATCTACCCTATTGCAATATCAAGTTTTTTGTAGGGTATAATGCATATCTAGGATTTGAAATATCGTGAATCGTCTTCATAATATACTTACTAGGTAACTAAAATATTTTAAAAATTGAAAAAACCGTTGTTTTGTAAACTCTATTATATAATGTTAGTGTACAATTCCGCCACCTGGAATTTCAATGTATAATACCTGATTAAAGTATTGAATGAGTCTTAAGTTTTTATAATTATAATTCTGGAATAGGTACTTACCGATAACAATTGTTGTTCGTCCATTATAACAAGAATTATAACTAAGTATAGAAACTGTAGCTTAGTAGGAACTAACGAAAACGAAGACCACTTTATTCAAGTACTACTTGGAAAATATGTGCTCCCTGCAAATAAAATATAACACATAACTGAGAACCATCCGCCATTTCATACTTGTCATTTTTGTTTCCACTGATAACTACCACAGCATAATAAACATTTATTGTGCTGTGTAACTACTGTATGTTTCGTTCATCAGTTACTCTTCTGTTTTCTTCTTTTTTATGTTACTGTGATGTTTATTATGAGATATTACTGAGAGTTTTATGAACTAACGTCGTACAGACGTAATAAGTATGATGTTAATAAAAATTATTTCGAAAGATGTAAAGGTAACTGCAACATGTGATCATCTTAGAAACATGTTAATTTGTAATATTACAGTAACGTTCTGTATGTGACATTAGTGAGAAGTATACAAATTAGCATCGTATGAATGTTTCCTATAGGAAGTTACTAAAAAGAAGTTCATAGGATGTGTATGTAACTGCGAATTCAAGTATTACTGTGTACATCAAAAATATGTTTTATTTACATGACATGGATATATTATTAACGTTTCAAATAAACATCACGAAAAGTCTCTAAAAAGAACATCACAAAAAAGACTTGTTATGTTTCTTGTTTAGTGGGATTCGTACCAAAAGGAGAAAAGACTGGTAGAACATCAGCCGTCAAACACAAAATCGTTACTGGTAATGCTAAATCAATTAGGCAATCACCTCGAAGACTTCCACGAGCGAAGAGACAGGAAGCTGAAAGAATAATTCGAGAGATGGCAGAAGAAAAAGTAATAGAACCATCTACTAGTCCATGGGTGTGTCTAGTAGTGCTCGTCAAGAAAAAGGATGGAACTACGAAGTTCCGCGTGTATTATCGCTAGCTTAACAACGTGACGAAGAAAGACAGCCATCCTCATAATTAATCAAGAAAAGGATCAATGATGTTCTGTATCTGTATCTGTGAAGGTTGGAAGGGTGAGTAGACCCCACAGCACTTAGGCCACAATTGGCCCATTGTGCATCCTTCTGAGGTTCAAAACTTCATTCTAGCTCGTCATCCAGCCTACTTCTCTGATGTAGGTGATAACGTCGCCTGAATTAAGCTCCCTCATATTGGCGCGTGTCAGCCTGTGCTCGCCGAATACATGAAACCTAAGATGAGAGAGTGGCGGACATTCACAAAGAATGTGCTCGACAGTCTCATCTTCTTGCTCACATCCTCTACAAAGTGGGGTGTCAGAGAGACCCAGTCTGTGGAGGTGTTTTCGTAGGTGGCAGTGACCAGTCAGAATACCCGTGACTGTTCGTAGGTTCCGCCTGTTCATAGTCACGTATTTTTTGGCTACTTTGCTGTCCGGATATCGTAGCAGTTCCTTGGCAAGCCTGTAGCCTTCTACGTCGTCCCATCTACCCTTAAACTTATTAAGGGAGTGTAGCTTTAATAGGTCGGCCGTCGCTGACGCCGATAGACCAATGAAAGTGCCAGGTCCCAAAAGTTTTTGGGAGGTTGCCTTCCTGGCTAGCGAGTCTGCAATACGGTTTCCTTTCGATTTCTCATGACCCTTAATACAGCCTAAATTGACCCTGTTGTTGTTACAGGCTTCGATTAAGGCTATGTGGCATTCTAGTACTAGGCCTGATGTAATACGTGGTCTGTTCAGGGCTAGTAGTGTTTGTCTACTGTCCGTAAGGATGTATATGTTATTACCTGTGGCTTTCCTTCTGGTAATCTCTTTTGCAGCGATGCAGATAGCAGTGAACTCTGTTTGAGCAACACTTGCATTGCAGCCCATTGCCCATTTTATGTTTAGATTCAGGGGTCTGGAGAAAATTCCACATCCTGAACCCACATTAGATTTAGACCCATCTGTGAAGAAGCGGATTGCGTCTTCTTCCGTTGGGTCTTGTTCGTTGTTTTTAAATATGACCTTGTAGGGCCTGTGGAAGGCATATCGCGGTGGAATCGCGTCCGTATTGGCCTGCAGCAGTGGGACCTCCCTGAGGGCCTCATGCCACAAGTTAGGTCTCAGTTTACCGGATCCTACATCAGGTTGTATACCGGTAGAGCGTCGACGTGTCATGGGGTCATCAAAACAACCTCCTTGATGTATATGTCAAGGGGAGTGAGACCGAGGATTACCTCCATAGCTCTTGTTGGTGTGGTTCTCATGCCTCCTGTAGTGTTGAGGCATGCTGTTCTTTGGATTTGATCTAGGTTACGGACGACTGTCAGCTGGTTTGCTTTAGCTCCACAGGCAATAGCGCCGTACGTTAGCATAGGTCTGATGATGGCAGTGTAGATCCAGGCAGCTACTCTAGGTGACATTCCCCAGGTGCGGCCGAGGGTTCTACGACACAGCTCATAACAAATATATGCTTTTTAAACTCTGTTTTCTAAGTGAGAGTTCCACGTTAACTTACTGTCAAAGGTGACCCCTAAATATTTCACCTCTGAAGACAAATTAAGTTTGGTATCTAGGAGCTTTGGGGCTTGATGTTTTGCAAGCTTCCTTTTTTTTCGTGAAAAAAACCATCTCCGTCTTTTTTGGATTTATTAACAGCGGAGAATAGTCCCTGCACCATTGTTCTATGATATTGAGGGCCTCTAACATTAAAGAGCAGAGTGTCTCCTCGAATCTTCCTGTTAGCAGTATCACTAGGTCATCTGCGTATGCTATTGTGTAGAAGTTGTTTTCGTTGAGGTGGCTGACCAAGGAGTCCAAGACCATGTTTCACAGTAGTGGCGAGAGCACCCCTCCCTGTGGACAACCTGTTACAACCAAGCCTCTAATGGTTACATCATCCACACTGATTTTGATCGCTCTTTTTGAGAGCATGTTATATATCCAGTCATTTATGGTTTGGGGGATATTTTTGTTGGAAAGTGCATTTGTTATTTTAGGAAAAGTGGTACTATCAAATGCTCCTTATATGTCTATGAATACATCCAGGGTGGACTCCTTATTTTCCAACGATCTCTCTATGCGGCCCGCTACGAGATGAAGAGACGAATCAGTGGATTTCCCTGGAGTGTATGCATGTTGATTTGGATGCAGTGGATTTCGTGTTATCACCACATCTCTTATGTATCGTTCGCACAGCCTCTCCAAAATCTTCAATGAAAACGATGTGAGGCTAATGGGTCGATATGCTTTTGGGATGGAATGGTCCATTCTTCCTGGTTTTGGTATGAACACGACTTTGACTTCTCTCCTACGTTTTGGAATATACCTCAGTGCCAGTGAGGATCTTAGGATTCCTACCAGGTGCGGCATTAGGTCATCCAGGCCCCACTGAAGTAGGGCTGGATAAATGCCGTCTGTTCCCGGGGATTTAAAGGGTGAGGAGCCTGAGACGGCCCACCTTAGTTTGTCCGAGTCGACGATCTGACGTGATATACGCCAGTCGTCGTCCGTCGGGTGATGATTCTCCTCATCCTCCCAGGCTACCGAATTTGTGATTTTGGAGTCCAGGAAGTGAGTTGACATCAATAATTGAAGGCTTTCCTTTAGGTTGCCAGTTTTTGTGCCATCCTCTCTGGTTAGTATACCGATATGACGGTGGGGATCTTTTGAGTGAGCTTTTTGGAGTCTAGCTGCTTGGGGGAAATCTTCGATTTCCTCGCAATAGATTCTCCATGCTTCTCTTTGTTTTTGTCTAATGAATTTTTTATACTCCTTGAGGTGAGACTTGTATAAGTTCCAATCCTCATTGAGTCTGGTTCTTTTAGCCTCATTAAAGGGTTTCTTCGCCGTCCCCCTGAGCTGGTCAATCTCATAGCACCACCACGTAGTGGGGGATCCATCAAGATCGACCCGCCTGAGTGGGCAAGACATCTTATAGGCATTAATTATGGAGTTTTGGATACTTTCAGAATAACTTTCCAAATCTCCTTTATTGTTGGGCAGCTCTTCCTCGACTCCTCGATCAATGATGTTATATATCGCATAAGCAAGATCTCCAACGGAAAACCAAAAGTAGTTCACCAAAACTGACTAGCGCCATTCGAATGAGATCATGACCTCGAGAAAGGAGTAAACCATATTTGAGATGTATCTGACCCTACCTTCGATGAATTTATGGGCGCATATGGAGGTACCGGGAAAGCTAGATATGGAGTTATTTCAGAACAACGACAAGATTTGTTTACTCTCCCGGAAGATTATTCACAGGCATACAACATCCCCGCTCGTCTCAAGAACGCACGAGGGTTGGCATAAGTCCTTCGAAAGAAGTTCGGGCAATTAGAAAAACTCGAAGATCAGATTTCAGCCCCTGGCAAGACACTGAAACTGAAACATAATTCACGGTACGTCTTCTACGTGGTAAATAAAAATGAATTTCAAGATCGATCCACCTACCGCGATGTGTGGGAAGCACTTCGAAACCTCCGAGACCATGTGTTAGAATCCAGCGTGAAGAAACTGGCTATGCCTAAGATAGCGAGTAACCAGTTGGATTATCGAGTCATCAGGAATATGGTAGAGGTTATCTTTCGAGAAACCGGAGTCCAGATATTAATTTGCAGCTATAACCCCCGTTATCAGTATCAAATGAAGACGGTGCTCTGCTATTTCCATAAGATCGGAAAGTGTAGAAATGGGGCCAGTTGCCGATTCAAACATCCAGTCTTGGCTACACAAAAGTTCCAGGAGGAACTTCCATTTAAGGAGGGGGGTAATGTTACGAAACAGCACACTGGTATAGTCCCTAAATCCGACTCTGTCTAAGCCAGGTATGAAAGTTAAAATTATGGCGGGCGCCCAGGGTCTTCTTAGAATTGTTTACGGTTGTGACTATCTTATCTACACATTGTTTTTGTGACCAGTCTTATCTAGAAAATGCCAGAAAGCCAATTGTTTTGGAGAAATAAAAAAAACATTACAATATACATTCACATAATAGTGTCGGATATTCGGCAATTTAAGAAAATCTAAAAAATTTGTTCATTCAATTATCCAGGAATTGGACTATGAATTAAAAATACGGGATATAGTTACAAATAAAGAAATTCCAGGTATATACGAAGTTTTTAAGCCTGTGCAAGGAAGCTTATCAGAGGAATGCAAATTCATATAACCTAAGAAGGCAATATACATCATTTGAAGTAGGTGACTTAGAATGAAAACGCATTAAGGCCCTGTTGGATGACTCTGAGAAGCTTACCGCTGAATTGGCACATAAATATGTTTGATGCAATATTGCTAATAGGTTGTCCATACATCTTGATGTAGTTGGAGTTTGTCGTCCCCTTCATTTTCCAGGCACAACTTGATGATAACGGTCTATGCGACATAGTGGTATTTCAAGTAGGTAATTAATATAGATATGGATTCACGAAACGTAAACCGAACGAGCAGTTTTAGTTGAGTTTACCACTTCTTCCCAACTTTCATTTGCCTGGGTTTGTGCACTTTCGGGACAATATGTAGCTGATCCTCAGAGTTTAGATAAAGCCTCGTATTGAGAGTTAGTACCAAAATTTCATAAATATCATATGGCGAAAATTTTCCTTTTGGATCAATAACTTGGTTACAAATGTTCGCAGAGTAAATATATATGAATAACATTCCAATGAGGAGAATAAATTTCTTTATTTAGTTTGTCAGATCAAACATAAATGAAATGCTTGAACTCATCTATCGTTGATTTGAGGAGAAACTTGTGTCTCCTCAACAATGAGACAAATCCCTTCGATGAATTCAAATGGTAATAAGTTAATTTTCGAAATAATTTACATAACTATGGAATACATTTTTTGTGTCTTTGGAGATCAGAGCAATTTTAAATGCAAATTTAAGAAAAGCTGATGATTCAGGTGAAATATAGCGACACTAACAAAATTTGTGGAGCGGGCTAGGATTTGTATAGATCTTATTCTTGCCACTTTCGTATTTTTAAACTATGTATTCCTCTTATTAAATTTTGTGCTGTCAAAGGTCTGAATATATTGGTTCAATGTATCTCCAACTGATTATTTGAGTGAATAGGATTGTTTTTTGAAAATATGCAATTACTGAACGATTGCAAATGCTGTCGAAGAGGCATTATCAAAATATCGTATAAAAGTACTACTAGCAGATAATTCAATTAATCTTGATTGCAATAATAACAAAAACTCATTTTAAATCTAGCAAACTTTCAATGCTGCAACAAATGCTTTCTACATTTTGCTGTTTTAGATCAAAATAAATAGGATCAAATAATATCACAGATAAATTTGAATAGACAAGAATAATATCAAGGATGTTAGATTTGAAGCGCGAACTCATACAATACATTCTAATTTCATTTATATATTTTCTCTTCCATGACATTACAATGTAATCAAATTTAACTAGAAATAATTTGGCAGCATACCAATATTGAAGACGAAATTTTGCCAGTAATCAACTTAATCGTCTGTTTAACCTGTCCATCACAATTTCAAAACATTATCCTTGGATTTATCCTATTTCAAGAATATTATCGAATAACTTAGTAAATGTTACTCAAGTAGAGAAGCGATAACAGGGAGAAGCAATTAGTTAGCGTTACTGGATTCCGAGCTTCTGCTGTGAAACATTGCCGCCATGAGAATTTTATAAAAGCAGTATATAAGTGAAGATGACTTGTGTTCAGTAGTGACAATTAAATAGTTGGATATAAATAGTTCATATGTTATGGTCAATGACGATAATTGGGCATTTATGTTAATCGCCAGCCATTAACGTGTATGTCCATGTTTTCAGGCCAATAACGTTATAGATGGAGCATTCACGTTATAGCTAGTTGAGAGCGGTTAATGCTGTTAATATATTATTGAAGGTAGTGGAAATAATAGCTATTTATGTATCAATGGGGTAAAACAGGCGTAAGTAAAAGCTGTTAACACCTAAGATCCAAAATTTTATGCAATATCAATTTGTATATTAATAAGTCTACCAAATAATTTGCATTCGTTATAGAGAAAATGTTTATTCTTATTATGACTTAATAGTAAGTAATATGTAAGATACATAACATACAGTCGCGTTACCTAGCAACTGACAATAATAGTAGTAATAAGTGGTCGTCATCTTTATCTACGATTCAATTCGCGTAAGCTTCGCATATTGTAAGCTCCTAAGTGTATTATGAAAGAAGTTTATTTATATAGTGCAATGTCTCCAAAGTAGTGATGATGAAATGGTTTCAGGAACACCACCGGAAATGTATCAAATAGACGAAGATGCAAAATTAAGTTTACTACCGACAAAATCCAAGAAAATATGCGACAATGCCTATGATGAATTTATTCGCTGGTGCAGTACGCATAACGTTCAAGATGGTGATAATACAGAATAGTAATTATGCGCCAAGGTAGAAAAGTGAGGTATTATTGTCGAGGACCATTAAAGACCGAGTAGCTTCACTTCTCGGTCTTTAATAGATCCGAGACATTAATATACTTTTCTACCGTGGCTCATATAGAAATTTTCTCACTACTGGCATTTTATTTTTTTAAATATCAGTTTTCAAAACTAATAAAAATCAATTATAACATGAATATCAAATTTTTCTTGAAAATCAAATTATCCATGCTTCTGACAAATGTAAAACACAAACGTCAGTTTATCTATAATATTTTTCTGGTGGTCGAGATTGCTATAAATGAGCGATTCTAGTGTTGTACTCCTTCTGAAATTAGAGCAAAGGCCGAAGAAATGGAACTATTGCCAAAAAACTTACAGGAATTATATGAAAAGGCCTACATAGTATATAAAAAATGGTGCTGGTTTACTTTCAAGAACTAGCCCAAACGAATAAGGCTTCAACTTTGTGGTCCAAATATTCGATGATAAAATCCGTGCTTAACATTGAAGAAAATATTACTATTTCTAATTATTTTAAACTTGTCGCATTTTTGAGAAGAGAAAATTCTTCTTACGAACCCAAAAAAGCATCTATTTTTTCGAGAGATGACATAACGAAATTTATTTTGGAAGCACCAAATGAATTGTATTTGTCGAAAAAGGTACTTACGTACTTTTAGTTCATATGAGACATCTTACTCTTTTCTAAATAAAATTTGAATGATTTCTTTTTGTGTAAATTAGTTTGGCACAGAACCACAGTACAGAACTGCATCGGTAGTAGCATCTGAAAGAACAACGAGTGAGTCAGATAATGATAATGGAAGTTTTAAAGAAGCTTCGACTTCATCGACCATAACGGTAAACGTCTAACGAAGTCTCACGAAGGAAAATAATTTTAACTTTTAAAATCGCACAATTAATATTACCCCGTCCGGTGTCACTGAACTTACGTTTAATATGACATGCAATAACTGCACAACATATAATAATTTTAAATAAGTACCTAAATAATTCTAGTTTATGTTTAGTATTAGTTTATTGTTTTTCCAGTCAAATGGTATAAAGCAAGAATTGCAAATTTTGTTTAATTTTTACGTTTACTGTTGTGAAAAATTAAACATTTCGACATATGAAATTCTTCATTTCTAATGTCGGCCGGATTTTGGACGGGTCACCAGTTACTACCGTTTCACATGACATGACAGCTGTGCACAACGAAGGCAACCGATAACACATTCATTCAATAATTTTTGTTTTGATTTGATAATAAATATTTTTTTATAAAAATCGCTATGAAAACTGCATGGATAAGTCAATTGATTTTCATTTTGGAATATGTAGGTGGATATGACCATTAAATGAGTACGGTAAAATATTTCTTCATTTTGTATTTGCATCAGTTAATCTCACATTCTGTCAAATGGATTGAGATTTAGTTCTAATCAAGTAGGCTCTGCATTTTTCTACCTTGGTTAATAATGAACAACTTTTCTACCTCAACAAAAGTCAATAAACTTAGGTTTAGAGGCTAGTTGTGAAAAAATCGAGTATAATGTTCGCGTTATTTTTGACTTTTACTTGTGGTCCACTGGCGCGCCCAGACACACAAGCATTCTTCTCATCTCTCCCCTCGAGCGCCAACAATTATATTCGTGTTTCAGGCACATATGCACATTGAGTTTATACTTCGTTTGTGAATCGTGATTTTAAAGCTGTATTGATAATCATTCCTTCAACAATTTCATTCATGTCAGGGTATAAGAAACAAGAAACCAAAAATCACAAGAAACAAACGATAAAAATTATTTTTGAGGTTATATGGTGTACACGCAAGCGTTCTATTTAAATTTGTCGTGTCACTATCGAGTACGTAACATGCTCTTTAGGGCATAATTCAAAGTAGATAGAATAAAATACAATAATTTTAGTTAAACATTAGTTTATTGCTGAAATAATGTATTTTTCGGAAATAGCAGATGTGTACCTACACTGTAGAAGGGGATTTCAAAAACTGTCATGATGCCGATTAATTGGGAACGACATAGTTTAAATAAATAAAAATAGGCATATTTTGGAAAATTTTGCAAAAACCAAAAAAACAAATGGTTTTAACGATTAAAACCAACTTTTCCGCATTTATGAGACGCCCTGAATAATATCCTATCATTAAATTGGTCACTTGTATACACTCCGGAGGCTGTATCGTGCTAAGAAACCTGAATTTCTCCAAAAATGACAAAAATATGGTACTTCAAGTACCATAGCACACGTTGAACTGGCTCTAGTGAGCTGAAAGTAAATAGGATTTATCACATTCTCATTATATAATATTAAAATTATTTACCAATTGATCAACAATGTATATATTAATATATAAATAAATTTTGCTGAAAAACCAAATAAGACTTTAGTTTAAAATGAGAATATGTAATTTTAAAACTAAAAAGAAATTATTAAACTTAAAGGTGGGACTTCTTGTTCATAGAAGAGAACATATGCTTCTCCACTGACAAAAGATTTCCACGATATTAATAGCACCCTTGAATCGTTATATTCCTGCCACTGCCCCGTGTAGTGATGTCGACAATATGCTGTGTAGTGACCATTGTAAGTGGTTCCACTGTGATTTGATATTGCGTAGCAGTTGTACCTACAGGGTGCCACATTATCAGTCGCGTAATGGCTCATATCAAGCCCTTCTATTGAAAAATCTATTGCAACATTAAGTTTTCCCCTGAATCTTTCTGTTGGCGAAAAGCGCTTCAGATGAATAACCAATATTTTCGGGAATTTATGAATTGAGAATGATTTAGTGCATCGTCTTCGTTCCTTACATTTCGAACATGTTGGTTTCTCATCACCGTCGAGTGTTTTTCCTCTTGTAAACGAATCTAACCATTGGGGTATGGAAAGGTATAAATCCCAAAAGAGATCGAAGGTAACTGAATAGTGACCACAGTGTGCACACATGAGTGTTGATTTTAATTGACCACAATATCCACAATCTTGGAGTTGTCCATTCTCGGATATTTTAACCAAGATTCTTGTGCTATCTCACTATCATTAATTTTGTCATCAATATCTGTTATTATGTGCTTTGGTTTTTCATATACCCTGTTGACATCTCCGTGAAGTCCTACTAATAGGTAACGAAGAAACTCCTGTTCATCATGTTGAGCGTATCCCATGAACCTTGAAGTAAATCGCTGAATATGACTTTTCAATGATACTGTATTAACCACTCTGTCTCAACCATCTTCAGACCAAAGCTCATATCCGTGAGATGCTTTTAATAATATTCAATCATGAAATTGATCACATATATGCACTCCGGAGGCTGAATCGTGCTAACAAACCAAAATTTCTCCAAAAAGGACAAGTACCATAACACCCAATTTACTCGCTATGGTGAGATTGAAATCAATTGAGATCATATGTGAGAAACTCTGAATGATAGCCAATCATAGAATTTGTCATTTGTCTACACTACGGAGGCTGTATCGAGCTAACAACCCAAAATTCCTCCAAAAATGTGGTAGTTCAATTACCATAGCATCCGTTGTACAGGCTCTACTGAGCTGAAAATCCATAGATTTGATCTGTGGGATGCTCCGAACGATATACAATCATAAAATTGGTCACTTGTATACACTTCGCAGGCTGTATCGTGCTAACAAACCGAAATTTCTCCGAAAAAGTCAAAAATGTGTTACTTCCAGTACTATAAAACCCGTTACAATGGCTCTAGTGAGTTGAAAATCAATATGGTTCATACGTGAGATGTCCTGAACAGTATTCAATCATAAAATTGGTGATTTGTTGTACTTCGGAGGCTGTATCGTGCTAACTAGACATGTAACGAAAAGTGGCCGACGACGACGTACACACAGGATTTTTTTCTAAAAACTGTTTTTTCGTGTTTATCTTGCTGAAAACGAAAAAATAACTCCAGAAAATACAACATTCGAACTTTTTTTGTGTAAACCAATACTTTTCTGCCATATTAGATAGGGTTGGGCGGAAAACTAAAAAGAAAGGAAATTGAAAATACGGTATATGGCAGAATTTTTAAAAGATGGGAGTATACAAGTTTGAGAAAGTCAGTAAATTGCTATCAGTAGTATTGGAGAAATAATAGCAAATATAGATGAAGCAGCAGTCATTAAAATAAATGTAAATAATACATTGTAAAATGTTGGAAACTCAGCAAAAGCACGAGAAAAAGAATAAAACACAATTATAATATGGGTGTCATGTATGGTGTAGAGGCAATGACGATGACAGAGAGATGAGAAAATGAGCTAAGAATACTTGAAAATGAGATGATAAGGATAATACTGGATGCAAATGTAGGAAGTACAAAATGATGAATGAATTGGAAATGGGATAAATGGAGAAACAGCTGAAACGTATTTGAAGAGAGAGTGAGAAAGCAGTAGTATCATCAATAGTACAACTACCCAGAATGAAGTTGTTGAAGGGACTAGAGAAAAACCTGAATGAGAGAAAAGAGCATGATGAAGGCCATACAAAAAGTAAGTACGAGCTAATAAACAAGTGAATTAACGGAAGAGAAGTTTCGGGAAATAAATTCTGAAACTAACCAAACTATGTTAAGAAATTTTTGTATGTATTTGATGAAATAAACGAAGCTGCAATTCAAGGGCGACACTCTATTATCCAAACTTCTGTATAAATTCAATCAAATATTTTCTGTCAACTTAGATGGACGTACTGAATATCTAATTTATATTCCAAGTTTAGATTGTGTTTCGTTTGTAAATGGACGCTTGAGAATGCTTTTCTTTTATGCGACTTTCCAACTTTAATCTGATGGCTATTTCGCATTTATTGATTGGTCGTTATGAAATGCAACTAAATTATTCACTTGGAATACATCACAATGAGGAAAATAAATCTTTTTCTTGCACAAAACAAACTTTTGCTAAATCCAACGATCACAGTTTATGGAACTTTCAGGGGTTGGTCCAGAAATACCACTTAACCTCAATCTTATTGGATACAAGGTGCCGAAAGTCCTTGAAGTATTATTAAACAACACAGATACTACTAACACACAGGGCCTAACGTCGAAATTGGTTCTAGACTGCCAAAAAAGACTCGCCTCGATAGGAGAACGCAACAGGGTATCGCTGGTTTGGATACCTGGCCACTCTGGTATGGATGGTAATGAGAAGGCTGACTCTCTTGCAAGAGAGGGTGCCGCTCATGAATTTATCGGACCAGAACCTACAATTGGCATCGCAACAAGTGTTACCAAACAAACACCAAACACCTGGACTGCAAGAAGAGTTTTAGACTTCTGGCATAATATACCAGGTTTGGTTCATTCAAAGGCCTTCATACATCTTTCGAATAATGTATCCAAACAAATGTTAGGCTATAATAGACACGATGTACGGTGCCCAACAGGCCTTCTAACAGGCCACTGTCGTTTGAATCATCATATGCTGAAACTTGGACTGTCGGACGATCCGATTTGCCGTCTTTGTTTGGAAGATGATGAAACAGCAGAGCATATAATTTGTGGCTGCCCCGCCGCGGCTCGAGTCAGGTATCTGATGTTTGGCAGGGCCACTCTCTTACCCTCGGACCTGAATTATCATCCACTGAACAAATTAATCGGCTTCGTTAAGAAGCTGAATTTGTTTGGTGCAATTTGAATAGGTATGAGTCACAATAGACTCTCACGAGTCGCAGTGGAGGGCCTCATTGACCCACTCATTATAAACCTAACCTAACCTAACCTAACACCCAGGGTCAACCCGTGCCAAGGGTGCAAGGAGTGCATGGCACCCGGGCGGCATTCTACAGAGGGTAGTAAAAAATAAAAAGAAATTTATGTACAAACACATCCACAAAGATGCCGATCGCTATGAATATATTACTTTGTACAAGGTAAATATGCCGACACACGAGTTACCGCTTTGTCGTCATGTCAGAATGACGGCAGCAAAACAGTCGATTTAGCGAAATCAACTAGACGTAAAAACTATGCTATCGTACTCTTTCCAGACAAAATATTGTATATTTTGTGCTTTTTGGGATAATCCTCTAAGTATATCGACGGCATACTGGCACATATACCACGATAATTTTGAAACGGGTGTTAATTTAATTTAGTTCGTGACTGAATACAAGTAAGAAGTAAGAGTGAACTAAAACTGAAATAATTTATTGTGGTCAAGTGATTTTTGTAAGTTTAAAGTTCATAAACTTAAATATTTTCGATTATCTTGAAATGTGAGCTCATATTTAAAAAAAAATGTATTGTATCCATGACGCCAACGGCTACGGCCGCACAAGACTGTCAACTGGGTGGCAAGTGGAGCCAGTAGACGTGTAGGAACTGATTAAATTGGACAAATAGGCCAGCAGAAAGAAACGAATCCTGCGACTCCGAAGCGAACGTCGAGGACACTGACACATCGGAATCATCGGATCCACTAACGATACCATCACCAACTCTAAAAGAAATTGCCGCTGAAGATGCTACGGTGGAAATATTGATAGAACCAGCTCATATTCTTGAAATAGGACCATCCCAATTGAGAAACATTGTATTTCCATGAGATGATTCAAATAAATCTTTTTCAACCGCTTATTATGGCAAACAATTTAGCAACAAATGACTAGTAGGTGGCTGGTTTACTCTAAGACGAATAATTCTGTACTCTGTTTTTGTCGTAAATGTCTGATAATGTTTTCTATGATGATAGAGGTTACACTAAATGGAAGGAAGCACTTGTCTCCAAAATTTGCACATACGAAAAAATTAAAAAGCATTCTGAAAGTATTAAAAAATGGATTGAATAGGAAAAATTGATTGAAAAGGGTAGTCAGTCCACCAAAATTTAGTTGAGTTGAAAAAAATAGCTGGACATCGGTTATTGAAAGAACTATTTGTTCAATTCAATAATTAGCTGGACAAAATCTAGCTTTTAGAGGAAGTAATCAAAAACTTTTTGGAAAAGGTAATGATAATTTTTCCAAACTAATTAGATCAATTGCAAAATTTGATAATATAATGGCGGAATTCAAAAAGATAACAGTCACAAGCCACATTATTTAGGTCAAAAGTAAAACAAAATATAATTGCAACATTTTTTTTTTTTTTTGTTTATGACCGGGGAACGAATCCATTAGCCGAATATGTTTTAGTTGAATTATTACAGAAGAGTAAGTAGGAATCCCAACCAATTTTTTTTCTATGATCTATTGTACAATATACTAACTACATATATAGTAATATAACTTATAATTTTATTTTTTTTCTCATTTATATATTTTGTCTTTTCAGGTTTTTTTTTTAATTTTTTTTTAATTATTTTTTTGTTTTTTAATTTTTTTATTATTTTATTTTTTTTTTCTTCTATTTTTTATAGATATATATATATACATATATATATGTACATATTTTTTTTTAAGGATTAGACAAGGACACATGCCACGCTTAGGGGCCTATCAAAGCGTTTTTAATACATCACTGAAAGGGCCTCGGATAGAAAGGGTTACAGTTGGGATAAAACATAGGATTACTTACAATGATATGTTACAATTAACAACGTGTTTATACAATAATTTATAAATAAATATATCCGATGATTGTACTAATTGCTGTAAGTTAAATGGTCTTACCAATTTAATTCTTGAAGAGTAAATATAATTATACACAACATCTAAGAATTTTGAATTTTTATCCTCATTTAAGTTACAGTTCCATATTATGTGTTCCAGAGATCCTTCTTCTCCACATTCACACATATAACTATCTGACAGTTTCATTTTATGTTTATAAACAGGTGTTAAACAATGATTAAATCGAATTCTGCAAATTGTTGATATAGCTTTTTTATGGAAATTTGTTCTCTTGAACCAAGGTTCGTGTTGTATAGTTGGTTGAATAGTTTTATAGTAAAGACCTTTCTGGGATGTATTATATAATTGTTGCCATTTCTGCATTACACTTTTCTTGATCAATGGATAAAGATCTTCCACCGGACATTTATATTCCCCATTATACATATATTCTCTGTAGTTTTTTGCGGCTTCATCGACTATTTCATTATAGTTTATTCCACAATGTGCCTTAATCCAACATAATGAAATACTTATTCCTCTGGATGACAAATTGGAAATAAGTTGTATAATTTCGACTACTATGTAACTGATACTTCCTTTAAATGTTTTTGTGATGTTTTGGATCGAAACAATTGCACTTTTGGAGTCCGAAAATATAGTATATCTGTCCATTATTTCCTCTAAAGAATTGATATATTTAAGTGCTTCTAGAATCGCAATTAGTTCAGCTGAGAATATTGATAGTTTGTTGTTTATTCTTATTCCTAAAGACTTCCCTTTCTTCGGATCATACAGTGCTGCTGAAACATTTAATTGATTTTTTGATGCGTCTGTAAAAATAAAATAATGTTCAGGGAAAAACTCTTCAACATCATATAGGAACATACTATTTCTTATTGCAAATGGGAAATTAGAGTAATCTCTTAGATAATACACATTCGCAGGTTTAATATCTTTCCAATTTACAGAGTAGTATGGTAATTTATTCGAGATGTAAATGTCTTCCTGTAAATTTTTTTTATCTGTGTATGAGGATACTAACGGTATCGTATTTTTCTTTTTCCAATAATTTGCAATCAGATCTTGTATAGATAATTCGTAAATTTTCATTAATATGTTACTATTTTTTGAAATGAGTTTTAGCAGAAATTTGTCTATAAGGTACTCTCTTCTGAGATTTAATGGTGGTTCTGTACATTCTACAGCTAGGCTTGATATCGGAGTGCTTTTCATAGCTCCTAAACACAGACGAAGTGATTTATTAATTATTCTGTCCAACTTTTTCAAATGAGTTTCGGCAGCTTGAGAATAGAAAATGGATCCATAATCTATAATTGATCTGATGAAGGATTTATATAGCATAAGTGAAATATTTGGTTCAGAACCCCACTTGGTATGGCACACGGATCTTAATATATTGAGTCCTTTATCTGCTTTTGTTACAATATGTTGAATATGTTCTTTCCATAACATCTTTCTATCTAATACTACCCCTAAATATTTTACTGTCGACTGTACGTCAAAATTAGTATTATTTAATAATATTTGACTCGGTATATTATGTTTTTTGGAGAATATACACGTTTGCGTTTTTTTAACTGAGATAGTTAACCCTTTATTAAAACAATATCTTTCTATTTGTTGATATAATGTATTCATGGCAGTTATACCTTGTGAAATTTCCAATCCTTCTGAATAGAGACAAACGTCATCTGCGAATTGCAACATTAAAATTATATAAATACCATTCGAACCAAAGACTTCTCACTCGATTCGATCATATTATATTGTACACCGGATGTGAGCCACGAAGAACAAGTTACTGTGGTTGTTACGTTTGCTTTAATTAATGGCATTTCAAAGAATCTCTCTCCCCCCCCCCTTCCACCGGTAAAAGAAGTTTTTTTTACTATGAAGATAGAGATGAACCAGTCGAAACTCCAGAGTTAAATTGTAAAGAGAATTTTTAATTTCATATTGTTTATGTATTAGTACCAAAACTGAATGACAGATTTGAACAGTCAAACGAGTGTAATAGTAATTTTGGTTTTTTAAATAATTTGGGTTCTGTATCTTGTGTGAAATTAATGAAATGCTGGATGGATTTAAAAATTACCGATTTTTTACCAAAGAAACGGTCATTGATGCAGTTGATTTGAGCAATTAAATTGAAATATTGAACACTTATATTTGTAATAAACCAAATGCGATTACGGCGAGGGAGTTTTAACAAATTATTTGTATTTTTACGGTTTTTTAACGATTCCTGTGACTGTGCTCATAGTGAGAGGTCTTTTCCAAAATTAAAAATAATTAAAATATATCTGAGATATACTATGAGCCGGAATAGGCTTACAAATTTGGCTATAATAAGCATCGAGAAATATATCTGCGAAGCGTTAGATACGAAAGATTTAATTAATTGAATAAATTGCAATTAAAAATGCAAAAAAAAATCGCTTTCAATAATTAAAATGTATCTACATCAGTATAGTTCACTAGTTTAATTCATATTTTTTATAACTTATAACGCATCTAAGTACAAAGTGTAAATAGTGAATAAAAGATTAATACAAAATTATGCGTATAGGTAAGATACTTCTTTCTTGTTATAACCAAGGATTATATGACAGTACTATCTTTTTTATTTTTGTTTCAAAATTATACTAATAAAGTTTATAAAAAGTCACTTTTATCATTTTCATTCTAAATTGTTTCAGTTCTGAAACAGATTAACAGTTATCAAATTAGTAAAATGAGAATTTCAAATCAACGCAATTATTATTATTATCATTTACGAAATATAACATTTATGTTCTGATGAGGAAGGGCGGCAAATTATATCTCGCACCCGAGATATACACATACTCTTAGGTCTGGGTCCGCTCCCCAAATACCATTGCAAATACTTTTCTGACAAAAATAACAGCTACTATCCTGGCTGCGATTTCACAATTCCTATACTGATATAGTCAGGGGGGCGAATGAACTCGTATAGTTTTTGTTTGCAGAATATCAGCTGCATAAACTATTCTATGATGGTTCAAAAATGAACCATATTGGTATAGAATCTGTAAGACAAATTTAAGATCAAATAATGAATAAATGTCTACATTGCTTCAGTCATTTGAGTACTTATAATATTGACCCTCCCCTATATCCTTTATTTAGAGTTACTGAAAGATGTTTCATACAAAATAACATTTTTTTTGCAGTTTTTTATAATCTATTGTTAAGTAGAACATTTGAACATTGGAACGAAAATATCTGACTAGGTGGGTGGGTATTTATTTTCTAAATAGAAAAATCTTTATGCAACTCAATATTTCGAAAAGGCATAAGTATTTTGCTGAGTTAAAAAATATCATACAATATGTCTACAGCTAATTCAGCCGGTTTTGAAATATCAAGCTCTAAAGATTATAAAATAAATCGCAGGGAATCCCTGGATATCTGAAATATGGTTTAAATTGTTTTTTTATAGAATTCTTGCATCTAAACACCCATATTTTCATAAACTCAATGAGTAGGAACAAAAATTGTTTATTGTTAACAAAATCAAAAGCCACATATTTGCATAAAACTGAAACCAAATGGGTACATAATAATATAGCTACAAACTTATCTTTTTAGATTTTATTGGACGTTGTCTCGCGCTGTTGAGTTAATGTTTTTTTGCACTGGATTCGTTTCTTTCTATGTTTAGGCTAATATTGTGAGATTTTGGTTTTTTTTCTTTTCTTCGAGTTTGGATGGCTTTCCAGACTATGCGATTTTTACCTTTAAGTCCCCTATCTTTTCTCCGGGATACAGCGGTTGGTTGTACATGAATTTTTCGGCTCCTGTTAAATCGAGTTGTGTGGGCAAAAATGAACACAATTTGAGACGTCGTCTGAACTTTTTCCAATGTAGTCACCATGTTTCTTAATACTGCGATATTGGAAGGGCATTGGTATTTCTTCAATATCTCTGAAACTCGTGTAAACTCCGCTTGGATTCTATCAATGGCTGCGTTATAGTCTTGACTGATTGTTTCGGTAATTGGCAAATCAAAGGAGCTGTCAACAGTTTCAGGTTGATCTGACTGAACAATGTTAGTATTTTCTGTGTAACACGTTTCACTGGTTTTCTCGAGATCAACTATGTCATCATAGAAAACAGGTAAATATGTATCCCCTAAGGCAGTTTTAGCAAAATCTTGCCGATCAGTCTTATTCAAAAACAAGGAATTTTTTAAAGAAAGTCCGGTTTTCTTTCAACTGCACATAGATGCTTACAATATTGATTGTCCTCCTTGGCCAAAATAACAATTACAACACTTAGTTTCTATATTTACTTCGAAATAGTCACTTTTGTGCTTAACACGGTAATTTAGATGGCTGATATGTGTTATTTCTTCAATATTGCTTATTTTACGAGAAGACTTATCATAAGCTAGAGTTAAATTTCGTCCTCTTGCGTTTGCAAATTTTAGAAGTCTATTTTTGTGATAGTTTTCGAAAATTCCGGTGATGAAGTCGATAAGTGCACATATGTTGAATGCTTTGCATCGCTGCAATATAATATCCTTGAAAATCGTGATGGTAGCTTCACAGTAGTTGTTGGTATTGTTACCCCTGTGCAAAACGTCACTACAAAAGGTGAACACCATTCTTCTTGACGGCTCCAGGTATGTTCTAGATATGCCTTGGCATTTTTATAGGTGTTCAAAATTGGGTCGTTGAATAATTGAAACATGGAGTTCTCTGCATCTGAAGTAGTTTTAGCAAACAAAACATGACGAAATAACGTCATTATGGTCTTTCGGTCATCTTTCTGAATCTTTTTGTTCGAATCCCATAGCCAGTGAAAAAAAGCTTGCGTTACATGAAAAATGCAGAGTGGCAAACGAGATTTTGGAAATACTACTTTAAGTGCATTTCTTTTTGCAGTGTCATCGTCGGTCATAATAACTTGTGGGTCAAATGATTTATTACAAGTGGCTCCTAAGTATTACTTAGCCATTTTTAGAGCGTATAAATAATCATTTTATGAAGAATAACAGCTATTGGCAATGCTTCAATTTTTGTAGCTGCAAAAATAAAAGTGACTGAGGTGCTACTCTGGTCACAAGAACTACTGGTGTCAATAAAGATCATCTCATCTGCTTAATCTGCTTTGAAAGCTCTTTTTATAACTGCAGTTATCAGAACAACAAGAAATGGATTTTCGTTTAGACACAAAGGGATGTCCTGTTTTTGTAAGTCTTCCATTTTAATCTTGATTTTTTCCATAACACTTTAGTCATGCCCTCCTCCATATTTTTCAGACCTCCATTGTTGATAGAAGTAGGTCACTTGTCTTTCTGTTGGATTCACTTGCGCATTTGCTAGAAGAACATTGATGTCATCATCACAATTTTCAGATAAAATAATTCATGATAAGTCTTGGCTGCGGAAGCTGTCATACCAGATTCAAAATATCGGCGAAGAGTTTCTTTTGTATCTTCATTGCATCGTAATAAGCTAAATGCTTGAGCAACCTGTATTCGGTGAGAATGTTCGTAGTTTATATTGATAACTACATTCAAACTTTTTTCAATAGGTTAGACCTTCTCAAAGTGACTTCAGTAATTTTTAGGAATTTTATGTTTATACTTGCCAAACACTCGTAATTTCTTGTACAACCTTTTTTCTTGGATACACGTTTATTCTTCTTGGCTAGATGACACACATAGAATTTGCGAAATTCATAACGAACACAATTATTGGACACTTTTTTTACAATCCAGTTAGTGTTTGTGCTACGCGAGAAGTCTTTGATGAAGGTTTCACATTTTTCCGTGCAATTTTCTCCATGTACTGGAATATAGTCACAAAATGATCTTGATTTTTCTCCTGGAATTCAAAATAATGAATGTCACTACCCACGATACTATTTATTACTGTTTTAGCCATTTCAGTGCACTAAAAATCGTTAAGCAAAAGATATTAAAGAAGCACAGTTTTATAAACTATGTGCCTACACACAATAATAAGAAGAGAGAGGGCAATCTTTTACCGCCAAACTGCTTACTGACAACTGAAATGGGCTAGATTTTGTGCCCGTAATAGTCAGTTTTACCACTGTAATAGACTAGAATGAGTAACTATTTTTTTGCAAACAAAAGCTACTCGAGTTCAGTCACCATCTTAACTATATCGATATAGACTCTGTAAAATCACATCCTGGCTACGTACCGCAAAGAATATTCAATTACATTTCTCTAGAAAACCTGACGAGACTCATTGATTCGACGGAAAAAAGATTTTCTTATTCGGAAAAAAAATTTTGGAGAATAAGGGAGCTACTTCAAAATAACATAATGTAATGTTTTTGTTATTTATTTAAACAAAAAACGGGTGGGATAAATTTTAAACACACGGTAGGTTCACTTACTTAATTTATTAAAACACTAAACTAATCACTAACACTTAATTTATATATACTCAGTACATTCACTTAAACTAATTTATATAATCACTTAATTTATATGCACTTATTTACTGTTCAACTCACGATGTCAAATTATAAAACTAAGCTTTTCCTGATCAGTCCCTTATATATTAAAGCCGTTTTTACTAGTAAATTCTGGGCTGCGGATTACACAGTCACGAATAATTTTTCTGGCCTTTTTTAGATAACTCCGGTCACAAAAACAATGTTTACATAAGATAGTTCGTAAACTCGTAAACAGTTTTTTTAAAACTGCGTATCCGCCATATTTTTAACTTTTATACCTGGCTTAGACAGAGTCGGTTTTAGGGACTATACCAGGTTGCTGTTTCGTAACAATAACTTGCACTATTGGGTAAAAATTAATCAAAATCTTGATATGTTAGGGCAACTACACCCAAATCCCAAAATCTTATATTTGCTTTCATTGAAACTTTTATCAACAATAGGCACGACTTGGTATAGGTATTTAAAGTATAATTTGTTCAGAAAATGTTTTGGGAAGCCTTTATTTTGAGAAAATCATGTTTTTAAAGCATTAACACACAAAAAATAACTGTTTAGTTATCAACAGACAATAAAAACACCATCAGTACCCATTTATTTGTCTGATTAATACCTAGTATTACCTCCTCGAGTCTGTATAACGGTATTCATTATTTTAGGCATACCGTAAATTGGGTGTAAAACTTCATTTTTTGAACCATTTCTCTACAAAAGCAAATCTTAGCTGATCCAAGGTAAGAGGAGCAGGAACCCGGCATCGAATGTTTCGACCAAGCATGTCCCAAACATGCATGATGAGATTTAAGTCGAGACTGTGGGCTAGCCATGCCATTTGGAAAGTTGTAATCTGGCTGCTCGATCTTCTCTGTATAGATCTGGTAGTCTTGCGGGTGTGCGATATCTCAGATTAGCTTCACTTAACCGTCTACTAACTGTTCATTCACTAACATCTGCCTTCCAGACATGTTCAAGATCGTTTGTAATCTCTACAGCAGTTATGTGTCGTCACTTACTACTTAAGATACAATAAAACGGTGATCCCGATGAGTAGTTCATATCTGGGGACCGGTTCCAGGACGTCGAGTGTAAGATCCCGTCTCTATAAAACGTGCGAATACACGTTGCATGGCACTGCGTGAAATCCTGAATCTGTGAGGCACGTAAGTTTGATTTCTTCCATCTTGAATGAGAGTAGCAATAGATGTAACAGTTTCTGCGCGTATAAAGACATCCTCTAATGAGCACTAATTGACACAAGTCGGTAATAAACACTTAACTTAATCTGACATTACCAATACTTAACGTAACAAAAATGTCATGGCTTACGCAATTAAAAATGCATAGCTTACATAGAATACTCAAGTAAGGGCATGATGATAACTATCACATTGTTAAGATTTTCGTATAATATCTGAAATATGTTCAATTTGGAAGACATTTTTGGATCAAAAGTCTTCAGGTTTGTTGACCTTACGTGTAAAACAAAATTATACACTAAAATTAATTATTCAAGGCTTTTTCATTTAAAATCAAGGGGGTGTCCGTTTTTAGTGCCGGTGAATGTATAAGGCCAGATTAGGATTTTACGGATAATAGCTTTATAATCAAATTTTAAAGAACAACTATTTTCACTTTTTTGCAGACCTATGTTATATATTTAACTTCACTTTTAATGGTACAAACTGAATACAAACAAAATTTAGAGAAAGGTGTACAAAGTTCCAGATTTTGCACCTGGAAGCTAATATAATTACTACTAATTAAAAAACTGGAAGCTCGCAGTTATCGGAACAGCGTAAAAAATTTAATTAAATGTAATATCCTATGCTAAAAAAAGTTTCAGAAGGAATGCGAGTTATGTCAATTAAGAAAAAATTCTTCTCCTGTTTGATGTATAAAACAAATTATTAGAGATTTTATCATGATATACATCACAAATTACTAAAGTTTCATTTCCTCTCCTTGAAAAATACCAAATATCTTGTTATCTGTATTTTTTTAAAAGAAAGGGGAAAGTAGCATTTCTTTGGAATGTGGAATAAAAGGTTATGAATATTTTCGACGAAGAAAAGGAAAATACGGTTATATCTATATACAGGATGTCCCAACATGCGATAGCCAATGCCAATGCCAATGCAATTGAAAAATAACATAGTGTCACGAAACAGCACACTGGTATAGTCCCTAAATCCGACTTTGTCTAAGCACCTAGGAAACAGTATAATGTCGGAAGCCCTTTCGAAAGGTTTGCTTTAAACATCGCTGGATCATTTCCGACGACGGAAACTGGTGGTAAATACATCCTGGTTATAATGGATTATTTTACAAAGTGGGTGGAAATTCACGCTATCCCGATCCAAGAGGCCACAACTGTCGCGGATGTATTAGTGAAAGAATTTATCAGCCGATACGGAGTGCCCTTGGAAGTCCATAGTGACCTGGGAAAAATTTTTCAAAGCCATCTATTCCAGGAGATTTGTGACAAGCTGGGAATGAAGAAGACTAGGACAACAGCATTACATCCACAGTCAGATGGAATGGTCGAGAGAATGAACAGGACTATTGGAAAATACCTGTCCAAAGTGGTTTTCAGCCATCAGAGGGATTGGGACCAGTATCTTTCCCTATTCACATTGGCTTATCGATCTGCCGTCAATGAGTCCACGGGTGAAACACCTGCGAAAATCCTGTTTGGACGTGAAATGACGCTTCTTTGTGACCTGGTATTTGGTTGTCGGCCTGAAGAAGATCTGGCAGGAGAAAACTACGTGATCCAATTGAGAAGAAGGCTGGACGATATTCATGAATTAGTTCGAACAAATTTTCAAGTTGCCAGCGACAGAATGAAAAGTCGGTACGACACGCAGGCCACAGAAGGCGATTTTAAAGAAGGGGACAAAGTACGGTTACACAACCCAACGAGATGAAAAGGGTTTTCTCCAAAATTACAAAAATCCTGGGAAGGTCCATACTTAATCAATAAAAGGATCGATGATGTTATAAATCGAATAAGCAAGATCCCCAACGGAAAACCAAAAGTAGTTCACTAAAACCGACTAGCGCCATTCGAAGGAGACCGTGACCTAGAGAAAGGATTGAACCATATTCGAGATGTGTCTGGCCCTACCTTAGATGAATTTATGGGCGCGTATGGAGGTACCGGGAAAGCTAGATATGGAGTCACTTCAGAACAACGACAAGATCTGTTCATTCTCCCGGAAGATTATTCACTGGCGTACAACATTCCCGCCCGTATCAAGAACGCACGAGAGTTGGCAACCGTCTTTCGAAAGAAGTTCAGGCTGTTAGGAAAACTTGGAGACCAGATTCCAGCCCCTGGGAAGACACTGAAACTGAAACATAATTCGCGGTACGTCTTCTACGTGGTAACTAAAAATGAATTTCAAGATCGATCTACCTACCGCGATGTGTGGGTAGCACTTCGAAACCTCCGAAACCATGTGTTAGAATCCCACGTGAAGAAACTGGCTATGCCCAAGATACCGAGTAACCAGTTGGATTGGCGAGTTATCAGGAACATGGTAGAGATTATCTTTCGAGATACCGGTGTCCAGATATTAATTTGCAGCTACAACCCCCGTTATCAGCATCCGTTGAAGACGGTGCTCTGCTATTTCCATAAGATCGGAAATTGTAGAAATGGGGCCAGTTGCCGATTCAAACATCCAGTCTCGGCTACACAAAAGTTCCAGGAGGAACTGTCATTTAAGGAGGGGGTGATGTTACGAAACAGCACACTGGTATAGTCCCTGAATCAGACTCTGCCTAAGCCATGTATGAAAGTTGAAATTATGGCGGATGCGCAGGGATTTCTTAGAATTGTTTACGATTGTGTCTATCTTATCTTGACATTGTTTTTGTGACCAGTCTTATCTAGAAAATGCGAGAGGCAATTGTTTTTGTGTAAGCAGGAATCTAGAATTCTCTAGTAAAAAAAGGCACTAATATATATATAAAGGACCGACCAGCGGATAGGTTTAGTTTAGTTTATAATTTGACATCGTGAGATAAACAGTAAATAAGTGAACATAAATTAAGTGATTATATAAATTAGTTTAAGTGGTTATACTGTGTATATAATTAGTGAATAGTGTAGTAAAGTGAAGTACTAAAGAGAAGAAGAAATTTGTAAGAATAAATAAAATAGAGGTATAGTTCTACAATGTTGCCCCTGTAGTGTAAATGTCAAGGACTGTCAGTTTTGTTAGTAGAAACTTCCTAAAAACTTGGTAGTTATCCATTTCATCAAAATGTTCGCTCCTCTGGTATCTCCTTCTAGGGAAACCAATGTTGATGAGTCCAAGATTTCTTAATCATCGTCGATCATCATCTTGTCCTCAATTTCCATTATTTTTGTAAAAATCGATAACTCTCTAGTAGGTATACATCTATATACAATAAAAGCAAAACGTTATTTAATATTCTAGGATTAGTTTAATGTCCGTCAAACTCTATAAATGAGTACAATGCATAACAAATATGACAGATAAACAAGATCAGGTAGATAAACGAGATTAAGTAGGTACGGTGCATCTGGGCGTAAGATAAGGTGGTGCTCGACGGTATCCAGAGGTGTGCAGTCATGGGACCTTTTTGGACAACTTGAAAAAAATTTGAAATCATCAAAATATTCAATAATCCTTGGTTAAAGTAAATGAAATTTGTTCTATGTGCTCAAACTGTCCCGTTCAATTATGCAACCTCTGATTTTTGGCAGATTTTTTTGTTTTAAATGTCACATCAAACGCCACCCATCGAATGTACCTATAAGTTGTCATAAGATATTTGATGTGAATGTAACATTACGTTTGACATGGTACAGTGGGATATGTAAATATGTAATATCAGATCGGAACGAGTGCTTCATACACATTTAAACGCTAAACACTTTAGAGTTTACTATAAATATTTTCATCTGCAAGATAATCATTCTCCTGGATTGTGAGTGTTGTATACATATTTTGTGAGAAATTACTTAACAATTACTTTTTCCACAACCTTCATAAGAACGCATTATCCTTGTCATTGTAAAATTTATTATGTATATGAGTATATATTTAGATTCAAAAAGGGGTATGCTGTCTGGCTTTGAAACTAGCCCACATACATGTTAAACGTACGTAATACTTGTACTCTAAATGCCACGGGAATCTCCAATTTATATGTGTATTTACATTTGCATGTTAACACTGGAAGGTAGACGGAAATAGTTAACCAGCTATGATGAACATTTTCATGTTGTTTTTTATATTTTTTTGTGCATTTTTAGTGATAGTATGAGGTAGAAAGCGTATAAAAAATTGTGTGGTTGTTGAAATAGTTATAAGGAAACGCTACAGCTATCTCGCCTATCCTTGATTAAAATTAAATTAATAACAAACCTTTCTAATATGAGAGAAAAGTATTGGTTTACCCCAAAAAAAGTTGGAAATTTGAAATATTGGTGAGTTATTTTTACGTTTTTTATCAACAACAACCCCAAAAAAACGGTTTTTAGAAAAAAAATCCTATGGGTATGTCGTCGTCGTCGTTGTCGGCCAGTTTTCGTTACATGTCTTCTTAGCACTATACAGCCTCCGGAGTGCAACAAGTCACCAATTTTATGATTGAGTATTGTTATGGACATGTCACTGATGAACCCTATTGATTTTCAGCTTACCAGAGCCAGCACAACGCGTGCCATGGTACTAGAAGTACGACATTTTTGTCATTTTTTGAGAAATTTTAGTTTATTAGCACGATACAGCCACCGGAAATAAACAAGTCACCAATTTTATGACTGAATATTATTCAGGACACTTCACAGATGAACCCTAATAATTTTCAGCTCACCAGAGCTAGTACAACGGGTGCTATAGTACTTTAAGTACGATATTTTTGCCATTTTTGGAGAAATTTAAGTTTGTTAGCCTCCGGAGTATATACAAGTGACCAATTTTATGATTGGATATTATTCAAAGCGTCTCATAGATGAATCCTATTGATATTCAACTCACTAACGCCAGTACAACGAGTTCTATGGTATTTGAAGTACCAAATTTTTGTCATTTTTGGAGAATTTTTAGTTGGTTAGCAAGATACAGCCTCCAGAGTGTATACAAGTGACAAATTTTATGATTGAATATTGTTCAAGGTGTCTCACAGATGTACCCTATTGATTTTCAGCTGGCTAGAGCGAGTATAGCGAGTCCTATAAATCCAGATATATTACATTTTTGGTTAATTTTGGACAAATTTCGGTTGGTTTGCACGATACATCCCCCGAAGTGTATACAAGTGACAATTTTATGATAGAATATTATTCAGGGCCACGGATGCGGAAAAGTTAGTTCCAATCTTTAAAACCGTTTATTTTTTTTTGGTTTCGCAGCTCCAATTTGAATGATTTTTTGGTGATGTTACGATAACCTAAAATGAAGAAGTGATCCTGTATTTCCTAGCGTGTGCTAGTTAGACTAGAATTCACAGAGGTGGGTAAGGTATGCTAGTAGTCACACTTAAATATTTTTGAGCTGTGTTTCCATGGGTAACGCACTTGAAAACAAGGTTTTGCATGTTGCGTTTATGAGCCTCATGCGTTCACTCCCGCTATAACTGTATCCTGTTTGTTTAGTTCTTCCACCTGTCGCCTGTAGCGCTACGTAATCGAGGATCTGACAGATTTTATGAGTCCCGTCATTTACATAACCTCCATCTCATTTTTATATCATTGTTTACATCGATTCGCCATCATCAGCCATTGCTTTCGTTTGTGTTTTATACGCCTATTATTATATTAATTTGGGCTTTTTAAGTGATTGTGTTGAATTAACAATAACCTCATAGTTCAATACTGTATTATACCCACAATACAAGTAAGGACATTGAAATGCATCTCCTTCCTAAAGACCCCGAGGTAAATTTGTGAATTAATTTGTGTTTTTTTTTACTACAAATTGTTGTCCCACTCATAGGTGGGATAGGTCGAATGAATAAAGAGTATTAATAATTTGTGTATCAATTTGATAACTACATTATTATCACATTATATAACTATTATTTATAGTATATGTTTAATAATATATTAAAAATAATAGTATATTAAGTACCAAGTGTCAAAAAGGTTACTTCGTTTTTAGCACAAGGTGCTTACTACTAAACAAACCAAAATGTCTCCAAAAGTAAGCAAAAATGCAGTATATCTGGATTTATAGGACCCGCTGTACTCGCTATAGTTAGCTGGAAATCAATCAGTGCGACACCTTGAATGAGACACCTTGAAAAATTACTAATTATAAAATTGGCCACTTGTATACACTCCGGAGGCTGTATCGTACTAAACCCGAAATTTCTCCAAAAAGGACAAAAATGGGGGACTTCAGGTACCATAGCACTCGTTTAACTAGCTCTGTTGAGCTAAAAATCAATAAAGTTCATCTATAAGACGCCCTGAACAATATTCAATAATAAAATGGGTCACTTGTATACACGCTGGAGGCTGTATCGTGCCAACAAACTGAAAATTCTCAAAAAATGACAAAAATTTGGTACCTCAAGTGCCATAGCACTCGTTGTACTAGCTTTAGTGAGCTGTATCTCAATAGGATTCATCTTTGAGATGCCCTGAAGAATATACAATCATAAAATTGGTCACTCGTGTATACTCCGGAGGCTGTATCGTGCTAACAAACTGAAATTAACAAAAATGTCGTACTTAAAGTACTATAGCACCTGTTCTACTGGCTATGGTGAGCTGAAAATCAATAGGGTTCATCTGTGAGATGTTCTTAATAATATTCAACCATAAAATTGATGACTTTTTGCACTCCGGAGGCTATATCGTGCTAACAAACTAAAATTTCTCAAAAAATGACAAAAATGTTGTACTTCAAGTACCATAGCATCCGTTGTACTGGCTATTGTGAGCTGAAAATCAATAGAGTTTATCTGTAAGATGTCCTGAAGTATATTCGATCATAAAATTGGGGATTTGTGGCACTCCGGAGGCTGTATCGTGCTAACAAGACATGTAACGAAAAGTGGCCGACGACGACGACGACATACACACGGGATTTTTTTTCTTTCGTGTTGTTCTTCATGAAAAACGTAAAAATATCTCAAATTTTTTTTCCAAAATTTTAACTTTTTTGTGGGTAACCCAATACTTTTCTCGCATATTAGATATGTTGGGCGGAAAAGTAATATATTCAGTGAGTTAAATCACTCTTAACTTGTACAATAATCAGGTCATTCTAATTTAACGACTGCAAGCTTAGTGTGATGTTTAGTATAGTTTCTATCAATGTTTTTTCAGCTTTTTGAACAATGGATTCAAATAATTCAAAGAAAGGATATCTCCATAACAAGGTGAAAAAATTCTTTGCTATCCTCTTTTCCAAAGAAATGAATTTTGTTGCACATCATAATAGCACAAACTTAGAGCAAATAATGCAGTTCCAAACTTATGTATACCAAAACCAACAAGAAGTCTGAAGGAATTACCTAAGGAGAATCAGGAGATTGTTAAACCATAAGTTAATGTACAATAAGTTTCCAAAAGCTAGTGAATATATCACATTACTAGTGTTGAAAGTGACTCATTTCACAAGTGGTGGTCAGAAAAAAATGGTATTAGTGAAATCTGTCAGCAAAATACACAAAAAAATCAATAATTTTGAGAAACAGTCCGATGAATATAAAAATTTAGATTTGTAAAACTGTAATTAACGTTCTCACTAAGAATTGATTTCAGTGTGTGTTATTGAATATGTCAAAAATAGACAAAGCCAAAAACTTTGTTGTAGATTATAAAACTTAAGAGCGATTTAGCCTATTTTTATTATGAAAAAAATTTCTGATGGTCCTTTAAAAATGTTTTATTTTGACTATATAACTAAAAATACTCCTTATTGCTATTAAAGGTTCACACCCGTATTCAGAACATTCGAATGAAATATAACAGCACGGTTATATTTTGACCAAGTGTTATTTTTGACAATCTCTCTGTTAAGTGCTTATAACGGACCCATGTTACTCTAAATGGTATTCAGAAACCAACGTTTTGTTCAAAGGTTCCATTATACTTGACATAATCAAGCTAAAATATGTTCAGTGCTCAACGATTGGTTAAACTGTCATTGTCAAACTGTTAAAAATTCTTGCTAACAAAAGCTTCATAATATTGTTTAAAATTACTGTTAAATATAATTGAAAGGTAAATAAACATTATTAATAACTTTCTATCTTTTTTATTAAAAAAAGAGGTGTATTTTCCATTAAATATTTTTATTTAAATTTGAAATTCCATTTAAACATATTTAAATGTTTTCAAGAACGACTCAGAAATAAATTATCAAATACAATCCAATAAAAAAGTAAAACTAATTTTATTTCAGCTTGATACAAGTTATTTCATTCCTTACTATAGTATTTTTTCAAAAGTATTTTTAAATAATGGATATAGACATATCTTCTTCAATGGAGGAAACTGATAGAAAAGAGGAACCAAGATATCGAAGAATTCATGAGACAACGAATTGACGCCTTTGAGAAATATAACGATGTTGATTTTATGGCCATTGTCCGTTAAGACATTGTATTAAAATTTTTGGATAGAACTGGTAATAATCTGGAGCCAAAAGTTCATGGTAACCGTTCCATAAAACCAATGTCCCAACTACTTCTTACATTGAGATTTTATGCAACTGGTGCATTTCAAAATTATATTGGAGACAATGTAATATTTCGCAGCCGTCAGTGTCGCGAATAATTCAAATCGGCTGGTTCTTCTTCTTCTTTTGTTTTAAGGCCTCAGCTGCCAGGGCTATTCGGCCTGTTTTTTGCGTCCGGAACGATTTATAATTGTCTATAATATAGTTTATACGAAAGTAAATATGAACAGAGTGATACCGCACTTATTGTTCAAAATTTTATTTGTAAACTGTTCGGTTTTTGAGGTTATATTTTGAAGTTTGGAGCACTTGATAATTTGGAGATGAGTTTAATGTTTTCACTGTTTGGGAATTTCAGCACTATGTCTTGCAGTGTGTAGGGGCCATAAACATTATTAGGAACCTTAAAAGATTTATGAAGAAAATCTGTATTAACACTATTTAAGGAACAGTTGAAAAAGATGTGTGAGAGATCTTGTTTTTCACCACATGGGCATGAACCCGAAGGTACTAAGTTGAATTTGTGTAGATATGACAAAGTGGCACAATGGTTGGATCGAATTCTTGAAGAAATGCAGATATCTCTTCTGGACAAATTAGAAAGTGAAGAAAACCATGGATTTTTTCTTGGATATTTTATGAATTGAGAGTATAGATTTCCTTTTGTCAAGCTGAGTGTAGAAAAAGTAGAATTCTACTATTCTAAAATTGATTTCTTAATAGAATGCACCACATCCGAATGGGGACCAGTTGTGAGGGTGGCACGATTGATAGTTCTACCAAGATTTGCAAGATCATCGGCTCTAACATTTCCTTGTATAAGACTGTGTCCGGGAATCCAGCCAATTCGTATGTCTTTCACTTGCTGATTCAACTTGTGTAGTAGCTCCTTTATTTTTAGGATAAATGGATTAGAAGATGAGGAGAAGGATTTTTTAGAAATGAATTTTATTGCACTTTGGGAGTCAGAAAAAATTATAGCTTTGGAAAGGTGAAGTTTTGAAATTTTTTGGATCGCAATTAGTATAGCGTAACATTCTGCTGAAAAGATGGAAAAATGAGAAGGGAGTTTGTCACATAATGATAAGAGGTTAGGAGAATAAATTCCGTATCCTATATTACTGTCAGTCTTAGAGGCATCAGTGAAGAAAATGGGTCCAGAAAAGTTGATAGAGTTCATTTTGGCCAGAAAGACTTGATTACAGTCCGAATCTTTTTTAATTTCCAGATCTATCGTGTTAGTTTGACTAATTTGAGATTCGAGCGAGAAGTGATAACAAGGAAATTTGTTGAACGATTCAATGAGGGGAAGGAATTTAGATAGTGATTCAGAGGCAAATATAATAGGAGGAGTATTTCTCAGTCTCCAGTATATGGAATCGGCAGCCCATTCTGTGAATGATTCTATAAGTGAGGTTTTTATTAGGTCTTTATATGCAACTGCTTTAGATACATATTTAACTGACAAGATTTCTCTACGTACCTCCAGGGGGGTCTGCCCACATTCAGATAACATGATGTTGATAGGAGTAGATTTTAGATAGCCTACTATAACCCTTAGGGCTTGATATTGTAAACGATCTAGTTTTTTAAGTAGGTGTTTAGAACAGCCACCATATAGCATGCACGCATTATCAAATAATGGAAGTATGGTCGCTTTGTATATGTTTAAAAGAGATATTTGATGGCTACCCCACTATTTACCACATAGAGACCTAATTAAATTAATAGCTTTTGATACTTTGCAGGAAATAAATTCAATATGTGGTTTCCAGTTAAGTTGGTCGTCAAATATAGCTCCTAAGTACTTGACTTGAGATTTCCAAGGGATAGGTTGACAATTAATGACTATGGAATGGACTGGACTAAGCTTATGGTTTTTCTGAAAAATCGTGGCGGCACATCTTTGAGGGCCAGTGTCAAACCCATAGACAATAAATGAAGATTGAGATTAGAAAGGAATGTGTTGAGGGATGTTATAGACTCCTGGATGGTGTTTTCGGCACATATCACAGCAAGATCATCTGCATAACCACTAATTTTTATGGAGGGTGGAAGTATGTTCTGAAGAGAGTTGCACGAAATATTGAATAACAGTGGACTGAGTGGAGAACCTTGGGGACATCTCTACAAGAAACACCAGGGCCTATAAGTTCATTGTTGAGGGTGAATTTAATGAATAGATTTCGATCTGAAAGAAAGGATAAAATGAGGTCACAAATGTCATGAGGTAAATTAAGGGAATTTAGAGATGAATAAATAGAGGAAAAAAGAAGATTATCATATGCACCTTTAATGTCGAGAAAAACGACAATTGGGTTTTTATTGGCAGACAATGCACATGATAATTCGGAATAGATGAAAATGTGGTTATAAGATATTCTTCTGCTCCTTTCCTGAAACCTTGTTGTGAAGGGTGAATTTTTAGGGAGTTTTCAATAGACCAGTCAAGGCGATTTTTAATCATGCCTTCGAAAACTTTTCCTATGGTGCTGGATAAGGCTATGGGTCTCCATCGTTAGGATCCTGGTTTTTTTTAAGAATAGAAATTATTAGATGATTTTTCCACTCTAAAGGGATAAGATGGGATCTATTGAGTATTTTATTGAAAATAGAGAGAAGAGTTTCTAGGGCTATTTTGGGAAGATGATTGATCATTGAATATGTGATGGAATCCAATCCAGGACTTAAATCATTTTTGTTTAGTAAGCTGAAATTCAATTCTTCTATTGTGAAAGGGTGAGTAAAAGAGTCGTTAATGGCCTGGGGAACAGTGTTGAGGTCTTGAAAAGGGATTTGAGCTAACTTGTTTAAGAGACTTTGGAATATGGAACTGTCTAGGGGAGGGGTGTTAATTAAATTACGATTTTCAATAGATCTAGAGAAATTTTTGATTGATTGCCAAATCTTCTCAACAGGTGTTCTGGGGTTCAGTTCTTCCGTGAACTTACGAAAGCCTTCTGATCTTTTCGTTTTCAGAAAAAGTCGGGTTTTAGCTCTTATTTTCTTGAAATTAATGAAATTTTCCATGGAGAGAGTTCTTAGATATAGTTTAAAAGCCTCTTTTTTCTTTTGTACCATCTGGGAGGACTCTTTGTCCCACCAGGGAAGATAAGGTTTAGAAGGAGTGGAAGATTTCTTAAGTGGGATAAATAAAGAGATGGCTCTTTTTAAGACCTCCATGAACAAGGGATATTCCATATCATTATGATATATATTATTTTCAATATATGCTTGAAATGCATCCCAGTTGGCTTTATTTGTGTTATATTTGACGTGAGTGGAATTCATATGGATGGGCACAGTATTTTGTTTTTTGTAGGAAAATGATCGCTGAAGCCTGATTCTTGGATCGTTCTCCAGGAGCAATCTAGAGCTATCGCTGAGGAAGTAATTGTAATACTCGGGCAGCTTTTATTTACATTGAGGTTGGGAATACGGGTTGGAGATCCGTCATTAAGGATGGTGAGATCATTATGCGAGATGAAGTCCCAGATTGCAGTACCTTTAGGGTTATTAATGGCAGAGCCCCAAATTTGATTTTGGCCATTTAAGTCAGCCATTAAGATAAAATTCTTATGTTTTATTTGTTGTAGGAGTTGATTAAACATTCTGTGAGGGAAGGGAATGTTGGGGTCGCGAGGAATATAGCTATTAATAATGAATAGATCTTGGAGTTCTACTACCAGCAAGTGTATTTTTGGAGGAACTGGAATTTTGTGTTCAAAATTTTTGCAAGCAATCGAGTTGTTGATGAAAGTGGCTGCACCTCCGTAGCCATCATGTCTAAAACAGCTAAAAATTTTAATATGTGCAGATCCACCTGGAGTCAACCAAGTTTCATTTAGTAATATAATGTTAATACTCTCATCTCTAATAATAGGAATAAGTACCTCTTTGTTAACATTGAAACTGCGAATATTCTATTGGAGTATGTTATATTTAAAGGTATTATCCTGAATATGATTGAATTTTAAGCAATAGTGTAAAAAGTGAAATAATAAAAAAAGGGGGGGGGAGGTACTTAGAGGGAGAAATTCAAGTTATATTATGATTGCTCACCTCTTGAGGAGAGGTAAGCTGAGAAGTTGCGAAAGTTTGAGAGCTAGGGATAGAAAGGGAGTAATCAGACAAAAACGGTGTATCAGAAGGGGTGAAGTCCATATCAATTCTTTCAATGTGAGAGCAAGAGGGAGATGAAGCATTGTTTTGAAGTGCAGATTTATTTGTTATCGGAGACTGACAGAGTTCATTGCATGAGGAGGAAAATAGAGCTGCATTATGTGTATCTTTATCAAATCCAGTTCTTTTTTCTAAGAAGGTGGGACGTCTGCGTTTATAAGTAGTGAATTTGTTACTAGGGGGACTTTGTGCCACTTTTTGAGCATAAGAGATTGGAAAAGGGGAAGAAGTCTGTAAAAGAGAAAAGGATGTGGTTGATCTATCAAAAGAGGAGTTTTTAACAGAAGATTTAAGAGGAGGGAAAAGTTGAGAGGCTTCGAAGTAAGAATAGTCATGGAATGCCATTGCTTCATTAATGTTTTTTTGCCTATTAAATTCTTTGCAGGAGCGGTCAAAAGCTAGATGCTGTCCAGAGCAATAAAAACAGTCTAAGGAATTTGAACATGGGCGAGAATGGATTGTTCCACATCTACTACACCTTTTGGCACTGCGGCAAGAGTTGGCAGACTGTCCGAATCTAAGACAATTTTGGCATTGAGTAACAGGAGCAATATATTTATCAACCTGGACTGGAACTGAAAACATTTCTAAATCCTTGGGGCATGGACGTCCCTCAAAGGTTACAAAAATTGATGTGGATGGAACATATTCATGATCCGTCATCTTTGGTTATTCTGCGGTTGAGTCTTCTAGCACCAATCACTTTTTTATTTTGCAAATAAGCTTCTTGAATAATATCATCTGGGGTAATAGAGAGTCCTAAGTTTTTGACAATGCCTCTCGAGGTGAGAAGGCGTTGTGGTATGTAAGCACAATATCCTTCCCTTCTGAAAGCTTGGTTCATTAGGAAAGAATTAGCATCACGAGAAGTTTTGAAGGTAATTCCTATTTTGCTGAAACCTTCCTTTTGGATATTTTTAATGTTTTGGATGTTCAGTTTTCGTATAATTTTTCCAACATCCATAGGATGAATACTAGGGGGAGTGCTGCTACTTTTGATGGGTTCTACTATAACTAAATTGGGCCCAAAATCGATATCAGAGTACTTCAATCTTCTCCCTTTAGAAGCCTTAACGCGTTGTTCCAAAATTAAAATTTCCTTTATGACTTCGGGATCGTTTTGAAAACAGATTTTAGTGGAAGCGAGTTCATGTTCCAAGTTTTTAATGTCTTTTTCTAATAGAGGAGAGAGTTGGTGCAAAGAATTTATTAAGTTTTTCGAAGATGGTGATAGAGCATTATGTAAGAAATCTGAGGAAGAGTTATTGGGGGCCTCATCCCCCATATTGATGGTGGAAACTTGGACTAAAGCGTTTTTTGTAGAGCACGTGGCAAAAAAAATTAAGTTAGGGTAACTTACGGAGAATTATTCACAAATCACTGTCAATATCATGTCACTTAACTAAAAAACCAATGAATCGTCACTAAAAATAAAACTAACTAAACTTAGTAAACTTAATTAAATTCACAATCGACCAATTCACAACACAACGTTGCCACAGTGCGTCCGCTCGTTTGGTATCGGTGCCGTCATGTTTGCCGCCACGGGACCGTTATCGGAACGGTACTGTTATTTGATATTTCTAAATACGGGTGTCAGAGTTATGTCCTTCTATTTCTACCTGCAGTACTTCAACTACCTACAGCGGCCTACCTACCTCGAGCACTATACTTACTACATTTAAGACACCCAGCAAGCGTAAAGGTTAATTTTTAAAGTATGTAAAAAGTTAATCGCAGTAATAAAAATAAGTAAATGAAGAACATATAATAATTTTTCCAGATATTGCACAAAGATTTAATTTACTAAGCCATGGATATTCCAGTAGAGCAGTACAGCTGAACCTCAAAGCTAGAAAATTTTATCGAATTGCCAGAAACATGATTTCACTAGCCAGAAAAATTAACAGATAAAATTTTATTGTACTAAAACAACTGTTTAAGATAAAAAGAAGAGTTGAATCAGGTAATTTAATGATGGATAGAGTAAATTCTACATTGAACTTTTTACAATCCCAACTTGGTATCCAAAGCAGGACTTCTTCAGAAAACGTTTGCACTATCCTCAAGGAAGACATTAATGCGAATTTTAAGCCAAGTGCCATTCGAAATTGGATTGAATTCTCAAATTCTTAATGCTCTTAAGATATTTGAGTCAAAAATGGAACCAGCCTTGGGTTACAATAAGAAAACTGATTCTATTAATGGGTTTGAAGTTTGTGGTGAAGGCAAACAACAATAATTTGCAGATCATGCTTTGATTGTTATGGCTACAGGTTTGCGAAAAAATGGAAACATGCTATTGTTAATTTCTTTTCAGAATATGGAATTTCTGCTCCGTACATTATTTTTATTATCATTAAAAAGGTTCTTCATTCGATGTTTTTGATCCTTAACACAGTTAGCCTTAAAGATTACAATAAAAGTGTGTTAGTTCCAATGTTCTGGCCATCTTCAGTCTTCTGCGTACGTCTTCATGAGTTTTAATCATTATCCAAAAATTATTGTTTAATTTACGAACTTTGTCCCCGGTATATAGTTTTGGCTCCTAGAATATTTCGCCTTTCAATTGGCAGGGGTAGAAAATAGGTTGTGAAGATTTTCTATAAATGGTGAAGAAAATGTTCCCTATAAGATGTATTTTATTTATTGAACGGTTAGGTTAGGTTAGGTTAGGCAAGGCTTGTTACAATTGCCTCGCAGAGGGTCATAATGCACGAGAGTGTACTAACGAAGCGACATGCTTGTCATGTTCGGAATCCGGACATCGAATGGATTCGATGAAGTGTCCAAAATTCAGGCAACTGGTTTTTGAACAAGATATACCTAAAGAGGTACACACGTAGATGACTGAAAAGCTGGCACACATGATGATATGCCCGCTAAGGACGGTACCCTGTGTGTCGGTGGAGAAGAGTGGGGTTTTAGCTGGCAGGCGTCCGGCCGCTGGCCGAGTGAATTCGGGCACGCCTGGGACCTCTTCCCAGGCAGTCTTTGGAAGATTTCCCCACCCCCCAAAAAATAAAGGTTAGGTTGGGTTAGGTTAGGTTAGGTTTAGGTACCTAATTTATTAAAAGGTATACGAAACAATTTGCTTGACAATCCAGCCTCAATTACTTGGATAAATGGTGTACAGACGGCTGTGTGGGGATATATAATTCATGTGTACGAGTTATATGTAGGAGATTTTGACACAAAAATCTGTTACAAGCTTAATGATGCCCATACTCATAAGAAAAAAATGGAAAGTAGATAAAAGTGAAGCATTCCTCACAAGTTTTTATACATAGAGTATCTTCGAAAATAAGGTGTTCAGCTAGTCATGGTAACATATTTTATCGGTATCGGTACTGCAGATATTTTGTTATTTCTTGACGAATTGTTCAACTCAATGAATGGCTCAACATTTAAACCAGAGTATGGAAAGTTACTAAGGTGTGCCGACTCGAGATCGACATTATCAGCACATCTCAGGTTTTGGCATAAAAACAATTACATTTTTAAAACAAGGAGGTAAGGAGTATGTATCGCCAAGCATAAAAAAATGGAATTCAACAATCCCGTTGAGAATTTTTTTGGTTGTATATGAAGCCAGGTGTTTAGAAATATTAATCCAACTTGTGAGGCCTTCATCATTTCTTTTGAAAGTCTCTTAGTAAATATTTTTCTATAATCACACTTTCCTGGAGCTAATTGTGAGGAGTATATGCATGAAGGCACTCTAAATATTTTAAAATGCTTTATGTATCGCTCTACTGCTTTTACGATGATAACGAGGAAACTTTTGCTAGTGAAATTACACAATCTTTTGTATTTAATGAGAATAACTTTATTCAAACTCATTCATATATCGCACGATACATGGCAATAAGCATTTTTTGAAATCAATTGGAGTTTGCAAATCTTATAGAAATGATCTTGTTTTCGATGTTAGTGAAGTACACCACCAGTTATATTGATTCATGAGCATATGATCCAAAACCTATCTTAAGGCCACATAGCAATTTCACTAATGTATTTTGCAAATACAATCAAGTACTGCCAATTATTCATCACGAAAAAGATTTTCTGGTAAAATTAAATGAGCGAATTAATAAATGTGTGTCAATTAATTTTAGTTGCAAAAAGCATAATGTAACAAACATATTTATACAAAAATCGGTCCATTTTTACATATATTGTTGGATAAAAAATGTAATCAATATTTTAAAAGGTGTTGATAGGAGAAATGTAAATGGCAATATAAAAAATTAGCTAAGTTAAATGTGGAAAACTGAAAAAGAAAAAGGAAGCAATTAAAAACATTAAAAATACAAAAAAATTTCAATTGCTTTTTTAATGAGTTTAAAATCCGTGAAATGATGCTTCAAGTTATTTTTATTAATAGCTGGTTTAATCTAAACTTGTAATAAGTCAATTTATACCTAAAAGACGTGTCCGATCAGAAACAAGTATATAGAATTAATTTATTTGTTGGTATTTATTTTTTGTAATAAATAAAAATAATGTGCTTAGGCAGACTTTTATTTTGGAAAATTGGTTCCACTGCATTATCAACTTTTTCGTTTGATAAAATTAGTGTAAACTAACGTATTCTCGAGCCCTTTCAAAAGATGCATGAAAATGCAGTAGTGCGCACTATATCTATCAGTAGATAAAAATTGCAAAAATAATCATCTCAATATATTTTAAAAAACACAATATTTCCAGCTGCAGCGCTGGAGCGACGGTTTGAATAACTTGAATAACATTGATTAATTATTCAGGAGAGTGGTCCATCTATTTTATGTGCTAATCTATGATGAGCTTTATAGATAATACGAAAGCCGCTACCACATCCATCTTTTCTGCTCTTCACATTTGCTACAAGTCAATAGCCGTCATTGTCTTACCGTATTTCTCCAGAATATTATTATTATGTTCATTATTATTATTACACAGTGATTACGAGCCAAAGCAAAGCTTATACGGCTCAATTACAAAATCAAATTACATAGGTACTAATAGGTTAGCAGAACTAAGTTTACAAACTTAGCTTAGAATAAATTGAGATTTAAAAAGATAGTAGCACTATAGAATTATAAAACAATAAACAAGTACAAAAACCAGATCAAGAACACCTGCCCAGCCCAGTCTTGAAGATATTCAGAAAAGGAGCTAATTACCTCAACGCATCCTGATGACAACGCAGTGTAAACGCCAAGTCAGCAGAGTGCGGAACCGAGGATATACAAACAGTTGTAAAGAGATTTTGTTGTTGTTGTTAATTTGAATTTGAAGTAAACGTAATAATGGTCAGAGAATATATTTGTAACTTGAAAATAAAGTATTTAAAAATAGAATTTAATGCTTGAAGCAGTTAATTGGCGCAGTCAGTAGGATATCGTGGGATTGATTTGTATCGAACAAACCAATTTCGTGTCGACGATTAGCCCGATATCGAACCGTATAAACTGTCAGTAGTGGTGACGCCGACGGATACGTTAAAAAGTGAACTTTAAGTGAAGAAGTTTGAGAATTGGAATCATATCGTCCACTTCTGCGAGGGACCAGTGTTTCGGAGAAGACAAAATTGCTGAACCGGACCTCAACCTCATAATTGGAATGCTGAGAGTCATTTATTTACTGTAAGTGCAATTTATGTCTGATATACTTGAAATTTTAACAAACAGTTTACAAAATTTGTCTATTGATAACTTTTTAATTGACTCTTCGGTGACGAATACAAGCTCAAATACTACTAATATTGACAACAACCAAAGTAATAATATAATGGCAGAAAATTTTAAATATGAATATTTGAAATGTATTCCAAAATTCGATGGAAATCCGAATGACTTAAATCAATTTTTATCAGTTTGTGATAGTCTTATTACCAATTTTTATGATAGGGTAAACCGAAATAATTTTCATAATGTATACTTGTTGCAGTCTATAATAAGTAAATTGGCAGGTAGTGCAAGAACTGTAGTTAATATTCAAAATGTCGATACTTGGGATCAGTTGAAATCTGTCTTAAGACGAAATTTTGCAGATCAACAGGATGAGACTTGTTTGAATAGAGACTTGGTAGTAATGAGGCAAATGCCTAATGGAAAAGCCCAAAATTTCTATGATAGAATTTTAGATATATTAAATTTATTATGAAGTTATGTAGAAATTCACGAAAATATACAAGCTTCAAGAGATTTAAAGAAAAAATTATACAATGATCTAGCACTCAAAACATTTCTTTGCGGACTAAGGGAACCTTTAGGCACTACAATTCGATGTATGCGTCCTGAAAATTTGGCTGTAGCTTTACAATCTGTGACTAAGGAAGAAAATACTCACTATTTCCAAAATTCAACAAATAAAAATCAATTTAAACCAAATAATTCAACAAACAGATCATTTCAGCAAAATGTTCCAAATCGAAATTTCAATAATCCTCAGTATTTATCACAAAATAGAAATTTCTTTTCAAATCAGAATTTTAATAGAAACAATAATCAATTCCCAACAGGTCCAATTCAATTTAGACAAAATGTTCCGAACCAAAATGTTCCTCTAATGCACGAACTTTCCGAAATACATCAGTAGAAAATGTTTTCAAACCAAATCCAAATAGAACATTTCCAGAACCGACACCAATGTCATCATCAACAAGGTATACTGGAAGAATAAATAATAATTATAATAATAACAATCAATCTTTTAATAATCAAAATAGAAGCAATCATTTTGCACAGCCTAACCATTCTAACTATAGACCGCAACAAAACTATATAGCCGCAGAATTATATAATACTGAAATAGAAAATACTAATAGAAACTTTTGCGAGGAAAGTGAAATTGATGAAAGAACTCATGAAGAAAATCTTGATACAATTGAAAATTTTCATATCACCTCCGATCCAATACCGGAGATTTGACACCTCTTACCATTTCGTTAAATAACGTAGATTGTAGTGAATTAGCATATATAACTTTTCCGGAATATAACATTAAACTTCTTGTCGATTCTGGGTCGACAAAATCATTTTTAGATCCAGATATTGCTAAGAAATTATTTCCAAAATTAATTAAATATGACCCATTTATTGCATCCACTGTATTCCAAAAATCATCTCATAAACATAGTGTAGAAATACCAGCGTCAGAAGTTTTTCGCTTGGCAAATAAACACTTATTAAAATTTTATTTATTCAAAATTCATAATATTTTTGATGGTTTGATAGGATTAGATAATCTCAAATTACTGAAAGCTTCAATAGATTTTAATAATACATGTCTAATTACACCTCATGCAAAAATAAAGCTTAAATTTCAAAAAATTAGTAACACGAATAATACACATGTAATTAATATAAAACCTCGTACAGAGAAAGTAATTCAAGTAAAAACTACAATAAAAAACGGAGAGATTGTAATTCCTTATCAAAAGATAAGAAACTGCGAAATTCCAGATTGCCTGACGGTTACTCGTAATGGTCTTGCTATTACAACAATAATAAACAACACTACAAGCTTCTTAACACTTGATTTCTCGGAACCGTTGACGGTAGAAAAATTTGATGTCGACAATATCTCAGAGTTCAACATGCATAATTTTGATGATTCGGATAAATGCGAATTGGATTTATCTCAGATTCGGACCGACCATCTGAATAAAGAAGAAAAAGATGCAATTTTAAATTTATGTTATAAATATTCAGATATTTTTTATAGAGAGAATGAGCCTTCAAGTTTTACAAGTAAAATTAAACATTGTATTAAAACTACGGACGAGTTGCCAATTTATTCAAAATCATATCGTTATCCATTTATCTATAGACAAGAAGTGAAAAATCAAATTCGGAGTATGCTCAATCAAAATATAATTAAACCGAGCAATAGTCCATGGTCGAGTAATATTTGAGTGATACCGAAGCGAAAGGATGTATCAGGCAAACAAAAATTTCGCGTAGTGATCGACTATCGTAAGTTAAACGAAAAGACGATAAATATTCTCTCCCAAATATAACTGATTTATTAGATAAACTCGGCAAATGCCAGTATTTTACTACTCTCGATTTGGCCAGCGGATATCACCAAATTGAAATGAATGAAGCTGACATTAAAAAGATGGCGTTTAGTACAGAACAAGGTCATTGGGAATTCCTGAGACTTCCCTTCGGTCTAAAAAACGGTCCATCAACGTTTCAACGCGTCATGGATAACATACTAAGGGGCATCCAAAATGAGAAATGTCCAGTCTACCTTGATGACATTATAATTTTTTCCACGTCACTTCAAGAACATCTAGAAAGACTAAAGGCCGTATTTGAAAGATTAAGAGGAGCCAACTTTAAAATACAACTAAACAAATCTGAATTTTTGAGTAAGGAAGTGGCCTATCTTGGACACGTCGTAACTCCGGAAGGTGTTCGACCTAATCCGGACAAAATTAAGGCAATAAAAGAATACCCGTTACCAAAAACCACAAAACAAATAAAAGGATTTCTTGGTTTAGTGGGTTATTATAGACGATTTATAAATAATTTCGCAAAAATAACTAAACCATTGACTCAGTGTCTAAAAAAGTGCGCAAAAATTGAGCATAATGCAGAATTTTTAAATAGTTTTGAAACCTGTAAACAATTACTGACGAACGAGCCTATATTACAATACCCTGACTTCTCAAATCCGTTCAATTTAACAACCGACGCCAGTAATGTCGCATTGGGAGCTGTCCTATCACAGGGACAAATCGGTAAAGACTTACCGGTCGCATATGCATCGAGAACGTTAAATGATTCTGAAAGGAATTACTCTACGATTGAAAGGGAATTGTTGTGTATTGTTTGGGCTACTAAATACTTCAGGCCATACATTTTTCATAATAACTGACCACAAACCATTACAATGGTTGTTTTCGTTAAAAGATTCCAATTCAAAACTCTTAAGGTGGAGAATTAAACTTGAAGAATACGACTACACTATAATTTATCGGAAGGGATTATTAATAGCTCATGCCGACAATCTGAGCCGAACTGAAATTCACGCAAAAGAAACACAAAGCGACATTTGGGACGAAATAGATATTATCACAAAAGAAGTTGAAAATAACAGAGACGAATTGATTACACCGGATATTGAAGATATTTTTAAACCGATAACTGTTACCACATCAAAATCTCCTAGTCTGGACCTTGACAATATTTCACTCATAGTTCACCCAGAGTCTGGCATAGAACAAGAAAACGAAGGACAAACTATTCACTCAAATGCGGAGGAAAATCCCGTAGTTGGCATTCCTATCAGCGAAACACCTGTTAATCATGGTCAAAACCAAATAATTATACAATCTGTTTATCACTCACCATCAAAACCAATAATTACGAAATTATTTGAAAATAAGCAGAGAATAACGCTACAAATTTCAGACAATAATTTCGAAAACGATATAATTAATTTCATAAAAGAATATATTGCCCCCGGAGTATCATATTACTTGTATTTTGTAAAAACCGAAATGTTTGAACCGTTCTGCGAAGTTGTAAGAAAAAATTTTTAATGGCCGTCAATAAAATTTCGTAGATGTACAGAAAGGTTAATAGATGCAATTAGTAAAGTCGAAATAGCCGAAATAATACAAACTATCACGAATCAAAAAGCAACCATAGGGGAATCGACGAAACACTTAATAGAATCAAAAAGATTTATTATTGGCCGAATTTAAAACAATCTATTCAAACTTATATAAATAATTGTGAAATTTGCCAACAATGCAAATATGAAAGGAACCCTATTAAAATGCAAATGAATATTACACCCACAGCAAATAAACCATTCGAAATGATTTATATGGATACACATACAATAGAAAAAGCTAAATTTCTCACTATAATCGACACATTTTCTAAGTATGCTCAAGCTTATCATCTAAATTCAGTAAATTCAACAGATATAACGAATCACCTGGTGACCTTCTTCTCTCATCATGGTGTCCCTAAACAAATAATTAAGGATAACGGTACAGAATTCAAAAACTCGGTAATCTCTGAATTGTTAGCTCTACATAAGATAAAAATCCATTTTTGTTCTTCAAATCACCCCCAATCTAATTCGCCTGTAGAAAGAGTTCACTCCACATTTAACGAACATATCAGATTACTTAATGCCAGAGGTTTTTTGAAAACACCTATACAAGTTAAAATGAAATATGTTATTTTAGCATATAATCACACCATACACTCATCAACCAAATTCAAACCCATAGACATAATTAACGGCCATTTAGATGCCGAAAATCCATTTGATTTAAATATGGATATGATTTTAACAAGTAACTCAATAAACGACCAAAAAGAAATAACCCGCGAATTATATTCTAAAATTAATGAAGCTTTGGCCAGACAAAAACAAAACGTCATTCAAAAAATTAATGAGAATAGAGACACACCGGATACTTTAAAATCGGTGATAAAACTTATATAAAAGATAATCGGCGATCTAAAACTGCGAATAAATTTTCGAAATCAACAGAAATAATTGATATAAATGAACAAAGAAAAACAGTTAGTACAGACCGTTGTGAGAAGGTCCTTATGGACAATCTCAAGAGACCGCGAAAGAAAACATACTTATTTTAAAAATTTTTACAGGTTTCCCATTACGCTCGGGCTTCGGGAACAAATAAAAATAAACCCATTGGACAATAATTTAGGATTAATACCACTTAGGTTAGGAACCGCTAGAATAGAAGAATATTCCTATAAGATGATACATTATTACGATTTAACCTCAATTATCTCGTAAATAGAAAAACTACAGCGAAAATCACGATATATAATAAAAGTAGTATGCACAAACAAAAACTATTCTTGGGACGTTTCAAACGATATGAAAGTATTAGAGTATATTGAAGAAAAGGTGGAATATAAAATTTTAAATATACTACCACATCAAAAACGAGTAAGAAGGGGTCTAATTAATGGCTTGGGTTCAATCTTCAAATCAATATCAGGTAATCTAGATGCAGAAGACGGTGAAAGATATGAAAATTTAATTAATAATTTACAAAAAATCAAGAGAGAATTGCCTCGACATTAAAATCTCAAATTTCACTTTCAATCAACACTATCACAAATTTTAACCAGACAATTGAGAAAATTAAACATAATGAGAAACTATTGGAATCAATAATATATGAAGTTATCAAAATGGTTAACTACGTAGATGATAGAGAGAACTTGATTTCCATTAATGATATTATTAATCAAATTATAAATATGTTCGAAATTATTCATTCCACACTTCAAGATATAGAGACTTCTTTAACCTTTGCAAAAATAAAAGTAATGCATCCCAGTATAATAAAATCTACAGATTTGTATACAGAACTAAAAGCGATAGGAAAACAAATACCAGGTTCACAACTACCATTTGATGTTTCTTTGGAAAACATTTCACGGTATGAAAGTATCATGAAAATTCAGTGTTACATTTATAATAATAAAATAGTTTATATCCTTCATTTACCAATAATGTACATAGATAGTTTTGAAATATACCGTTTGTATTCGACTCCGATTCCATACAAGAGTCAGTTCAAGGTTAAAATTACCGAAAATAATTACTTGATAAAAAATAAATTGCACTACATCCTTTGTAATGACCCATGCACCGAAGTTTTGCCCCAATACTACTTATGTGAGAATCAGACGCCCAAGGAAATAGAATCGCATCCACCTTGTGAAGTGAAGATTTTCAACGCAGCAGACGCGTCAGAATGCAAACAATTCCTCATCACCCTCAAAGAATCAAGGTTCCACCATCTAGGAGACACAAATAATTGGTTAGCTATAATCCCAGAAAAAAAGAGCATTACGTTTGACTGTCAAGATCAACATGAAGTAAAACAACTCAAGGGTACTTATATCATGGAAGTTCCCTTAGGATGTAAAATCAAAACTGATATAGAAACCATCACAAACAAAGAAAGTGTGATTCAAGGACAACCAATATTATTCCCAGTAATAAGTTTTTAGAATGACACGTTACCAATATTAACATCAGAAATAAACTTAGAAGATATAAGCCTTGAACTCTACCCAGAAGCTATACGTCATCTGTCACTGGAACAAGCTCAGTTCGACAACGAAATTTCCTATACTCCTAGTGTTTGGACAATATCATTGTATACTCTGATAATTGGAGTAATAGCCACCATAGTCTACAAGAAATTCCGCCCAAAGAATAATCCAGATTCCAGTTCAAGTACTCAAGTTCCAGAAGTCCAACTTCCTCGTCTACCCTCATGAGTTGGAGCTTCGGGGGGAGGAATTACCTCAACGCATCCTGATGACAACGCAGTGTAAAGGCCAAGTCAGCAGAGTGCGGAACCGAGGACATAAAAACAGTTGTAAAGAGTTTTTTGTTGTTGTTGTTGATTTGAATTTGAAGTAAACGTAATAATTGTCAGAAAATATATTTGTAACTTGAAAATAAAGTTTTTAAAAATAGATTTAATGCTTGAAGCAGTTAATTAGCTGATACGATGTCACTACTTAAATTGTTCCATTTATCGAATACGCTATTCACTACAAAGTTGCCTAACACTAAAACTAAAAGATTCTTTTTTAAATTTACAATTGTGACATCTTAACCTGTTACCTTCATTTAATGAAAAAAAGTAAGAATTGTCCCAAAAGTCATCTCTAAACGTTGTAATGGCATCACCCATCTCTCTTCTCTCAAATAGTGTTGTCAGCCCGAGCCTGCGTAGTTTTGTTTTATAGTTTACGTGAGAAAAATTTTGTGGCAATTTTGTAGCTCTACGTTGAACTCCCTCTATAAGGTTTATATCACGTCTGAGGTGCGGAGACCAAACGGAGATAGCAAATTCTAAGTGAGGTCGGATGTAACTTTTATACAGCCTCAAGAACAAGCTTGGACTGAGGTTGCCCTATTAACCGCTTTTACAGTCTGCGAGGACCAACCCAGATCTGTATTAATTATGACACCCAAATTACTGACTTCCGAAACTGATTTTATAGGCTCTGATTCAAGATAATATGTGACACATGGATTGTTGTAACCGCACTACAAAACACAAGACTTGTTAAAGTTTACTGGTATGCTTCATTCCTGGCACCATTTTAATAATTCATCCAGGTCGTGTTGAATAGAGTTTTGAATATCAGGACAATGGTAAAACTTCATGTCATCGGCAAGCGACTTGTTTTTGCATTTAAACTTAGCAGTTAAGTCAGAACCGTATACCAGGAAAAGGATATGACTCAAAATGGAACCTTGAGGCTTCCCACTGCGCACTTCAAGGGAATTACTTAAGTTATCCTCATATTGTACTTGGAAAATTCGACCTAATAAAAGTTTTTTCAGCCATGCCAACAGCTCACCACGCACTCCGAAATGTTCCTAATTCACTAGTAGCTTTTTAACGGATACCTTATTGAAGGCTCGAGAAAAATCTATCCATACCACATCCACAGATTCGTAATGATCTAAATATAATGTCCAGTCGTTAAAAGCAGTTAGAAGATTAATGGTTACTGATCGATTAGGTAGAAAACTATGCTGGGAATCTGGAATGATTTTATTGTCTAACAAAAATGGAACAAGTTCGTTAACGATTAATCTCTCCATAATTTTGACTGAGGTTGGTGAAACCTTTATAGGCCGATAATTCGTCGAAAGCATTTTATTTCCATTTATATAGATAGGCGTAACTATTCCTGATTTCCATGAGGCAGGAATGGCATTTTCTCTTAGTGATCTGGACATAAGGTTGGATAGTGGGACTGCTAGACTGTCTGCGCAATTTTTATAGACTGTAGGGGATATTTTCTCAATTCCAGTAGAAGCTGCGATTTTCAGATTCTTTAATAATTCTTTAACAGTGATATTATCCGTATTTAGTGAGTTCATATTTCTAGTAGCTAGTGGCATTACAGGAGTTGTTAAATCACAGTCTATTGTAAATGCATTTGCAAAAGTTTCGGCAAAAATTTCGCATACTTCTTCCTTGGTGCAAATGCTTCCGGTTGGTTTATCTAAAATGGTACACCAGTTTTAGAGAAGAACTTGGATCTAACATATTTATAAAAAGTTTTTGGACCTCTTGTGGTTATTCGATTCTCGTAATTGGTTCGTGCAAATCTCAACTCCTGTGCAAGCGAATGTTTTCTTCAGATGGACTTTTCCTAACTCATATCCACAAACATTGTTTTTCTTTACTCATTTGGATCAAGTGATTATCAATCCATGGACATCTAGGGTTAGTTTTAACTGTATAAGTTTTGGAACATTCTTCTATCCCCTTATATATTATTTCTTTATATTTTTCCCACACAAATTCACAGTTGTGCCATCTAGTACCGGCCAATCTGTTTGATTGAAATAGTTATTTAATTTTTGATAATCGGTTTTAGTGAAGGATTTTTTCACTGATATCACTAGATATATCCTGCTGGACTTTAGTATGAAGAACAACATGATGTGAGATACTAATTGGTGGCAGATAGAAAATGTCGTTCATTACCTTGACGGAATTTTGTCGGCTCATTTATAAATTGTTTAAGATTATTTTGAAAAAATAAGTTATAAAAAGGGACACTAGGATTATTGCCATCAAGAGGTGAAATAATAGGCCATAGCAAATCTTTAAAATCAAAATCGCCAAGAATTATAAGATTTTCTTCATTTTCACTACATTCTTCAATATACTCACACATGGAGATTGTAAGATCATATGACAGAAAAGGTCTATATATAATAAATATATGCAGAATGACTGAGTTAGGAAAGACAATTTTAAACAAAAGAGATTCGATTCCCTCCAGATCATGTGGAATCGACTTAATTATACAATTTTTAAAGAACTCTTTATGAAAGAAAACGCAAACACCTCCTCCAATTCTATTTAATCTATCCCTACGGTATTAGGTATACCCATTGGGGTTAATACGAGAGCTAGGTATTCTAGGGGATAACCAGGATTCTGTTATCGCAATAATGTGAATATTGGAGGTAGATGGAATAAATGAAAAGAAATCTGCTTGTTTTGCATAAAGGGAATCTATATTAGTGTAGAATATATTTATGTTTGTGAGTTTTAATAGTTTTTTGCACCAAGTTCCTCCGTAGCGTTCACAATAGTTGGAATTTTATTAACGTATTTTATGGTTAGATGCTCATCCTCTATTTTGCGCCTTGATCAAAATCACAGCAGAGACCAGGAGGACTCAATTACTCTTACTATCAACAACTAAGGTTTCGGCCCGGTTATTTGATAATTATCTGTCTGTGATAATAGGCTTATCGTATATAATATTTCTGGGGTGATTTGAGGATATTCATTTGCAATTCGTTGCCGTAAATCTTCGAGCGTAACAGGTGAAGTAGCATAAATTCTTCTTTTCAAATGACCCCATAGACAGGTCTAGGAATCGGGGGACTATATGATAGAACCTCGACTACCAATCCAGTGACCCCGGAAGTGTTTGTCTAACTACTGCCGAACGGGATGAAAATAGTGCAGAGGAACGCCGGATTGTTGAAATGCCCCAGCTAAGCCTCATTTGTGGAAACGAAAAGAAGCTTTAATGGAAAGAAAATTCAAAGGAAATTGTTCAGAGTTCTGAGGGCAAAGAAACAGCAATGAAAATAATGTACGAGATAATGTGATTTTTCAAGAATTATAATTGTGGAAGATAGGGACATCTAAAATTTGAATGTAAATACAGAAGAAATAATAACCCTCCAGGAAACCCACACTCATGTGATCAACAGTGTAATTTGAAAGAAGAAAGCGAAAGAGATTTTCTGTCTACTGTATATATTGCAGAAAACAAAGCATTCTCAAGTAAAACATCATGCATAAAGTTTATTGTTGACAGTGCAGCCACCAACCACCTAATAAATGAGAAAACTGGAAAGTTATTGACAGATGTAGAAGTCATAAAATACAAGAAGAAAAGTAAGGTGAAGTTATTGAAGCGAAATGGGAAGGCACATTACATTTAGAAACTGGTGATGGGAGAACTATTTAATTGGAAAAAGTTTTGTTGTGTGATAATTTAACACTTAACGTATTATCAGTGAAGAAAATAGAACAAAAAGTTTTTCACTTAGTGTTCTTAGACAGTATAGTACACTTACTGGAAATTTGTATACTTTACATTTTAATATTAAAGAAGCAATATAAAATACTTTAGAAAATAATAAAAATTCATGGCATTCGTCAAAATATCCATCAACTACTATAATCTGCGAAGTGTATCTAAAAGGGAAACAAACCCAAGCCCCATACAAAATATTAAAAAAAAAATAATATTGGAAGTGATATCGACATACGTCTGTGGTCCTATAAACCCAAAATCCAATAATGGTAAGCGATACTTTGTAACTTTTATGGACTATTATTCACATTGTGTAGCATGATATTTTCTAACCCATAAAAGTGTAGTTTTTGAAAAGTTTGGAAACTATGTTGCCATGACCTAAAATAAATTAAATTCTAAAATTCAACACCTCAGATGTGACAATGGAGGAGAGTATGTGTCTCTCAAATTTAAAAATTCATGTAGAATACACTACGACTTATACACCACAGCAAAATAGTGTGTCTGAAAGACGAAATAGAACAATCATGGAAAAGGTCAGATGTTTGGTTTTTGATGCTGGATTAACAAAAGAATTTTGGGAGGATGTGTGGACACATCTATTTACTTTACTTAAAGATCATAAAACACCTGCCGGAATCTGATTTAGCCAAAAGCTCAACTTGGCAAAAATAAAAGTCTTTGGATGCGATACATACCAAAAGAAAAAAGACACAACAAATTAGATGAAAAAAGCAAGAAACTGTTATTAGTTGGATATGCCGACAATGGATATCGTTTGTAGGATACAGACAAACAGAAATTTGTTATTGGAAGAACTCACCAAAAATAATCAACAAGGAAATAATATGTATTGGATGAAGAAGAAAATGACGAAATTGAGAACTCAATTGAATCAGAACCCATATAAAAACTGAAAAAATCAGAAAAAGATTTATCGCCAGAAACACAAAACTCATATGAAGAAGCCATACGTGACGACACAGCATGGAAAGAAGCTATAGACAATCAACTGAATGTATTAAACAAAAACCAAACGTGGACTTTAGTGCCAAAAAGAAGTGTACCCAGTAGTGTATTATTGACTCAAAATTGATTTTCCGTGAAAAAAAATCGGTAGTGTTCAAGTGAAGAAATGAAGATTGGTAGCCAGGGGCTATTAACTATTATTAAATCTAGAAGTTGCTTTCGCTCCTGTTGCTGGAACGATAACTATGAGAATCCTATTAGCACTAAATATTTAAGAAATCATGGGAATATATCAGTTGGATGTCAAAAGTGCTTTTCTAAATGGTGATTTAGAACAACCAGTGTTTATGCATATACCTCAAGAACTTAATGTAAGTACAGGTTGGCAAATTAATTTTGGCAGTCGGAAGTTTGGCAACGTCCGATGCGCCGTAGCAAAAACGTATGCGGATTGCAAGGGCTCACCTCACTGGCAGAATTCGTAAGATACGTTTCGACAGTACAGTTCAGAGAAAAGTGTGATTACCAGGGTTGTGCTATACTAACTTGTTATGGCGACTCCAGAAAGTAAAGTTGTTCATAAAAAGTTAAGTGAGCAGTGTCGTGAAATAATCATGAACGTTTTAAATTTCATGACCGAAGAGGCAAACAACAGCAAGTCTACAATTCCATTAACAAAGGTAAGTTTTAATTATTGCAATAAAATTTATGAACCAAAGTAATTATTTAAAAAAAAATTTAAATCAATTTTCATACATAAAATATTTATTTGTTAAACGATTAAATGCACCGTTATGTAATCATGACAAACAAATCGACGCCATTTAGATAAACCTAATTGAGACATTTTTTGGTTTTTGTATGCCTGCGGCTCATGCATCAATTTTTCCATTCGTGAAAAAAAGCAGCACTTTATGCACTTGTTGCATAAATAACTATTCTGTTTCTGTCTACAGGAGTATATAAAAGGGCACATGTTAATTTTGTGTCAGATACCTATTTAAATATAATAGGTTCTTCAGCTTTTAATTATAATTATTATACTCACTTCATACCTATCTCTATTAACGTTTCGGTTTTATTATTTGTTTTGAACCATCTTCCGATTTCAGTTACAATTGCGGTTTGGTCATATTAAAATATGTTTGAACTAAAATCTAAAGATCGTTTAAAACAACTAATGAACTGAAACGTAATATAGTATTTTTGAATTTAATACTTTTTTTTGACCGAAAAACACGACACAAATTTTTATTTCAAAAAACGGTCACTGAAAACTAATTTAACTATTCTATTTGTATAAAAATACACATGAGTAAAACTTTTAATACAACATTTATATCGACTTATTTTATTGTCAGGTCATTGAACGAGTTTCTGCTGCTACGAAAGTTAGCCAAAGGGCGCTTTTCCGTATTGAAAAAGAAGCCCTGACAGAAAGTAATGCTGACACTGATGTGCCTACTAGGAAACAAAGAACGTCCAATGTCCGTATGGATCAATTCGACAAAACTGTGCTTAGAAGGTGCATAATAAATTATCACCTATCTGAGAAAAAAATACCCACGTTAAGAAATGTACACCAAACCTTTGCAGATAGTTATGGCTTCACAGGAAGTCGCGAATCTCTGCGGAAACAAATACATTCTTTTGGTTTTTGTCGGACTAACTTGAAAAACAACAGAAGTTTGTTAATAGAACGTCACGAAATCAGAGATTTACGCCTACTATATTGAAGAAACATAAAAAAGTGCAGAGACGCATTTTCTGCAAATGATTGGACCATGTTAAAAAGATTGAAGATGAATTCATGAACAATGAACCACTTTTAGATACTGTTGTAGATAATATTATTATTAATTTGGCCGAAGACGGGGAAGGATGATGAAGTTGATATAGAAAGTGATTTTGAAGAATCATTTGTAGATGCACGTAAATAGGTGTTATAAAATTGTAGATATTAGAGATGAATTCCACTAGAGTGATATATTTGTAGCACATCTGTACATAGTTCTGAATAAACAATAACTGACGGCACCCAGAACCAAGATTTTTTTGTTTTGTCAGTACTAACTCTGTAAAAGGTGTGAAGGGATGTTTTAATTTCATAGTAAATATTTGCAGAAAACCCAAAAATGTACATATGAAAGTAGAAATATCTACCACAAAATAACTTCAATATTTTATTTATATTGTTAGTATACTCATTAGACCATCTCTAAAGGCGATTTCCCCAATTTATTTTCCAAATTTTATGTATATACCCGAATTTTAATATTATTATCTACTACTTATTATTAAGAAAAACAATTTTAGAAAGCTTAACAGGTAGGTATGTAATTAACTATTACTACGAACAGATAGGAAAAACTGTTGGCCATTGTAAAATTTAGAAAGTCGTTTAACAATCCTTATCATATTGTACGCATTATCTACAAAATCTACCTGACTTCCAGTTTATATACAAATAAACCTCAATGACGAATATTATGGAGAGACCACTTAAAAGACATTAATTTGAAGTAAAGGTGAAAGTTTATGTGTCTTGGAATCTATTTATTATTTATTATTTACATCATATAAAATAATAAAGGGTAATTATAGAATTCCCCGTATGGTTTTCCAAGCAATAAATAATTATGTATGTACAAAGAAAAACCCAATTTTCGTAGAAAATCTAATGGTTTTTATTTCCTAATTCATTTAGTTAATAATAAAGATCACATTAATGTTATTTTGTTTTGTAAACTCGATTTTATATAGCATTATTCATGTGCCACAATTTATTATTTTTAAATCCAAATTCAAAATATCGTGTTACGCTCGTACGTATTAGCAGCCTCAGAACCTTTAAAACTTCGCATGCAGAATGTACGTCGCCTGCTCTTCCCGGTAATTGCGTTTACAACGTTGTCAAGTTGTATGGCTTTCGCGTGCATCTTCAACTGCCAAAATTAATTCACCAACCTGTAATAATTTTGTTTGTACGGCTTAAGGCTATCGCCGAAGTATTGGTATGAAAAATTTAATAATTATATGGGATTGATTACAAAAGATCAAAAAGTGATTAATGTTTACAAAATTAAAAATTAGTGGTATTTTGAGAGCTATCGCTGATTTTGATTTTGCTAGCGATTCAAGTTAACCGAAAAAGTATTTCAGGTTATGTAGTAAAACTGTTTGATTATGTTGTTTGTTGGAAAACTAAAAAACAGGAGTGAAGTATATATTTTTCTATCGCAGAAGCAATATACTCTATTGTTCTCTCAAACTGTTCAACACAATAAATTTTTGTAAGTCAACTTTTAAATGACGTTTTAAACACTAATGTTTATCCAGTAACTGTATATGAAGGTAATCAGTCTTGTAGTAAAATAGCATTTACGCTAGAAACAAAGGAATCAAAACACAGAGATGTGAAGCTTTACTCGTGATTGTATCAACAATGGACAAGGAATATTAAAGTATTTGTGAACAAAAGAACAGATTGTTGACATGTTTACGTAGACTTTGCAATCAGTGCAATATGCATATGTAGGAAATAAGTTAAACCTTTTTGAAGTAGGTATTTAGATATTAAATATGGTTCATTCTGTTAAAAAGACAATTCATATTTATTTATGACAAATGTTGCTGTTGCTATGTTGTAGTGAGGCCAACAAAATATGTGGCTAACTTCAACGGTTATGTCAATTGTTCATGTAAGAATGTAATGCTAATATTTTATTTACGTTTTCCAATAAATTAAAGTTGCTCTTTTAATGGAAAGTTGTTTTATTTATTCGTGTCTTCTCACAAGAAGTACAATACCACATAACAAAGGAAATTACTTGTAGTAATCAACTAAGACACAACTGTTCCTATTATGTTGAAGTATTTTTATTTGCACAGAGGAGAAACTGAGGAAAACCGTTCACAGTATCATAACAAATAAATGGTAGATTACAAAACTTCACAAAAGCAATTGGCATTATACGTTACCCCCAGTCCAACATTCACAAATGTTATTTCTAGACCATTAAATTTTAAGATATTACAGAGTAGTAGAAACACAAGTACATTCATTACTTAAATGACAATTTAATGTATTCACTTGATTTTCCTTTAGTTATTCAGAACACTTTCGACATTTATCACCTTTAAGCTATGCCCACTACCAGCCAAAGTATAATAATCCCTCCTTCTACCTACTTATGATCAACGAATACTATCAATACCGAGAAGAAGAGTGCTTCGATTTACAACCCAACTTCCTGTGCCTACATAAGCAATTACTTACTGTAGCGTTCGCGCAAATCAGTCCGCCCCGTTCATAAGATTGTTAAGTAGGGGACCTCCTGAGTGGGGTCGAGAGAAAAATGGATAAAACCGGGAAACGGTACGATACAAATTCTTACTATCTGCCGTGCTTTCCGCCGTTTCCGCTGTCTTCCACCGTCTCCAAAATTGTGACTTATTTTCGCCAACAAGGTAAGCGAATTTGAAAATTATTTTGTAAATCATTCTTTCTGCGATAAATTCATTTGCTCCTAGCGTCTTTTGTAGTTATACTAATAGAATTTATTTTTGCTTACTGCTTGTTTGATTTGAGTGATTTTCCGTGTATTTGTGTACAATTCCGAAGTAAAATTTGATCTGTTGGTTTTATTAGGGAAAAGAAATATGGTTGGGAAACTTCCAAGCATCATCGCTGCCATAGCAGGTATATTCCTGGGGGATTTTCAAACTACTTCGGGAATACCGATTCCGGTATTGAAAATTAGGGAAAAGAAATATAGTTGGGAAACTTCCAAGCAAGCATCATCGCTGCCGAATCAGGTAGATTCTTGGGGGATTTTCAAAGTATTTCGGGAATCGTTTAATCTAGTACCATAGGCCTTGGTAGCGTGACTATATATCTAGACTATTTGATAATAGGCAAATTGGAGGAGCCTCGTATGTGTACGCTGCCGTAGCAGGTGCACCTTTCGAGGGTTTTCCAATGTGAAACGAAATAATCTCGCGAGCGTTCGCTGCCATAGCAGGATCGCCAGGGAGAGGTTTTCGAATTCTGCCGGCTAACTGTTCTTTAAGTGATTGATTTAGCACCAACGGCCGGGCTAACATCCGTACAAAAATTAGGGTACGTCAACCGTGATAACCTGGAATAATCCCGTACCCGTACGCTGCCATAGCAGGTACAAAATTCGGGAGGTTTCCAGGATGAATTATACAAATTCCGTTTTCTCGAGTACTCATTAAGTATAGTATCGGTAACCGAGGGTAATTTATTAGTTACCGCTGTCTTATTTTAAGCCGTACACAAGTACTAAGAAACGCTCCCGTAAAATACCGCTAGTGCCTTAATAACGCTTTCTCTTTGTAATTTTCATCTTACTGCTAGTTAATTTCCATTGATTTTCCCCTGCAACCGCACAAACTAGTAAAGCTTTGCACCTTAGCTTTTGCGATTGTAAAATATTTATTGTTTGGTATAATGCTTTGGGTCTGAGTAATAACCTAACTAGATTGTCTAGATACCGAAGGATTTTAATCAACATTTAGTTATTTTGATATAGAGCTCCTTGATTCGTTTTATTTCTCCTTTCCAAATAATTTCGAGGTCGAAATAAAGTTTATAATTTTATCAAGCACCGGTAGTTTCATTTTCTCACTTCGCACGGCATAGAGGTCAAGAACTACAGACCCCTTAAATTACTTAACCTCCATCTGTTGCTACTCTGGTAACTCTTGACGCTACATTTTCGAGAGTTCGGTGGAGTAAAATCTGGCGCCCGAGAAAATCTAGTAGATATTAAAGCCGCGGGTGTCATAGTGACGTTATATTTTGGAGAAAGAAAGAGTACGTCACAACTTCCCATAGAAAAAGACGTCGAATGTATAACGTCATTAATATCAGTCGAACCCACAACGGAAAGATGCCAAACAAGTACCTGTCAAAATAAGCAGCCAAATCGTAGAAGATATCAACAGTGGTCACTATATTGGAGTTTTTCCTGAAGCTCAGAAATTCCAACTTACTTGCAACGAAAACGACGTTGTCGCACTAAAAGATACTTACTTAATCAAGGTACCACGCTAGTGTGCTATAAGTACTAACAGGTTCCCTTGCAGAAACGAAAAAGGACTACTTATTGGTCATCCTATGTCTTTAAAAGAAATTGAAGAAATTACTATTCACACAACCCCTGTAAGGAGATTGGAATTATTAAAAATCCACCTCGATTGAATCAATAAGATTCAACGCCAAGAATTGGAAGAAATGTTACACAAAACGATTCGATTAGTCCATTGATGCAAACTCCTTGTTAATATCATTGATTGTTATTTATTGCCTTGTAAACAGAAAGAAGCTTATATATCCAAAAAAATGTAAGTCCAAAAGAAACTACAACAGAATATGATCAAACTCAAGTTGCTCCAGCCTTGAGTTTCTTCTGGGTATAGAGGAGTTATGGAACGTGTACATGATGACCCAATAATAAAAGCAATAACATTAATATGTAACATAAATAATGAATTCATTGTCAGCAAATGTTTCCTATTAGATTTTGTACATTTTTTATTTAGAATTATATAGACTTGAACTAGAAGTATATTTGTGTTATATTCTAAAAAAAATTATTTTTTAAAACCAAATTCAAAAAACGTGGTGTACTCAAGAACTGCTCATGGATAGTAGGACCATTATATGGTCTACTGTTTGTGGCAACCTATATTCCTGATATATTTTCAGTAGTTTTAGAAGCTATTACTTACTTTCTCTAGACTGTTTGATGCTTGGACATTTGCTTGGACAATCTGTAACTAAAGTCCAGGCCCTCCATCGTTCGATATATCTGCTCACAGTACATGTGGTACAAATGTTTTGTGTTTTTATTGGTTAATTTTTGATCTTTACCAAAGCTATTTATTAATACATCCTATTGTGAAATTATCATGACTACGTTTTCAATGAGTTAATTATTATAATTTTCAATATTCGATTAGACCACTTTTGCAGTAAGAGGTTTTCTGGAGTTGAATTTTCCATTATAATTTCTGGAGAATATTTCAACTTATATACCAGTTACAATCTTTTTATCAATTTATTTCCAACAAAAATAAACTTCCCAGTTATTATCTGTCCGAAACAAGAAAATCTATTCAAATTTGTTGGAAGGACAACAAAACTCCTATCAGATCGATTATCCAAAAGTTCGTTGGCAAAAAACATCGAAACGTAATTTGACAAATTAATAAGGCATTTCTTGTACTCGACGAAAAAGACCGTCTCTAGAAAAGTTTAAGATTCATTAAAAAGCTTTCAGCTTCTAAATTTGCAGACAAAGTTTGCGTGAAATTTTAATTGTAGCGTTTCTTTTAATGAAAATTGTTTCAAAAAGAATTATTCTAATGTGAAATTAAAAGTAAACAAAAGCTTCAATGCATAAATAAATTCTAGTCTCATTCTCATGAATATCTGGAAATAAAAATCACTCAACCAAATTGCCTAACAATTTTCAATTCTGTCGTGTGTCAATAAACCTGCTAACTAATAGTTTCACTTTATACCTCATGCGCTACGTCTATTGATTATATCATATTTCGTGAAATCTCTTGATATAAATAGAAACAACACATCTTTCAGATCAAAAATGAATTGTATGTCTATAGTGACAAGTCCAAAATCGATGGAATTTATTCAATTAATCCTGTAGTTTCGTACCTCGTTTCAATAATAACTACATATTAGTTTTTAAATTGTATATTTTCATTGTGAACCAATGTCTTATTTGGTTTTTTCTGCAAAATTTATTTATATTTCCATATATACTTGAAATAAATATAAATTAGTCAATAGTGTAGTGAATAAATAATAAGTAACTACAAGCTTATGAAATTATTATTTTTTATTATGCGTTATTTAAGAACAGAATGATTACAATGCCAAGAAATGAATCAAATCATCTCATAAAATATATTGAGTTCTGGTTCAAGAAACATTATTGACTATTTATATAAGACCCTTAAGTGATGCAGTATGTAGTTTGATGAATATTGGAACAGAAATGTTTAAATTGAACTCAATGCAATGCAATCTAAGTAGACCGAACACTTGGGAATTAGAAACTAGGTTCACAGAACACTTAAGAGACAAACTATACCATTAAACCTATCTCACTTCTTCTTGATCGAATAAACTATACAACATATTATACTATAAATGAAATACATATTAGTGTTCTAGATGAAACTTACTGTTTCTAGTTAACTCCACAGTTTATTGAAAAATGTTAAAAATTCTGAAAAATTGACAATTGTTTCGATATTACCTAAATATCATCGTCAGAATGACAGAAGCTACAGTTCATTTGATGCCTACCTGATGTTTAAATATTTTTGGCTAGTCCAAGAAGTGATTGACTCAATATATGTTAATAGAAAAAAGAAGATATGATATTACAAATATTAAAGCTTAGATATTATTAGCCCTATGGGGATATCCTGGATATAATTTTTCCCAATTAAGATCAGTATAACTGTGCAATGATATAGAAAACCAGGAAAACTATATTTGCTGATCTTTACAATTATCACTTAAGAAGACAGATAAAAAGTGGAGAACTCCCTAGATTTATCTGTTCATTGACGACTGCATATTGTGGGTTTCTTAAGTGTCTTCTAATTTCCAATTTTTCAAGGAAATCCAGTTCTTGTTTCTTATCACAAATATGTAGTACTTCTAGTTCTGTGTTAGGTGTCAATGATCGATTGGTGTCAAGTAGATATCTGGCGTAGTGAGATTTATCTGGTTGTTTTAATCTGTATGCTCGTAAGTGCTCAATGTATCGGATTTCAAAATTTTCTAAGGTTTTGACCCAAATAGACAGCCTTACATTCTGTACATTTAAGTTTATATATACCAGATTTCTTTAATGGTGATATTTTTGTTTTTACATTTAACAATTTTGTACTTATGGTACTTTCTGTTTTGAAAGAAAGCGTTGTATTTGTTGCTAAATACATTATCTTTGAAATATTATTACAAATATTTCCTGCATATATAATGGTTATATAAGTTTTCATTTCTTTAGTTTGTTCAGGAAATATTAGTTGTAATGTCACTTTTTCCTCTTTTTTATTAATTAGTTTATTTATCATATGTAATGGGTAACCGTTGGATGTTGCTATTTGTTTAATTGTGTTAATCTCTCTATCAAAATTACATTTGTTCATAGGAACTGAAAATGCTCTATGTATCATTGAATTATATGCCGCTAGTTTATGGAATATGGGATGATTGGAACAGTATGGAATAATCACATCAGTGTTTGTTGGTTTTCGGTGAATCGAATAATCAAGTGTTACTAACTCTTTGAATTTTGAAATCAAGAAAATTGATTGAACTATTTTCTTCAACTTCTAATGTAAATTTAATTTTTGGGTGTAAATTATTAATTTGGTTGAAAAATATATCTAATTGTCGTTCACTACCCATAAAACAAGCCAATGTGTCATTTACATATCTATACCAAAATGAAACATTTTTTGAAATATTACTTTCAAAGATTTTTCTTTCTAAACTATCCATAAAAATGTTTGCCAAAATTAGCTATATAGGGCTTCCCACTGGTAAATCTTCATTTTGAATATATATCTTATTATCAAAAGTGAAATAATTCTGATTAATACATACATCAAATAAATTATGTATATCTGATATTATTCCTGGATTAATATCATTATCTTCTAGTAACTCTCTTACAAGTGTTAGACATTCTTTAGGAGGAATTTTAGTGAACATATTGGTAACATCAAATGAAATAAGCTTAGAGCTATCTGGCAAGTTGAATGCTTTTAATTTTTTGATCACTTCCATTGAATTTCTATTTGGATATTTACATGTATATCCGTAACTATTGAGTATATTGTTAAGTCTCTTTGCGCCAATATATTATTCGGAGTATTAACATAAGAAACTACAGGTCTAATTGGTTTAGTTATTTAATGTAATTTATCGATTCCATGTAATTGTGCAGAATGAGAATTCTTATTTATGATGGACCTCTTTTCGTAATCACTGAAAAGATAATTTGAATTATTAACAATATCTCTTACAGTATAAGGAAACTTTTTTGTCTGCTCTAAGAACTTTTACATCTAGATTCTATAAAGCTATATATCTTTGAATTATAATCATTAGTTGTCAATATGGCAGTAGCGTTCCCCTTGTCAGATTTTGAAACGGTTAGGTTATTATCTTCTACTTTCATTTTTATTTAATTTAAAGCTGTAATGTCAATTTTTGTTTGACGTTTAACTTTTGAAGGTTCAATATTTTTGATTAAATTGGCAATTTTCAGTTTCTCATAAAGAAAATTATTTGAATTAGATTTTAAAGTTACTTCTGACTCTGTAGCCATTATCTGTTTAATATTACTTTCTAGTAATATTTCGACATTGAAAAAAAAAATATTTGAACTAGCTGCATGGACAAATTTCCTATTATATATTTTTTGTAAATAGAAGTACTTTAAGTTTTAAAATGTCAGAACCACTGGTGTTTAAGTTTTGACAAATTTTTTTCAGGAATTTCAATCGTTTTTTATGTATGATTGTTATTCGATATTAATGATCGAAACTAGATCCTCAGAAGAAAGCTTACAATCCATACTTGTTATACACAGTGTCATACTAGAACTGTAATGTCATATTGATTATATTTGGAGCAAAGCTAGAAAGATTACGTAAGAAATCAATGGTTGATCAGTTTAATTACGAAAAATAACGATTGAAACATGAGATGATTTCTTTTTTAAAGCTTAAATTTACCCGATTGAAATTATTTTCAATAATTGTCCATTCCCAGAGATTTTATTTGAATGAAAAAATAATTTGTGAGTAGTGCTTAAATAAAAAAAGTTCAAAATGTAGATTTAGCGTGTAATTGACGTTGGAGCATTTCAAAGATAATCAAAAATACCTCCCCCTTTGATAAATATACAGGAGTAAAAATTAAAAATATACAATACATTATTGTTTTAAAATCAAATAAATACAATCAATAACACTGAAACTTAGTGTTTCGATGGCGAATAATTTTTCTTATTATAACAGATTAGTTGATAATAATAACATAAGATAGAAAACAACAAACTTCCAGCAAATGTATTTAGTCGCAAAAAAAGTGGGGAAATTTTTTATACAATTAATCTTAGTCGAATAAACAACCATTTATTACTTGATGTTTTCAACCCATTTAAATGGTTTTATCCAATATACCTACGAACATATTCACTAACCACAATAATCCACGTCTACTTCCTCTTCCTCTTTCTCGTGCCATGTCAGGTGTAATTAAGTTGGGTTATCACTGGTGTAATGACCCCATTACCCCTCGGACAAGGCACAATTATGTCTAATTCTGCAAATTCTCGTTCATCTCATCTCACCATTTATTTCATATCTCAGAAGATATTGAACAAATTCCATTTTATTTCAATATGTTAGATTTTTACTCATAATCTGCTTCTTCACAATGTTTTAAATGTCAAATTACCACCTTTAGCGAGCATCTTATTAAAAATATTGTATTTCATCACCTGATTAATTCAATGCCATATTATTTCCTGAATACATTGCTTATTATCTTCTCTTCAGATTGTTTCAGTGTATTCAAAATACATAATAATCTTTCTAGTTAAAATTTCTTACAGTCGAAACATATTTGAGGAAGTGGTTCCATTTTTTACGTTGGAATAATCGATTTTTAATTAGTTTATCCTTAAATTTCAATGATGCATCCGATTCATTTTAAATTAAATATTCTATATAAAGGTATCGGCGATTGTGTTTGTAGCGAGGGAAAAATTTCATTAGAGTACCTACATTAAACGTATATCCCTGGGCCACGAGTGATGCTATGAATATAACATAAAACAAAAACACTACGCAACAACGCATAACGACTATTAAGCGAATTTTGGGTTTAGGGTAGAAGGCGGCTATTTTTCTAATGGAAATTACTACCTAGGAGATGTCTTTGGAACATTTATAGTAGAAATCATAGTACATAAGTAGATACGCTCAAAAAGACCCATTCCAAAATTATTTATCGGGGTAGGATATCAACGTTTTTTTTTGTATCATTTGAAAGAATAGCCTTTTACGGTTCTTCTAATATTATTACGATCGGATCAGACCTGATCAATAGGTAATTTAATTTTAACTTAATCTACTACTTACAACTTAGCCAAAGCCTCTCTCTATAGAAATTCTTAGGTTCTAACAATTAATTTGACTAATTTTATGTTGGTGATATGTTAAACTTTATTTACTGTATATTATTATATATAATATAATGGCTTGATACCCCTGTTGGGGTTTCGCCACTTCAAGCTTTCTAGATCCATTTTTTTTGGGTTGCATCAATCCCCATTTTTATTTTTAGAGTTTCTCTGTCAATGCTCTCCATAGTTTCCTATCCTTAACTTTGTCCTTCCATCCTCCAATTCCGGCTCTCGTCATATCTTCCTTCACCTGTTCCAGCCATTCGATTCTAGGTCTACCCCTACGTTTTCTTCCCCCAGGATCTCATTGTGTCATTTGCAGTGTTATTTCTTGTTCTTCTGCTCTACATGTGACCCAGCCATTTCATTCTTTGCCTTTTTATTTTCCTTACTATGTCCTCTCCTTCCAGTTCTTGCTCAATTTCATAGTTCATTCTTTGTCTGTACTCGTTATTATTATTATATATATATATATATATATATATATATATATATATATAAATATATAAATGAATTTTGCAGAAAAAAACAAATAAGACATTAGTTCACAATGAAAATATATAATTTAAAAACTAATAAAAAAATTATTAAACTTAAAAGTGGGACTTTGTGTCATCTTGTTCATAGAAGAGAACATATGCTTCTCCACTGACTAAAGATTTACACGATATTAATAGCACCCTTGAATCGTTATATTCGTGCCACTGTCTCGTGTAGTGATGTCGGCAATATGCTGTGTAGTGACCATTATAAGTGGTTCCACAGTGATTTGATATAGCGTAGAGGTTGTACATACAAGGTGCCACATTATCAGCCGCGTCATGGCTCATATCAAGCCCTTTCTATTGGAAAATCTATTGCAACATTAAGTTTCCCACTAAATATTTCTGTTTGAGAAAAGCATTTCAGGTGAATAACCAATATTTTCGAAAATTTATGAATTGAGAATGATTTGGTGCATCGTCTTCGTTCCTTACATTTCGAACATGTTGGTTTCTCATCACCGTCGAGAGTTTATTCTCTTGTAAACGAATCTAAACATTGTGAAAGTCGTAATTAACCTGTTCTTTGGTGTATGGAAAGGGATAAATCCCAAAAGGGATCGTAGGTAACTGAACAGTGACCACAGTGTGTGCACGTGATTGTTGATTTTAATTGACCGACAAAGTTATCCACAAACTTGGAGTTGTCAATGTCACTAAGTTTGTCATCAATTTCTGTTAATATGAGCTTTGTTTTTTCACATACCTTGTTGACATCTTCGTGAAGTCCTCCTAATAGAAAACGAAGAGAAACTCATGTGCATCATGTTGGGTGTATCCCATGAACCTTGAAGTAATTCGCTGAATCTGACTTTTCAATGATACTGTATTAACCACTCTGTTTGAACCAAAGCTCTTGAATAACTTCATCAAATGCTTTAATTAGTGCTCCTTTCATGCTAGATATGTTTATGTTAATATCTTTCTTTAGATATTCTAATAGCCACCTTGTGTTTGATAGACATTGGATAATACTATTCATGAAACATATGTTACCAATATTTTTGAGGCCTTTGAGACCCTAATATTCTTGAGGAATATCCTTTCTGGATCTGGTTGTAGAGATATTGATAAGAGCTATTTCGCAACTACTATCATTGTACGAATAATCTCGGATTATATTATTGTCTTTCTCACTTGATTGGCGTGATAAGGAATTTGAATTGATGTTGTTTGCTACTGAATTAGAAATAGATATTGCGGTTTTGGAAAGTTTGTTTGATGTCGATAGATCATTGGTCTGGTTCACTTTGTTAATATATTTCTTGTTATCTACATCATTTTTAGACGTGTCCTTTTGTTCTTGTTGAGTTTCATCCCCTTTCTGAGAAGTTGTTAACTCTAGGATTATTTTTAGAAAGGGAATTGATGTTTATTGATTCCTCAGTTACTACGACCCTATCGACTTCTGAACCACTATTTTTTTCTACGCCTTCATTCTCTTCCAATTTTGAATTTGACTGTAAAAGATCGGGGTTATTTTGACACTTGTTGGAGGCAATGTCATTTTTTTTGGTCACCGAAAAATTATTACTAGATTTTTTAACTTTGATTGATATTGATTTTGTACTTAGTGGCTTCACTCCATTGGGCACATCAGATATTTTGGATCTAACCTCAGTTGTCTTATTGGCGAGGTTAGTACCATTTTTTACTGTTCTGGAGAGTTTGTCATTAAAATTTTTACTTAAATCGGCTACTGATGTGTGATTTCCGTTAGCATCTTCATCATGCAAATTGTCTATATTATTATTGTTAGAGTATGCCACACTGTTAGTACAAATAACTTCCATTTGGTCGTTCACCTTTTTCTTCGATGTCTTCAACTCTATTAGGTGTGAACCAGTTTTATATTTTGTTTTGGTCAAAGATCATTTATTGCGTATAGGAATCGCATCATTCTCTAGCATAGTCATCTTCTTCAGTATTCCTATGAATGTGACATCATCTGGCTGGAGGTTATCTATATTTTTTAGTACACTGGAACCCAAAAACTTGTTGCTTGTTGGAGGCATAATTTATAAAATTGACAACGGATGTAATATCAAAAGTCACACATTCTTAAGAAGAGAATGAAGATGTTAAATAAGAATTTCGGAAAAAGGAAAGATCACATGTTTTAGGACCGGCGATGTGAGAAAGTTTAAAAGTGATAGAAGAATTAGGTTTCTTATGATTAGGTTTCATGAAAAGTTCTCCAAGAGGCTTAGAATGGGGAAACGTACCGAGAAAAGATGAAGCGTTTCCTCTTTGAATTGCAATACTTATTTGTTGTATAAAGAACAAAGTTGCTCTTGAATCATTGGTTTCTACTGATATTTTTTTACCGATTTCTTTAATGAATTTTAAAGCTTAATGACCTGAAACACCAGAGGTTTCCATTGCTACAGGAATAAAAATGTAAATGTTCTCCAAATTTTTGTATTGATTGATTTTAAAAGTTTCACCTTGTAAAGCTGCAGCGCCTGCCGAAGTAGATGTGGATCGTACATGGGACGGAGCTCAAGTGTCAGTGCAAGTGAAATCCCATATAACTGGTTTGCCGCGTTGCCATGGAATGAGGGTCATACCATCTGGACGTTTACCGTCGTCGCGGCAAGTACCTGACGGGTCCGTGAAGTTAGCCCCCAAAGTTTTCACGATTTAACTAAATTTAGAGTCTTTGGTTAGTGCCTCGTTAGTGCCTCTTAGTGCTTCTATAAATTTCGTTAGTGCTTCCGTGGTTTGGTAGATATTGAATATTGATTTATTTCAAGGTCAGCCCCCAAAATGTTTAGGATCAATTCCAAATTAGTGTCATTCGTTAGTGCTTCGTTAGTGCACTTTAGTGCTTCAATTATTTTCGTTAGTGCTTTATTGGTTTTCGAGATATTTGACTTTATATTTTCAAGGTCAGCCCCCAAAGTGTTTACGATTAATTCCAAATTAGTGTCATTCGTTAGTGCTTCGTTAGTGCACTTTAGTGCTTCAATAATTTTCGCTAGTACTTTATTGGTTATCGAGATATTTGACTTTATATTTTCAAGGTCAGCCCCCAAAGTGTTTACGATTAATTCCAATTTGGTGTCTTTCATTAATGCTTCGTTAGTGCACTTTAGTGCTTCAATTATTTTCGTTGGTGTTTTATTGGTTTTCGAGATATTTGACTTTATATTTTCAAGGTCAGCCCCCAAAGTGTTTACGATTAATTCCAAATTAGTGTCATTCGTTAGTGCTTCGTTAGTGCTTTCTAATGCTCTAATAATTTTCATTAGTGCTATCTTCTTTTTCGATATATTTGATATTAATTTATTGGCACTTCCGTGAAGTTGGCCCCCAAAATGTTCACGACTTAGTTAAAGTTGGTATCATTCGTTAGGGATTCGTTAGTGCTTCCATAAATTTCGTTAGTGCTTTATTGGTTTTCTAGTTATTTGCTATTATTTCTAATAATAGAAGGTTCTATAATTGTTCACGGATAATTCCAAATTGGGTTATGCAGTCGTTAGTGCTATTTAGTACTTCAATAATTATATTTCTAAATTCTTTGTTGGTTTGAAAATATTTGTTTTTTACTGTTTCAAATGAAACTTACAGTTTCCATATAATTCCACAATATATAAAAAACATTTAAAAACTTTAAGAAAATTGACAATTGTTTCGATATAAAATATCACCGTCAGAATGACAGAAGTTACATTTCATTCGATGCCTATCTGATGTTTAATAATTATTTTGGCTAAACCAAGAAGTGACCTACCTAGTGATTGACTTATTATATGTTAATAGAATAAAGAAGAAGGTATGATATTACAAATATTGAAGCTTAGATATTATTAGCCCTATGGAGATATCCTGGATATCTTTTTCCAATTAAGTTACAACTATTTATTTTCATGGATCTAGTTACCATGGGGATTATTATTATTATTATTATTATTATATATGTTTGTTTACAAATAATTACAATTACCAATCACCAAAAAGATAATATATTAGAATTACGTAACTAATAAAACCAATGTATAAACAGCGAGAAAAAATATATTACAATAAATTAACACAGATAGAAAATGTAGAACGTATTTCTTTACAAAAATATAAATAAACAGGGGAGGCTAATTACCTATTGTGGCTTATTTTGGATCACTGTAACCCATTAAGACCTATGAGGATGAACATAGGCACAATGATCCTATATGGCGCCACTTAATTGCCAGTTTTGTTTTCCTTAACATAATGTTAATTCAACTTTCCTAATACACATATACAACTTTTCATCTTGGCAATTAATAATTTTATTAATATTTTTAGTTTCTAGGGATTTTACATATTTTTTAAATATTTTTTTAGCAAACTGATAGAATTTAATCTTCTACTTTTTTCATTAATTTAAACTATTTACATCGTTATGATGCAAAAAGACAAACATATAACTTATTATAATGCATGTATCAATATTTCAATTCATAAGTAGATAAATTTTACTGTTAACAATTAGCCATTATTTTTGGCATGTCAAAAAGAACAGAAAAGGACCGACTCATAAATCATACGGTGAACCGAGTAACTGTAAGTCGTTTTAACTACATACTTTTTTTATTTGTCAAGTTCTATAGTGGCGGTACATTTCAATATAGGAGGCATTTTGGTAAAACGATTCATAACAATGGAAGAAAATGAGAATATTGGATTGTTCTTTCGATTAAGAAATTTTGACTTTTTGGCGATCGGTATCACTCAAGTTTGGTATAACTTGAACACGAAAACTCCATTTTCCTTTTATACTTATCAACAAATAACCAAACAACAATTACATTGATAAGACCCAATGTTTCATTTATAGTCACAGGTACACACATCCAAATAAAAATGCAGACAAAATATTTAATATTTATTTAAAAAAATATATATTTGGAGATTATTTCAGTTCCAGTTATTTCCAGTAGCACGAATAGGACGGATACATTTTAAAAAATAGGGGGTGTTCCATTTGAAAAAAGTGTCATTTGTCAAAAAACTGTCCTTTCCGATATTCAGTTGTTTTTGTTCATTTCATTTTTGGAAGGTTCTGTGAAAATGCTATAACTTTATTTACCCATTTCTCTAAAACCAATAATAATGGAGATATCTGTTATTTATATAATGGTATTGGTCTCTCTAGGTATATAAGTCACATCAAACTGTAAGTTTGTAATTTTGCAGAAAATGATTGCTTGATAACTTCAGTTTACCTACACAGTATAAAATATGAGTTAAAATGGAAAGGATCTTTCGTTGTCCACAATTTTTACTTTTTCAGACAGATCGTCATAAAGTTCAAGACATCCATCATTTCTTCTACACACAGCTACATAATGGCCAATAAGGTCAATAGATGCTGGATTATAAAATATAACCGCTCCTCTAAATGTAAACTGTTTTTTGTTGATATTAATTATCAAAGGAATATCCCCTACATTTAAACTTATATCCGGAAGCTCTATAAATATTTGATTATTTATAATACGGTCTATATTATACTCATTGCTACATTTTCTACATTTAATATTTTTTAAAACGGAACTTTCAATGGATTCTTCAAGTGATGATACTGAGTTATAAATTATATCAACGTTTACCGGTAAATAAAACTGGTTATGTTTCTGACGAATATTACAATATGAGCAAACTTTAATTTCAATTGCACTAGCTAGTGTATCGCATTTACCAATTATTTTTTGAGAAATGAACATACATTAGCAGCGCAATTTATTTCTAAAGTTCCATCTACTAATACATAAACATCAAAAAAGTTTTTTAATATTTCAAATCTTTTCACATAAATTTTATTTCTCGAAGTACCTATCTTAGCTAGTTCTTTAACAAATAATACCAAACTGTGATTTAGAAATTCTGTAGATGATTGAAACTGAGAGCTGTCGCAGTATGCTGAAGTTATAATTTGTGCTAATGCATCGAATGGACAAGTATTTTTTATTATGTATTGCTTTTTCTCTGATGTATACGTTTTTAGTAGTTTGTTGGCATTATATAGTAGAGCAATTTTAACCTTTTGGTTTTCGGTTACATGAAGGATTTCTGGGCAAAGCTGGCCATAATACGACAGCTTTGGTCTTTTCTTAATTTTAGCGAGGCCCTTCCAGTTTTCTACTTCTGTCTCTACTTCTTCTATATCGTCAACTAATTGATCTGTAGGAATTTGAGTCTTAGCTAGGATCATCATTCCTTGAATGACATCGATATGTTTTAATAAAAATTTGTCGATATTCACTGGTAAAGTTTCTCCAACAAATGATCGATTTTTTAAGTCATTGAAATAGCTTTCTACATTTGCAGATGTCGAAGTTGGTTTTCCGTATCCCATTACAGGTCTCAAGACACCACTCCAAATAACAAAAGTTTTCAAAAATAGTTTTAAAGCCTTGCTGAACTGGGGCAAGTAAAAAAAAATTTCGTTATTATGGAATTCCGGTGATTGTATTGTGGAGTCGGAACACTTAGCAATTGATTCTGCATAGATGGAATCTATCCAATTGGAGACAATTGTAGGGACCTCAAAGGTACCTACGTCGAAGGAGTTAGCTTCAATTTATTTTTCGCCTTCAATTTCAATATCTTCAAACCCAGCTATTACCAATTTTAATAAATTTTTTTGCGCTGCTACATTCATTTGGTATACCATCTATTGTGTCGTACAAACTATTTGACACAATTAACATATCGCTTAAAATATTCTTGAATTGAACAAAATCGTTTGCTTTTATTAAATTTACCATAGAACGCATATAAAATTCTTTCATTAATTTCGTTTGTTGTCTAAAGCAATCCCATTTCCGAACTAATTTCACAACATGTGCATAATCTACTCGTATATATATTGACGGTTTTTTGGTAGATTCACTGTTCACCAAACGAAAGCATGCGCCTACATATTCACTTAAACTAGAATATTCTGTAAAGGATATTGCAATTGCTCCTAATATGGCAAGGGAATGGTCAACTACTATAATTTTCAACTTTGGTTTACACGTTCTTTTCCAAATTTCAAGCCAAAATGCGATAGCCTCAATAGTATGGCTTTTAGAAAGCATTTGAACAACAGGTAACTGGGAAAGGTTTGTATTACATTTGTCTCTAAATGATATTACTCCTTGGTATAAAAATATACTAGATGATGTATTATCATTAGGTCTAGTCAATTTTTTACTACTGATCCAGTTGCATCTAACTGCAGTGTAGGCCACTGTTCGTTTTTACAATATGACTCGAAAATTTTACATTGTTGAGGTGTCCAATAAAATATAAAAGAAGGATCCAAGCCTACATTGTGTAAATAGGTATTGTACGTTAAAGAATATTTAAGATTTAATAAAGTAGTTATAGGATTGGTTTCGTACTTCACCTTTGATTTTTTTTCTTTATGGTCCTGTTTAGCCCTTCTCAAGACATCTAATGTTGGAATATACTTGGATTCCTTGTCGCCAAACTTCATTGTTTCTAAGGCCATTTCTCTCCGTGCGTTCACTGCTAGTTCTCCTATTGCTAGTTTTGACGCAATTTCCTCTCTTCTATTTCCTTTTAGAGTACATTTTTTGGTATGACGATATTTTTTGTCAAAATTCTCACGGCTATAAAAAAAAGTTACATCGCAATTTGGTATAGGACGGTTATAACAAAATACATTTAATATACATTTACAATCACTGCAATAAAATTGTCCAAAAAAAAAGTATTTTACATTTTGTCTTATTTTGCATCTTTTAGTGGCCCAGATACAGTCTTCGTTAACAAACGTATCTAGATATTTAAAAAAATCCGTAGTCCAATTTGAAAATAACTGTAGATTAGTAATACCGATAAAAGAAGACCACTCGTAGCAGTTCAAAGTAAATGAACCATCTTTTAACTCAAATGATTCTTCGCCTGTAGATTCTGATACCTCACTTTGAATATTCTGGTTATTTTGGCTATTATTATCTAGATTTAGAGCTACTTTGCACACTTGGCATTTTCTCACATGAGTATAAACTGCTTTTTTTGATATTTTGTTGTCCGATTTGGAGCTTAGTTCCAGCCAAACGGGCGCACTGCTTTTATTTATATTTTTAACAATTTCATGCTCATAGTTTAACAATGCACAAGTTAGTAATTCGTGATCATATTGGGCTTGGCATCTAAAACAAAATATCCAATTAAAACTTTATTGACCTACGGTCAGTAGGACATACAGAATCTAATAATTATTTAATAGGAAATCATGTTTTTTTTAATATTTCTTTACATAAAAGAAAGAAAAATTCAGTGCAGCTACTAAAAATCTTTTTTCACAAGACGACTCCACGAAATCTTGAGTCCGCGCGTGATTCTGCCTTCCTCCTCCCGTTTCCTGCCTTAATTCCTGGCCACGCTCATGATCCTCTGTGTATACCAGGTGATATCGTATAAACTAGCAACCCCCGTAACTTTTGAATGTTTATCATACGAGAAATATAAAAAAGCCGACAAACTGGGGATTTTTTTGCCTAATCTGCATTGTAATTTCTGGTAGCTTTTAATATACCGGGGAGGCGACAAAAAATTAATTTTTTTATTAACTTCAATAACGCAAAAACGCCTGAATCAAATTTCAACTTGAATGGTATATTTGAAGTAAGAAAAAGAAGAACTTCCATTTTAGCCAGTAAAATACAGAGCATTCCATTTTAAAAATAGTTTTAGTCGCCCTCCCTTATATGCAAAGCTACCGGAAATTACAATACAGATTTGACAAGAAAACAGTATGTCGCTTGTTTAATATTTTCCGTGCGTTAAAAGATCAAAATGTTACGCGAGATGATAGTTTATACGAAGTCCCCCGGTACATATAACTTTGCACATTTAATTCAAAATTTTTAACACTGCTCTGAATTAATCAATTTATATAATAATTTAATTTTAACACATGGTATGGTTTAATCATAAGTCAATATATGAGAGTCTTACAGTTGGTCGCTTGTCGATTTAAGTCAAAGGATTGTGCAACTTATGGAAGTCAAATGTTTTAAAAGTAATTAATGGGGCAAAATAGAAAGACAAATACTAATACATTTTTGCCACAGTAAAAATGCATCTATTATTTAAACAAAGTAAGCAATATAACATAATGACATTATTGCCCTTATCTTTGCACTATTAATTTATAAAGAATGAAATGATTAGATAGCTACACTTAGTTATTTAATTGTGAAGGTAATTATTATCATATTTCGAATTTTATACGTACTTAGATATACAAAAACAATATAAAATCACAATGTTTCGCCCCATTTAATTAGTTAGAAGTACACTTATATCAAAATTATTAACAATTTCTCCCATTTTGGGTTCCCTGAACTTTAAGTAGAAAGAAGCTTAGTAAGTTTTAAACATTTTCGTATGCACGATTAGTTAAAAATATTGCTTACCTTATAATGGTTTTAAGTAATCCAAGTTTCAAAAATATTGAACACACTAATCCGAAAATAAAATGAATTATCAATTTCTATAACTTCTATGGCATTTATACACAATTTGTTCATAAACTTCGTTTCCTAGCAGAATTTAACAAAGTGCGACACAGACAAAATATCTTTAAATACAGTTATTTTATCGACACATTTAAAAAAGTATTTATGATATTTACCTACCTAAATTTATAAAATTTAACAATACTTATAAGGGGTATTGACAGCTGGACAGAATTAAATTATTATGATGGCAAAAATGTGCAAGTTATTGCTTGTAATAAAAAATGTAATTACTATCTGTAGCTTCTCATGGTACCGAAATATATAAATGCTTTAAATTCAACACATTTTGCTGTTGGTTGCACATAATATGTAGGCCCACCCAGAAAAAGGAAAATATAGTTTTTTATAGCCATCAATAAACCACCAATAACAAAATGGTTAGTAACAATATATACTTAGGTATACAGAACCTTTTTGAGGCAACTTTATTCGCTTAATATTGTAGAGTTTTTTTAATTTCGTTACAACATTTAATTTTTGTGGAACTATTCTCAATTTTAATTGTTTATATACGGATCTGAATTTTTAATTTTTTATTTGAAATCTCTTCAAGCTCTGAATTCAACCATGTATTAATTACACTTAATTATATTTAGACGTTCTCATGTAATGATTGCATCATCAACCCTGTAAAATTGCATATTTAAAGAGGTTAAGTTATCTGTCCAACTAACATACTAATATACAGGGAGGTCCATTTGAAAACAACGAGTAATATTTATTTAAAGACTGCTACATTTCTACCGATGTAAAAAAAACCTGTATACGATATTGATGCTTTGTTTTGGTAGAATTATTCGGAAATATAGGATGGCGTCACAAATGACAAATTTTCAAAATTGCCCCGTAAGTCATAAATTGAAAGGGCTATTGAAAATTTAGTTAACGGCAATGTAAGTTTCATAAAAAATAAAGCAGTAAGCCGCGAACCCCATCTTTTTATCTTTTATAATAAGGAAGCTGGTACATGAAAACACACATAAACTGGACACCTTGTACAAATTAAATTGATGGCACATATTCGCTCCTGGAAAACTCAGTGATTACTAAAAAAAACAAAGCATTTAGGAATATAATTAATGAAGTACTAAATAGCACTAACGAATGTATTTCAGTAATTTGGAATCAACCGTAAACAATTTTAGAAGCTTATATTAAAATAAAAAATAGCAAATAACTAGAAAACAAAGAAAGCAGTAAAGAAATTTGTGGAAGCACTAACGAATCACACTAACTGTAACTAAATCATGAACATTTTGGGGGCTAACTTCGCGGGAGTGAATAAATTAATATCAAATGTCTTGAAAATCCAGATAGTATTAACGAAAATTACTGAAGCACTAAAGAGCACTAACGAAGCTCTAACGAATGACACTTAATTTAATCGAATCTTGAATACTTTGGTGGGCTGACCTCAAAAAAAGAACGTGAAATATCTGGAAAACCAATAAAGTACCAGAGAAAATTATTGAAGCACTAAAGAGCACTAACGAAGCACTAACGAATGACACTAATTTGGAATTGATCCCAAACACTTTGGGGGCTGACCTTAAAATAAATGAATAATAAATATCTACCAAACCACGGAAGCACTAACGAAATTTATAGAAGCACTAAGAGGCACTAACGAGGCACTAACCAAAGACTCTAAATTTAGTTAAATCATGAAAACTTCGGGGGCTAACTTCACGGACCCGTACCTGACGGTTCCAACGAAGAAGGAATCTTTGCAGATGACAGGCCTCGTTTGATTAGGTCATTTACTGCAGAATGACGTAAAAAACGGCCGGCACTTAATTTGCAGCCTAGGCCGTGTCTACCATATTCATCAATATCAGCTCCGCAACGACAGCGATGTTTTACACAAATTTGACAACCTAAACGTAGACCAATAGAAATACGGAAACTTTCATCATCTAAAAGCGTACCTAATGGGACCGACGATATAGCGTTCAATCATGCTCCTGATTCCTTTGAAAATGCTGCATTCAAACGAGCCTTGTCTGGTAAATTGATAGCTTTCTGAAGCAGATTTTCTTTTTCAATGTTGAATAAAGACTTTAATAACCAAATATTTTCTGCCTCCATTAATAAAGGGTCTTGTGTGTGGAAAAATATAGGCAGAATGTAATTAATGAAATTTTTTGAACTCTTTAATGATGACAAAAAAGAAGTAAGAGCTACTGAAACGATTGAGCGAATTCCTAAGCCACCATATGAAACAGGTAGTGAAGCTTGTTTCCAAGAAAGGTCCTCTAATTTAATGTTAATTAATGACTCTAATGAATGACGAATGGTATGGTTAAAATTGATTGATATATCATTATGTAACCAGGTCGGACTACATATTAAGATATATGTTAGTTTTGGAATTAATAGGTAATTCTTGAGAAGGTAATAAGCAATATGTGTCGGTAACCAGGATAAACGAGAATTTTTAAAAAGGTTAGTTTTTCATTGGATGCTGATAGAAAGGATTCGTTTAATAAAGGAGCACCTAATAGAAATAAATTTTGTCTGTTGGTAATTGATATGCCTGGTGCTACAGAATTAAATTTTTCAATGGTTAGATTATTTGGTGATTCTAAGAAAAATAACTCGTATTTGCTGAAATTGAGTTCAAGGCCAATATTCTTGGAATTTTTTATAATATAGACAAGATACTTGAACACGGAATTAGTATTATCACCTAAAGAACCATCATCAAGGTACCAAGTATTGAATTCCGTGTCAATGTTGCTTATAAGTTTGTGTATCGATATGCAAAAAAGGAGATGTGCCAAAAGGCCCCTTGTTAGATGCCTCTTTCCGAATAAATGATGTTTTCGCCAAATAAAAGATATGAAGGGAATCGATAACATTGATTGATGAAAGGAAAAATTTCAGGTAGAATATCTGCTACAAGTTTTAATAAATGATCGCGATGAATTGGATTGAAAGCATTTTTAAAATCAATTTTCAGTAAAACTTTATTATTAACGTCTGGATGATTATAGATGAAACGTCTTGCTGCATGTGCAACTGCTTCACAACCACGTTTCGACCCGAAACCAAATTGTGCCAGAATTAGGTCCGAGTAGCCAATACATTTTTCTAAATTTTCTAACTAGTTCTTCTTTTTTCTTCCTGACGTGAGCCCTCTAGCGTAATTTTGGATCCAAAGTAATACCCAGATATTTCGCCGTGTTGTAGTATGGTATTTGGGTATTATTTAGACTAATAGGAATGTGTTGGTTCCTTTTATTTGGGTTTACATGGGAAGATTTTGCTTAATTCCACTTTATTCTCCATTGTTTTGTCCATTTATTGATTTTGTTAGCGAATACTTACAAGTTTATAGCAGCTTCGTTGTGGGGGTTGCCTACTGCCGTAACTGCAGTATCATCCGCAAAAGTAACTCCCTGTAGCTCAGGCATATCACTAGTGTGAAGTAGGTATAGTACTGGTCCGAGTACACGACCATGTGGTACTCCCACCTCAGTTTCTTTTAGCTCCGAGTTATCATCTTCTAGTTTTATTCTGATGTGATATATGACTCTAATAAAATTCACTCTTTCGACCCTTACTAAGTGGAATCTACTCGTGTTACTTCTCATTTTAAAAAGTAATTTGACTCTAATAGTTGAGAATATAGTCTAGGCAAAAAGTCCGTCAAATCGGACCATGGCAAATGCCTGCGCCGCATCTAGAAAGACCGCGGAACTGATTTTTTTGTCTTCAAGATTTTTTTTCAAATATGTTCGTTATTCTGTGGACTTCGTCTATTGTAGAATGCTCCTCTCTAGAACCAAACTGGTGAGGATTACTGCAACTAATCCAAGCTGCAGATGATCTTAATCTAACAGTAATGAATAATGGACAACCCACAGTTCTAACTCGTCCTAATCAAAATGTTTCTGCGATAGATATCACTTTTTCTTCTCCTGAACTTGCTAATAGAATTAATTGGTCAGTTTTAGATGATACATTAGGATCGAATCATTTTGTTATTCTTACGGAGCTTCCAATTGACCAAGTTATCAAAGAATTTCCCGTTAAAAATAAATGGAACATAAAAAAAGCTAACTGGCCATTGTATACTGGGACAATTGAAAATACTCTTCAAGGAGATTTCTCATTAAACTCCACATCTGATAAATATCAAATCTTAATCAGCAGTATGAATCAAGCTGCACACATTGCGATATCACAATTTAAAAATATTAAAAACTTAAAACGTTACCCCCCACCTTGGTGGAATTCCGATTGCGAAAAGATTTTGGAAGATAGACGTTTGGCTTTCTCGACTTATAAAAAAACTTCGGATTTCCAAAACTTTTTCCTTTGTCAAGAAATGATGGCAAGAACAAAAAGAAAATTTAAAGCTATAGCTAAACAAAACTGGATTGAGTATGTTTCTTCTCTTAATAAGTCTGTTCCGTCTTCTTCTCTTTGGAAACAAGCTAGAAAGATTTATAGAAAACCAATCTCCAACGTCAAGCCTTTAGATGATATCTGGATGGCAGAATTTTTTCACAAAATTTCTCCTCCCTTCGCTGCTATGTTATTTCCTGATCTAACTTCATCTAGTGATGAGAACCATTTTCTTTCAAAACCCATAACTTTATCAGAGTTAAACTATGTTCTTAAAAATCGCATCAGTACTAGTCCAGGACTTGATGAAATTAAATATCCTATGATTGATAACCTTCCTGTTATTGCTAAATGTATGTTGATTGATATATTTAATGATATACTGAATAATCTATCCATAGTTAATGAGTTGAAGGATGTCATCATTATTCCTATTCTCAAGCCAGGTAAAGATCCCAATCATGCTGAATCCTATCGCCCTATATCACTTATGTCTTGTATGTTGAAAACTTTAGAACGTATCATTAAGCACAGACTTGAATGGTGGTTATTTCAGAAAAACCTCCTTCCAAGAACCCAGTTTGGCTACAGAAGAGGTTGTGGTACAATTGACGCTCTAACAACTCTTGTTACCGATATTCAAAATACTTATTCCACCAATAGATATTTACCTACACTTTGCCTAGATATCGAAGGTGCTTATGATAGCGTCTGCTTACCCATTCTGAGAGGAAAAATGATTAATAACTTCCTAATACCGATTCGATTCACTGATGCAATCATTAACTTTTATTCTCATAGAAAATTGTATATAAGAACTCATAATAATTATCTCATAGGAACTCGTTATAATATTTCAGGACTACCTCAGGGTTCAGTATTGAGTCCTCTGCTTTTTAATTTGTATACGGCTGACTTTCACAGTATTTACGTTGAAAATATCACCCCAAAAATAATTCAGTATGCGGATGATTTTTGCTTATATTCAGAGGCCAAAAAATATAATGATGCTGTAGAGACGTTAGATAAAATATACGGATCGGCTTATAAATGGTTCATTAAAAATGGTTTTGAAGTATCTCCCACGAAATCATCAGTTTGCATTTTTTCTAGACATAACATCGCGAATATCGATACGATTCAGTTAAATACACAAGCGTTTCCCTTTTGTAAATCAATAAAATATTTGGGAATGATAGTTGATAGGAAGTTAACCCGGAAACCCCATATCGAACATATATTGAATAGATGCAACAGAGGTATGAATTTTTTAAAATCAATTTCTAAAACTTGGTGGGGAGCTGATGTGTCGACTTCGCTACTTTTTTATAGATCATACATTAGATCCATAATAGATTATGGCTGTACACTTTATGGATCCGCAAGTAAAAATAATTTACAAAAAATTTACGTATTTCAAAACAAAGCCTTACGTATTTGTATGGGTGCTATGAGGTCTACTCCCATTCAACCACTTCACGTGGAAGCTTTAGAACCTCCCTTAAAATATAGAAGACATCATCTTAGCCATAAATTCCTTATAAAAATTATGTCTTCCAACGAATCTTTATATCACAATATATGTAAACTAAACGAATTTGATTTAACTAACAACTACTGGATCCGCAAAAATTCACCGCCTCTCTGTGATGCTTTCCGAAACAACAACAATCTATGTGTAATCAGATCAGATAAAAATATGACTTTAGATGATTTTGAATACTTTTTTCATATGTTTAATGTCATTCAACCTAGGTATCATGTAAATCCTATGATAAGTCTTACAATTTTAAACTCCATATTAGAAAATTATTCTGATTCCATACAGATATATACTGACGCTTCCAAAAGTTTATATGGAACTGGTTGTGCGTTCTACATTCCAGGTGATAATGTCGAAAAATTATTTAAGCTCCCCTCAGACTTCTCAGTTTTCAGCGCTGAAGCTGTGGGCATCTATGAATCGTTAAAATTTTTTTCTTCGTCCAGAAAAAGTTCTGCTATTATATCAGCTGATTCTCTGTCTGTCTTAACAGCTATACAAAATCCAACTATACCTGCTTTATCAGATAATCTTTATATATTCTATATAAAAAAAATGTTATTTCAATTAAAAAAAAATAATAAACATGTACAGCTGATATGGATCAAAGCACATATAGGACTTAAACATAATGAACATGTAGATCGTTTAGCGAAAAATGCAGCAGAATATGGTACCTTATCTATCTATCCACTAACTGTACAAGACGTATTTGCTAATTCTAGGCAAAAACAAAGTTGTTTATGGAAAAAGTCTTGGAACGATTATTGTGAAATATCTAATACTCAATATTCATCAATTCAACAAGAAATTCCGAATCGTTGTTGGTTCAATTCTTATTCCTGCCCACGTAAATACATTACAACTATTGTTAGACTACGCTTTGGACATGCATGTTATCCGGCACACTTATATAAAATAAAAATTCTTGACACAAACCTGTGTCAACACTGTCATATTAAAAGTGATCTGAATCATATTTTCTTTAACTGCATATATTCCCAAGAAACTCAAAACCTTATTAATGATTTAATAAGAATCGGATTTTTCCCACCCTTCAATATCTGCCATCTTTTAGCCTTAAACAAAATGGAAGTATATAAGGTTCTGATGAAATTCATATACGAATCAAAGGTATGCTTGTGAATGTTTAAACCAGATTTGTTTACCTCTGTTTATCCCAATTGTAGTTATTCCTATCTTTCCGTGGCCTAGTTTTGTTTGTGATAAATTATAATGTCTTGATGGGCCCCTAGACAAGAAGCGAGTGACCCTGTATATCCTTATTGTATATATTTTTTTAGGTAGGTAATTTTGTCTTCTCTTAGGTGTGGATAGGTGTGAGTGAGGTGAATTTTTTATATATTAATAGTTTGTTCCTGTTGTGACTGGCCGAATGACGAGTGTCGAAGCCAAGAAAAAAAAACATTAAACTTCTTGTCGATTCTGGGTCGACAAAATCATTTTTAGATCCAGATATTGCTAAGAAATTATTTCCAAAATTAATTAAATATGACCCATTTATTGTATCAACTGTATTCCAAAAATCATCTCATAAACATAGTGTAGAAATACCAGCGTCAGAAGTTTTTCGCTTGACAAATAAACACTTATTAAAATTTCATTTATTCAAGTTTCATAATATTTTTGATGGTTTGATAGGATTAGATAATCTCAAATTACTGAAAGCTTCAATAGATTTTAATAATACATGTCTAATTACACCTCATGCAAAAATAAAGCTTAAATTTCAAAAAATTAGTAACACGAATAATAAACATGTAATTAATATAGAACCTCGTACATCGTACAGAGAAAGTAATTCAAGTAAAATCTACAATAAAAAACGGAGAGATTGTAATTCCTTATCAAAAGATAAAAAGCTGCGAAATTCCAGAATGCCTGACGGTTGCTCGTAATGGTCTTGCTATTACAACAATAATAAACAACACTACAAGCTTCTTAACACTTGATTTCTTGGAACCGTTGACAGTAGAAAAATTTGATGTCGACAATATCTCAGAGTTCAACATGCATAATTTTGATGATTCGGATAAATGCGAATTGGATTTATCTCAGATTCGGACCGACCATCTGAATAAAGAAGAAAAGGATGCAATTTTAAATTTATGTTATAAATAATCAGATATTTTTTATAAAGAGAATGAGCCTTTAAGTTTTACAAGTAAAATTAAACATTGTATTAAAGCCTCGGACGAGGTGCCAATTTATTCAAAATCATATCGTTATCCATTTATCTATAGACAAGAAGTGAAAAATCAAATTCAGAGTATGCTCAATCAAAATATAATTAAACCGAGCAATAGTCCATGGTCGAGTAATATTTGAGTGATACCGAAGCGAAAGGATGCATCAGGCAAACAAAAATTTCGCGTAGTGATCGACTATCGTAAGTTAAACGAAAAGACGATAGACGATAAATATCCTCTTCCAAATATAACTGATTTATTAGATAAACTCGGCAAATGTCAGTATTTTACTACTCTCGATTTAGCCAGCGGATATCCCCAAATTGAAATGAATGAAGCTGACATAGAAAAGACGGCGTTTAGTACAGAACAAGGTCATTGGGAATTCCTGAGACTTCCCTTCGGTCTAAAAAACGGTCCATCAACGTTTCAACGCATCATGGATAACATACTAAGGGGCATCCAAAATGAGAAATGTCTAGTCTACCTTGATGACATTATAATTTATTCCACGTCACTTCAAGAATATCTAGAAAGACTTAAGGCCGTATTTGAAAGATTAAGAGAAGCCAACTTTAAAATACAACTAAACAAATCTGAATTTTTGAGTAAGGAAGTGGCCTATCTTGGACACGTCGTAACTCCGGAAGGTGTTCGACCTAATCCAGACAAAATTTAGGCAATAAAAGAATACCCGTTACCAAAAACTACAAAACAAATCAAAGGATTTCTTGGTTTAGTGGGTTATTGTAGACGATTTATAAATAATTTCGCAAAAATAACTAAACCATTGACTCAGTGTCTAGAAAAGGGTGCAAAAATTGAGCATACTGCAGAATTTTTAAATAGTTTTGAAACCTGTAAACAGTTATTGACGAACGAGCCTATATTACAATACCCTGACTTCTCAAAACCGTTAACTTCAACAACCGACGCCAGTAATGTAGCATTGGGAGCTGTCCTATCACAGGGAAAAATCGGTAAAGATTTACCGGTCGCATATGCATCGAGAACGTTAAATGATTCTGAAAGGAATTACTCTACGATTGAAAGGGAGGGAATTGTTGTGTATTGTTTGGGCTACTAAATACTTCAGGCCATACTTATATGGACTTAAATTTTTCATAATAACTGACCACAAACCATTACAATGGTTGTTTTCGTTAAAAGATCCCAATTCAAAACTCTTAAGGTGGAGAATTGAACTTGAAGAATACGACTACACTATAATTTATCGGAAGGGATCATTAATAGCGCATGCCGACAATCTGAGCCGAATTGAAATTCACGCAAAAGAAACACAAAGCGACATTTGGGACGAAATAGATATTATCACAGAAGAAGTTGAAAATAACAGAGACGAATTAATTACACCGGATATTGAAGATATTTTTAAACCGATAACGTCAAAATCTCCTAGTCTGGACCTGGACAATATTTCACTCATAGTTTACCCAGAGTCTGACATAGAACAAGAAAACGAAGGACAAACTATTCACTCAAATGCGGAGGAAAATCCCGTAGTTGGCATTCCTATCAGCGAAACACCTGTTAATCATGGTCAAAACCAAATAATTATACAATATGTTTATCACTCACCATCAAAACCAATAATTACGAAATTATTTGAAAATAAGCAGAGAATAACGCTACTAATTTCAGACAATAATTTCGAAAACGATATAATTAATTTCATAAAAGAATATATTGCCCCCCGAGTATCATATTACTTGTATTTTGTAAAAACCGAAATGTTTGAACCGTTCTGCGAAGTTGTAAGAAAAAATTTTAAGTGGCTGTCATTAAAATTTCGTAGATGTACAGAAAGGTTAATAGATGCAACTAGTAAAGCCAGAATAGCCGAAATAATACAAACTTATCACGAATCAAGAAGCAACCATAGGGGAATCGACGAAATACTTAATAGAATCAAAAAGATTTATTATTCGCCGAATTTAAAACAATCTATTCAATTTATATAAATAATTGTGAAATTTGCCAACAATGCAAATATGAAAGGAACCCTATTAAAATGCTAATGAATATTACACCCACAGCAAATAAACCATTCGAAATAATTCATATGGATACATATACAATAGAAAAAGCTAAATTTCTCACTATAATCGACACATTTTCTAAGTATGCTCAAGCATATCATCTAAATTCAGTAAATTCAAAAGTAGTACGCACAAACAAAAACTATTCTTGGGACGTTTCAAACGATATGAAAGTATTAGAGTATATTGAAGAAAAGGTGGAATATAAAATTTTAAATATACTACCACATCAAAAACGAGTAAGAAGGGGTCTAATTAATGGCTTAGGTTCAATCTTCACATCAATATCAGGTAATCTAGATGCAGAAGACGGTGAAAGATATGAAAATTTATTAAATAATTTACAAAAAAATCAAGAGAGAATTGCCTCGACATTAAAATCTCAAATTTCACTTTCAATCAACACTATCACAAATTTTAACCAGACAATTGAGAAAATTAGACATAATGAGAAACTATTGGAATAAAAAGTATATGAAGTTATCAAAATGGTTAACTCCGTAGATGATAGAGAGAACTTGATTTCCATTAAAGATATTATTAATCAAATTATAAATATGTTCGAAATTATTCATTCCACACTTCAAGATATAGAGACTTCTTTAACCTTTGCAAAAATAAAAGTAATGCATCCCAGTATAATAAAATCTACAGATTTGTATACAGAACTAAAAGCGATAGGAAAACAAATACCAGGTTCACAACTACGATTTGATGTTTCTTTGGAAAACATTTCACGGTATGAAAGTATCATGAAAATTCAGTGTTACATTTATAATAATAAAATAGTTTATATCCTTCATTTACCAATAATGTACATAGATAGTTTTGAAATATACCGTTTGTATTCGACTCCGATTCCATACAAGAGTCAGTTCAAGGTTATAATTACCGAAAATAATTACTTGATATAAAATAAATTGCACTACAACCTTTGTAATGACCCATGCACCAAAGTTTTGCCCCAATACTACTTATGTGAGAATCAGACGCCCATGGAAATATAATCGCATCCACCTTGTGAAGTGAAGATTTTCAACGCAGCAGACGCGTCAGAATGCAAACAATTCCTCATCACCCTCACAGAATCAAGGTTCCACCATATAGGAGACACAAATAATTGGTTAGCTATAATCCCAGAAAAAAAGAGCATTACGTTTGACTGTCAATATCAACATGAAGTAAAACAACTCAAGGGTACTTATATCATGGAAGTTCCCTTAGGATGTAAAATCAAAACTGATATAGAAACCATCATAAACAAAGAAAGTGTTACTCAAGGACAACCAATATTATTCCCAGAAATAAGCTTTGAGAATGACACGTTACCAATATTAACATCAGAAATAAACTTAGAAGATATAAGCCTTGAACACTACCCAGAAGCTATACGTCATCTGTCACTGGCACAAGCTCAGTTCGACAACGAAATTTCCTATACTCCTAGTGTTTGGACAATATCATTGTATACTCTGATAATTGGAGTAATAGCCACCATAGTCTACAAGAAATTCCGCCCAAAAAATAATCCAGATTCCAGTTCAAGTACTCAAGTTCCAGTAGTTCAACTTCCTCGTCTACCCTCATGAGTTGGAGCTTCGGGGGGAGGAATTACCTCAACGCATCCTGATGACAACGCAGTGTAAACGCCAAGTCAGCAGAGTGCGGAACCGAGGACATAAAAACAGTTGTAAAGAGTTTTTTGTTGTTGTTGTTAATTTGAATTTGAAGTAAACGTAATAATTGTCAGAGAATATATTTGTAACTTGAAAATAAAGTTTTTAAAAATAGAATTTGATGCTTGAAGCAGTTAATTCGTGTGTACATTTTGATATCAACTAATATATTTTAGCAATGCCGAAGTAACGCTAAGATATAGCGTTGACAGGGTACCGCACGGTGGCATTTTTGCAGTCGCGTTACCATCTATCAAAACGTCTACGTTACGTTGTCATTGCATCGTGTGAATGCCTTGAGTAGGTTGAACGTATTTTGGCGTCGCCCGATGATTGACGTTGCGTCGTCGCGACTGCGACAAATGTTCGTGAGCACCGGCCCTAAGTGTTAATAATATTGGCGAATTATCCCAGTTCATATCCCATGCCTCTTGTATTTGTAAATTATTTACCTAGATGTTAGGAACTATGAAAAAATCGATAAGATCAGTTATCTTATTTGGATCGGTAGGCCAATATGTTTTAGTTGAATCACTGCTTTTAGGAGTTCTTTTCCTTTGGTTGTTGTTAGTCTGGAGCCCCAATGTTTGTTTAGCATTGAAATCTCTCCTAACAATAAATCTATATCTACAGTTCGCTAGGAATTCTAGATAATGTTCTTTTTTAAGAGCGTGCCTCTATAGGCAGTACACTACTGAGACAGTAATTTCATAATTTCTAGTTTTAACTTTAGCAACGGTGACTGAAATTCCTCTGCTTTGAATTCTCTTTCCTGGTGATGAGCAATTATGTCCTTAATCACGACTGCACTGCCTCCTTCGGCTGAATTTTGTGGATGTATAGTATGATATTCTTAATACCCTTTAAATATGATTGAATCGTGTCTCCGCTATTAGAAAGATGTCAATTTTTTCTATATCCAGTACCGCTTGCAGCTCTTGTTGATGTTGCAGGAGTCCATTGGCGTTTAATTCCATTATGCTAAGGCTGCATACCTTGAAGACTCTTTGGAATAGTTCCTTTAGCGCTATATTCTAGTGTGGCAATGTGTTCTTCCATTTTGCTGAGATTTTCCAGAATTAGTTGGAGAGTATTCTCAATTGATACATTTTGGTTCTTATATTGGCTTCCTGGAATAGTTGTATTTTTAGACTTACCAGTAGCTGCTTGAGCATAATTTGTTTCTGTATTTATATTAGCTACCGGAATTTGTTCGTTTATTATTGGAGGCTGTCTGGGTAAAGTCGGTTTTTCGTGCTTTTATTCTTTAATCTTTGCATTTATTTTGCGATCATATAACTCCTGTAGTCAGCTGGGTATCCTTCGCCACAATGAGTGAATCAAGGATATCAAAGTAACAACAAGAAATTTCAAATGATGTGTACGTACAGCCCCAGTTACTTTCATGTTAATGAATGAAATCCAGATGATTCTAAATAATTTTCATCACCAAATTGATGTCACTTATATATTTAACCTCCAGAAAGGTTTCTTAATTGAGCTCACTGCCAAATTGAACGCTTTTCCCACAAGATTTTGCAATTTAATTTTAAATTTAAAATATCTTTAAAAATGTAGCTGAACATATTGAAAGGACACGTGAAAATAGGAAAAATGCCAAGGTGAGTATATTTCGAAATTTCTTCTAGTTCTTGTATGTGAGTAACATCAGAGCTTCTACAAGTTGCAGTTGAATATAATAAAATTGACCAAACTTAGGAATATACTAAAGGAACAGTAGATCGTAGTATAAAATCTCACTCAACTATTATTCTAACTTTGATCAGAGTAGTTCCATCCAAACTTACATGTATTCCTTTCATCGCCCTGAAATTTCACCACACACAGACTTGCTTAAGTAATTAAGTCGTTCTAAATTACTAAATTTATGTAATTAAGTTGAAGATGATCCTTTTTGTAACTCTTGTGGGTAAGTTAAATTCCATCAAACAAAATTTATGTCTATTATAATAAGTTACTTCACATTTAGGCTTTGTTGCAGCTCAAAAGCTACATAGTTTGTCAGAATTTAGAAATATAATTCCAACGAAGGTCCTTTCTGTCCTAATTGGTAGAGAAAATTGTGTGAGAGTCATGGAAGCAAAGATACCCGAATAATTACCTAATGAGATTTTGGATATCGGGGCTTGGAAAAAGTCTATAGTTATTTTTAAATAATAACAGTGACGACGACAGCGAATACAAACATCTTTACAAAAGTGACGTGAAAAGTTGAAAGGGTGATTTGAATTTTGGAAACAAACAAAGTCGATCAAAGCCATATTGGAGGCATATCATTATTGTTCGATACGTTTTTTGCTAGAAATGTGTTAACAGGTTACGGCGATAAACGACAAAAGCACTGTCAAGGAAGTCCCATTCCAAAGCTTGTTCATTAGTTTGCTATCTTTTATAGGAGAGTAGAAATTCGTTGCTACTTTGCAGAGAGATGATGCTTATTAAAAAGAAAAAAATGATACGTTGATAATCTTAACCTAGACGAAACTCGTATTGCGCACTCTCGAAGAGCAACGTTGCCTAATAACTGTGTATACTAAAAAGGACCTACAAAAATTGGCAAACAAAAATTTTTTCAAATACTATATCTCACAAACAAAACGGTGCTTCGCTTTTTTTCTAATTACAACATATTTTTTTTTGCTCTAATACAGCAGCCGTGAAATTGCACACATTAATTATTATCTCGCGTTGTGAACTGGTAAAAAGGTTGACATTTCTTAAGTATGTCCAATATATTTTAAGATTTTGTTAGTTGTACTTTTTCCTATTTTCTAGCTCGATATGGTTCTAGACATCTAAGCAGGAGTCGACGAGGTCGACCAAAGTTTTATTTTCTGGCTTCTGGTGAGGGTAAGGTAAGGTAAGGGCTGAGGCTTAGGTATAAACGGATTCGGAATCAGCATACTGTAAAACCTCCCCAATGGAGAAAAAACTTTCATTAACCTTCGGTAGGCGCGCCTTGTTTGTAACGCTTTTAGTCGCGCTGTGTAGAGATGAACACTCTCAAAAAAACATCTTTGCATTATTATACATAAAGACATGGTAGTATTTGGAATAAGATCTAATCAAATGAGAGGAAAATTATTGACAGAAGATAAACTAGACTTAACAAAAATAATAACTATCTATAAAACACACTAACAACTGGACGAATTCGAAAGTAAACGCAAAACTGATGAAGTATTAGTAACAGAAAATAAAACTGCCAAAAACAAACAAAACAATAATTTTCTACAAGATGCGGTATATGTGTATCAATTGCAATAAAACGGTCATTTTGCTAAAATGGGCCATACCCAGATGAAACATAATACTAGGAAGAAAACTAGAGTGAATGTATAAGAAGAAAGTTCAAATTCCGAAGATGACGTATAAATATCTCTGTTATAAGTGGTGGATAAATGAAAAACTGGACAGAAAAGATAAAAGTTAAGAATGTGAAGTTAATACTCAAACTAGATACCTAAAACCTAAAATCAAGCCGTACAAAAAATTTAATAAAATATACGGAAAATAAAATGGCAGTTCTAGGCGGAATAGAGTTAACATGCTAGATAAAAAACTAAAAAACAAACATTAAATTCAAAGCAGTTCAAGAAAAAATAACACCGATCCTAGGACTCGATATCCTTGATATGTTAGGACTTATTACATGAATCAAAACATTGAAGGTAAATCAAAGTACAGATCATATAATTGAAGGTTTGGGATGTTACAGGGATTACGAGTAAGATGTTGATTTAATCTAGAAACCAAAACTCGAAATCAAACCGCCAAGAAGGATTTCACATCCTATAAGAGATGATGTGAAGCAAAAACTTGACAGAATCGTGAAGTTAGTTGTTATAAAGCCATAGACAGAGCCTACTCCTAATATGAGTCCTATGGTAATTGTACGTATGCGCACGTAAACTGATAATTAGCGCAGTTTTTTTTCCAATTTAACAAGTGTTTGTAGTTAAATAAAAATCAAATTCGGTCACTATTACTATATTTACATAGAGTCATTACACTTATTATTAATTGTACAATGTTTCTTTACAGTTGCGAAAAAAGGAAAAAATTTCTAGGACACGTCTTTCAGCTAATGATTTAGAAGCATACACCGATAAGGTATCAGCTATACAATCAATGTAAACGCCACAAAACAAAACAGAACTAAAGATACTACAGAGACGATCACATACCTAAATAAGTTTGTCATCAATATGTCAGACTTAACAAATCCACTAAGAAATTTAGTTTATAAAAACACTAGTTTCACATGGGAAATACATCACGATAAAGCTCAACAAAGTAAAACAAGTGCTACAGAGTCCTCCAGTACTGAGATGAATAACGTAAACAAACCGTTACCTTTAACTTTAGACGTAAGCTCAAAATACCTTCGCGCTGCACTTCTTAAAGGGGGACAACCAATGGCTTATGGAGCAAGAGTTTTGACCAAATCTGAACTGAATTATCCACATATTGAAAAAAAAGGCCCGCTATTTATGCTGTTTGGATACAAACAATTGCATGAATATATCTATGGTAAAGAGCTGACATTGGTATCGGACCACAAACCACTGGAGACAATTTTCAAGAAGAACAGACAATCCGCTCCTGTGAGGTTACAACGTATCAATACTCACCAAAAAGGGAACAGAAATACGAGATTTTCTTAGTCGAGACTGCGATGCATCTAACCTGTAATATGAAAAAGAAGAAGATTTAAAAGTCGCATTCATACTTCCATTGTCACTAGATGCTAAAGATGAACTAATCAAAGATACAAAAGTATATCCACATTTACAGTTACTTGTTAAGACAATCATGCAAGGCTTTCCAGAAAAAGTCAATGAACTTCCAACGAAACTACGATATTATTTTAACTTCAAAGAAGAACTAAGCTACATCAACGTAATAATTTTCGAATATGACAAAATTGTACTGTTAAAATCAAATATTCCGAAAATTCTAAATAATATTCAAGGTCATCTAGCTGTTAAAGAAGAGCCCGACAATTACTTTACTGGAAAGGACAAAATAATGACATTTTAAAATTAATCCAAATCTGCTCTGTCTGCGAAAAAACACAAAGAGCTAAATAAAAAGATACCATACTAGTCAAAAAATTTTTATTTCCCCCCATGGCAAATAGTTGCATGAGACTTATTTGAACTGAAAGTAAAAACTTGCATGGTAATTATGGATACTTACATTTTCAACAGCTAATATGTCAGTCATCATATAAAGCTATCGAACAACTTAATAAATGGTTTTCTGTTCAGAGAGTACCAGAGTACTAACCGACAATGGAACATAATATATGTCCAGAGAATTCAAGATTTTTCAAAAAGAGTGGAAATTCAACCATGTCACGTCTAGTCTTCATCACCATAAAGGCAACGGACTTGCTGAAAAAGCAGTACAAACAGCAAAGAACATACTAAGAAAATGTAGAATCGATAAGTCAGACGTTCAACTCGCCTTATTCGATTGGAGAAACACATCACTGAATGACCGCTTAAGCTCACCCAACCAACGCCTCAGCAGAATTACTATATCTCCAATACCTACAAGTGAAAATATATCAAAACCGAAAATGATAAAAGGAGTCACAGATGAACTTCACCGATTGAGAGCAAAACAAGTAAGTTACAGTAATAAACATACTACGAAACCAGTTAATCTTGAAATCAACGATTAAGTCAGACATAAAGTTGTGAACCGACATTGGGAAGAGCCAAGTGTAGTAGAAAAGCCCGAAGATCTGCCAAAAAATCGGTAATAATTCAAACTGATCAAGGCCAAGCATTGCGAAGAAACTTCAGTCATCTACATAAGACACAAACAGACATAAACAGCGACAGAGTTGTAGTACCCGAAGCTAAATACTCAGCAGTACAACAAACTCAAACTCAAGGACAATTATCACCTATAAGTCAGTCCCAACATCAACGCACTCATTACTACATATTTCTAATCATACGCAGAAGTTAGATTTGGATCTGTTGGCGACCGCACCAAGAACTTCTAGGTCTGGTATAATAATCAAAAGAATAATATAATTAGTTGTGTATTTATGTTATATTTACTTAAGAATAAGTTTCAGTTCAATCACAAATAAAGGAAGGTGTAAAATAGAGAAATCTTTGATCGATCTCAGAAGAAACAAGACATAAATGTCAACATTGACACTGTAACATTCATTCTCAAATAATAAAATTGTTATTGGAAAACCACGTTTTATTTAAACAAATACCATAACTTTACACTCTGAAACTGTCAGTCTCATATGGAAAACGCAGCCTATTATTTTTGTTGTTTTTTTACTTTGGCTCAAATTGTCTTCAGTAGTTATATTACTTCAGTAAAACAGGTTTATCACTAAGAAATCATTTATAAAGCATACTATATTTATGTACCTAAACAGCTATAAATACGTAGCAGTATGTTGCATTATCTCAATTTAATTGAGTGTCCATTTGTTTTAAAGTTTCGAATTTCTGAATTTCTACGGCTTGTGAATAAGTAAAGAATTCGTACGGAAATATTTAGGTACTGTAAGAAAAAGTAACAAATTGTCCTAATAAAATTTTATTATTATTGAAAGAAAATACTTATGCATAAAATATGCTTGGGTTATTTCACATTTATGACTAATATTTCATTCAGAATCGCTAGCAATTTCTTCTTCAATTTTACCCCTTAAGCAATTATTGCAAACAGTTTTGACGTGTTTTCTTAGACATATATATTCATCACATTTTTCGCATGTATATATTGTTCTAGCATCTTTTTCTGTTTTTTTATAACATGCAGCGCAACATTTCCGTTCGATGGCCTTCCGGCTAGTTTCAGGTTGATCACTGTGATGTGATTCTTCGAAAGCTAATCGATTTACCTCTTCAACGTCGGCGACGTTATCAAGATTATAAGTATTTTTGTGCATATTTACAAACTTAATCAGTAATATTCACGGGAAAGTAATAAATAGACACAAAAAATTTACAACGGAAGTTGTAAAACTGTACAGAAACGCTCGCTCAACATACGAAACAAAATTAAACATTATGACCCTTTCCATAAAACTCAAGCAAAAGGCTCCTGGAACCCCAGTTTATGATATCAAAAATTTTAGATGCTGTAGCAATAATAGTTTTTATTATTTATTATCATAAAAAATATCAGTTGTGGGACCGCTAGTCCCATGCGCGCCTAACGGAGGGTTAAACTGGAATTACTGTTTAAAAGTTTACGCGTACGCCGCACTGTGGCGCTGTTCTACTAGTTTACATTCATCATGCATAGGTAACTCTTATGAACCAGCTTGTTCCATAAGAGCTGTTTGCGACTACACTCGCCAGAGGCGCTGTAATCACCTTACATTTGAACGTTGTCAAATCTGTAAAGAAAAATTCCTCAATTTTTCGTCAATCATCTGATCCATTGCTTAAAGTTACTAATATGTAATAGGTATAAACATATTTTTTCATTATCATAACATAAGACTTGATGATATTTTGGATTTGAATTTTAACTTATCTTTCAATATATATACTACAGAAGCTATTCAAGTTGTATTTTTTAATTAAAATAAAAATCATAAGTTTTCAATGATACTTTTGAGATTTGGCAACAACACAGCGGTTTTACGAGAACACAAGACGCAGGTGCATTGATTTCTCGCCCAATGTTTATCCATAGATTAAAGATAGGTTAGGTTGATTTATTTTTATCAACAACAATACCTAGTCCAACTCATTATCATTATTATTCCAATTAGTGTTGTACCTATTGAGACTAAGTTAAATTTTAATTTTTGTGTGTGTTCATTAAACTGATTTAACCAAACCAGTCCAATATGGTGTTTTCTTGATGTGTGCCAACATGCAGAAGCCGGGGTGACACTGTGAAAATGCATCGATTTTCCAAAAACTATGAAAATGTGGGTACCGGCGTTACTTTCAATATTAAAGCTGTGATAATTATATTAGCAAAATCTGTAATATGTTATTTTTTTCACTACTGACATGAGAAAACCTTATTATTTACCTCATTTGTCTAATGAGAAATAGCTCAATATTTACCTAAAACTTTATTTATTTATTGAAATGAACATGAAAAATAATCTCTTTGAAATGTCCTAAGACAATGAAAATGATCAGAAAATATGAAAATTATTTAAAATAATAGTAGAAATGACGTTTATTGAATCCCCTCAGTTTCAATGATTTTATTCAATGCTTTGACAAGTATTCCCAGCTGATATTTCGATATCCTTGAATAATTGGGGAAATGACTAATTTTAAAGTAAAAATAAGGTCTTTCGGTATTAGTTCGGCCATTAGTAGTGAAAAAAATACTATATATACTTCGGTTGAGAAGACCATATTTGTATATTATATTAATTATTATCTAACTTGTAAATAAACGTATGTAGTGAAACAGTTTCTTTCTTCATGAATTCGTAAACAATCTTCTAGTTCCAGAAAAAAAAATCTAAATTTTATATGTACGGTTCCCGCTTTTGCTTTATTTCTGACTACACTCGCCAGAGGGCGTGGTAATTAGTGAACCAAACTCTTTTTACTGAGTTGCCTATCTATCTATTGAAAGTCAATCTAACCTAACCTATCCTTTATCTATGACATTCATGTTGGATTTCCCCGTGATGCCAGGGGTTCAATTCTTGAACTTATACGGATATCAGTAGCATACTAATTAAATTCGAACGAAAGATTCGAATACGATCGTCAATCTTAATTCTTGAATGTTATGCGGAAAAATTTCCGTATACGAATATTTGATTCGAATAAGCAGTTTTAGAACTTCTCTTTTCTTCTTTTTCCATTCTTCTTTTTTGGGTAATATCCCGACGGATAATTTTCTCAGCATATTTTCTTCTTTCTTTACGTGCGCCGAAACAAATGTTAAAAAAGAAGAGCTAATAAACCAAAATTTATTTCCCAAACGTAGAACAATATTAATTCTATTTACTTTTTTTTATTTTATACTCAATCGGACTTCATATATGTTTAACCATGGATCGTGCACTTAAGAAAACTATGACCAAGGACCAGAGAAAAGTGTTAGTGCAATTTATGAGTGACCAGCCCCAATTATATTCTGGTAAATTCACAAATGATTTTACCTTTAAAAAAGCTAAAGAAATGTGGATGGATTTGGCAAATTTATTAAATGCCATGCCAGAATGCAACAAGTAATGGGACAAATGGAGAAAAGTAAATATCCTAATTTGTATTGTATATCTACGCATAATACATACTTTTATTTATAATTAGATCTTTGAAATTAAATATAAAAAGTGAAGTTTGAAATTTATTTTTAGACTTGGCATGACTTGAAAACTTCTACGAAAAATAAAGCAGCTGCAAACAAAAGAAGAATAAAACGGGGGGTGGCATTTCACCTATTCACGTATTGGACCCTGAATAAGTTCAAGTACTGGACATTATTAATCCAAACAAATTGAAGGTTTGCCTCTTCTTGAGACAATAACAATATTTGATTTTGATGACATGGAGGCTCTGGTAAACGAACCAGGTACTCCAAATGCAGGGGAAGTAAAGCCAAATGTCACTCAAGAAACAAGAATGGCAAATTTAAAGAAAAGAGTACCCAATAGATTAAAAAGGCTAACTTATACTATGCAGGCAACCGAAAAAATGAATGCTAAAATGGCAGAAAAATTTAAAAGATGTTGATTGTTGAGGATGTTGCTGCTGATTTAAGATCTAAATTCTGAAATCATTATTATGGGTTTCATAAACAAAAGCAATTTTTATAAAAAGTTTTGGTTATAGGTATGCACAGGATGTTAATAAATTAAGAAGACATGGAAATGCTTAAAGATATGTACCATTATTTATAATTTTTTTTACAAAAATTTCATAAAACAGGTTTCATAATTTGACAGTCTAAATACAAATTTTGAATTATAATTTCAAATTTTGTATTTAGACTTTATAAAAGCTCACAACAATTGTTTTATGATTTTTTTTTGAAAATAATAAATAATGCTACTTTTCGTTTGAAGCATTTTAATATTTTCCTAATTTATTTATTCCTTGTACATCTGATCAAAAAATTTCTGTACTGTAAACTCATTTTTTATATAGAGATACTATTTTTTCAATAATAAAGATTTTTTCCTCTTGTCAACTTCATCCAGGGACACGCTATATTATAACCTATATTGATATTAATTTTTTATACATTTATTCGTTTTTCTTTGTGGTAAGTATAGTTTCCAATTATGTTTCCTTCAATACGTTCCAATTTTCGTTTATTTTTTTAATGGTGGTTTTTATTTGTGATATATAGGTTGGTTTAGAATTATGTTTCCTTTAATGAGTTTATATTTCATTTTTTGTCTATTGTTGAAATTAATTAAAAGAAACTATCTATTATTTTATGTTTGTTTTCTAAATAAACTTTATTTTGCTCTTATTACATATTATTATTGAAAATAATTAGTGATTATTCTCTGCTGGGCCTGTCGTCCGGCTAACAGATCACGATTTACTCGAGGACCTCCAATATTATCAAGTTGTTGATTTCCTCCAATATTAATGTTACCGAAATCCACTTCCGGATCATCTTCTATATCCAGTAGTGGCACATTATTCTGAATGCATAGATTGTGCAATACACAACGAGCATTGATAATTTTGCAGCATTTATCAGGCTTATAATGGAGTACTCTGTGCTTAAGAAGACATCTAAAGCGTGCTTCTTTGTGACAATTGTTATATGTATCATTCATTTATAACCTTACGTATGTATGTTATAACGGTGAAACGGGCAGAAAGACCACAAGGTCGACAGCCCATTCGGTCAAGAATAAACATCCTTTATAATACATAAATAATAACTTATATAATAATCATTTTCCTTGCTCGCTGTGGAATTCACCAAAAATATGGACATTTAAAATTAAAAATAATATTAATAAAACTTGCTTGTTTAGCGTAGTGATGAGTAGTATCAGAAATACATAATAATAAAATATAAATCTGTGAAACGCGGTGTTGAAGAAAGGCGATCAAAATTGAACTGTCAAACTAATCGTCTGTATGTGCTCAATTAGTTTACGAGCGCCTTTTATTAGAGATTAGTGCTCAATTGAACTTGGCGGAACCCAGAAAGTAACTTAACAAGACAAAAGTCGATAATAATCGATTAAAATATTTAATTGAGTTTGGTGGAACCGGCTATTACACTTGTATTATTCAAATACTTTTAAATTATATAAAATATAAAGATATAAAAGAGAAAGGAAAATTATAACTGACAAAGTAAGGACTTAAAAATATAAAATCATACTTGAATATGGATATAATGATTCTAATTTATATTCGATAATTATTTATTCGGGACTTATAAGGACTGAGCGTTGATTGGTCTAATCAATGAACGGTTTCAGTATTATAGTCTACTTTACGAAATCTTCTGAAATTTTGCGATGTACTCTACCGATTTTTATTTCAAACACCTGAAAACACTGGATTCCCACTTGCGTATACACAAACACACATAATATCTTGTCAGTTAAGTTGCCCCCCTCCGTCAATAAATATTTTCATCAAAAACATATATGGTCGTTATGCACTCCTAATGCACCAATATGCTTCAAGAATGATTTTCTTTGCACCACATTCCCCGAGCGGCTACAGCTGTTTGTTTATGGGGGGGGGTTCAAACTAACTCCAGTCCCCCCAATCGGAATGTTCAAATTGTGTACTTTGCACCATCAAGCGATTGTAATGCAGCATAATGATGCTCCATCAAAAAAATACTTTGGACCACTCCCTCAGTTAGTAGTATTGCATTATTCATAGTAAAGTTGCCCCCCCAATGACAATTTGTAAAAAAGATATACCGTAGTCAAATCCACTTCTAATACACTCATATGCACCACCAAGAAAAACAAAATCCCCCCTCCCCTTACTTAGTTGAAGCTCATAATATAATGTAAAGTTTCCCCCTCCCCAACGATAATTTTCAATAAAAAATGAATGGTATCGGAAGCTACTTCAAATGCACTCCTCTGCAACACCTACAAAAACAAAATCCATTCTCCCACTAATTAGTTAAACCTCATTTTACATAGTAAAATTGCCCTCCCCCCCAACGACGATTTCTGAAAAAAGTATAAGGCAGTGGAGTACACTCCTAATGCACTCATATGGACCCCCAACTATAACAAAATTCCAAATTTCCCTTTTTTTAAGTTAGTTAACCTTATTATTTAGAGTAAATTTTGCCTCCCTCGAAGACAATTTCCGAAAAAAATATATGGCAGCGGTATCTAATTCTTATGCACTATTATGCATCACTAACAAAAATAAAATATGCCCTTACCCTAATTATAACAAGTATATTCCTTCCCCTAAGCCTTCCCAGAGCCCAGAAAGTTATTTAGAAATCAGAAAGTGGCTGTTCATCGGTCGTTTGATAACAAAAATCCTCTTTTACTTCCCACTTCCCGCGTATTGTATATGTGATATATGTATACGATACGGTAAGAGTACATAATTGGTAAATGTACACATTTACCGGCAAATGTGTACATTTACCAATTTGGATGGACAATGTGGATAGAAATTGATAAATTAAGCATTCTGTCCACTTTAACCGGGAAATGTGCGCAGTTACCAATGCGCCTTAGGAAATGTAAATATAAGAAAATAACACCCATACGTATATTATATTTCAAGAAGGGGAAGAGTGAAGCCAATGTTTATTCTCTTCCCCTTCTTGAATAACTTAATGTGCTTTACAAAGTATTGGATATTTTTCAAGAAGGGGAGGGGTGAATGCATGTTCCTTCATCGTCGCTAATTTAATAATTAATATAATTCCATTATTAAGCAACTGCCGGACGGCACTTAAAAAAATCACAATTTGTATACAAATAAAATATAACCTCACTTTTCAGTATGAAATAAAACTTTTCACTTTTACCGTTGCTTGTTGGTAAATGTATACATTTCCCGATTCATTTGGTAAATGTACATAAAATAATACTTAAAGTGAATTATTTCTACAATTACCAACTAGATAAGAGAATGTGTACATTTACCGGATAATGTAGACATTTACCAATCTTTTTACATTTACCGTAACATATAATACATATAAGGGAAGTATTGTCGCGGAGTGGTTTTGACGTTTCGATCTTCTAGTGGATCTACACGTTTCATATGTTTCTGAGCCCAAAAAACCTATTTTATAAAAATGTCGGTTGGTCAGTCTGTCAACACGACCGAATTTTTTAGTGAAATTTTACATGTGCGTTCAGAACGTAAAAACTGAGGTTAATTTCGTAAATGAGCAAAATCTGATATACATTTTTCCGGAAAATCCCATTTTCATAAATTTTTCTCAATTTTCCACCCGAAATAATTTTTTTTATGAATAACTGACAAATTTATTGGAACCCTCGTATCAAAAAACCCCCCATGCAAAATTTTATCGTAATCGGAACCAAAATTTTTGTTGGGATTTTCAATCCAAAAGAAAAAAATTTAACTCGTATGTTTTATACCTCGGTTTGCATTATTGATGGGAAGCTACTGTTTTTTTTTATAAGAGTATGAACACTCCGTGTTCGATTTTCACCAATTTGATTCTTTACATTACATAGACGTAGTTTTTTACAAAAATTGTTACTCCAGCTTTAATCCTGTATATTGTCGACAAATATGATATGGACGAATTCAAATATTGTGAATAATTGAGATGCATCTTTCCTCTATCGAATGGATCGAAAAAGAAGTCCATAGTTTCGTAATTATAGTATTTTTTATGGAAGCGTGTTGAACATTTTTCAAAAATTTTGCAGTTCTGACCGAAGAATTTTGGTTTACAGTGAACGTATGGAAAAAACTATGCAGTACCATGTATTTTAATAAGAGGAATCTATTTTTTTGTTCAGTTTTATGAAATGTTTGTTATTATTGAAATTAAAAAATATTTTCTGAGTTTTTATCAAGTGAAGTAAGTATTAGATGAAAAAATGTTTGGCGAAAACTGATAGCCTCGGTGAAGGTGAAGTCATGTGCTGGGTACATCAACTGGTTTTGCTAAGTGAGTAATTTTCATATGCTAGCAGTAAAAATGTTGTAAACGTAATATGCGCGTAACGTGACCGTTTGCACTAGTTCGGTGAAGTATCCTAAAATGTTGGAAGTCAGAATTTCGACTGATAAACAACGCCTAAATATATCTAGCAAACCATACTGGTGCCTAGGGGTTCCATCTCTCTTGAAGTTATTCAATTGAACTCTTTACAAATATCCAAAAAAAATTAAATCGTATGATGCGGAGTATCCTATGTTGTATGTGCTTGTATATGATTATTGTTCTCGCAGTTACCAATCACGCCGGATCTGAAGTTACCAATGAGGGGAATAAACAAGCAACTTAGTATACAAAAGAAATAGTTATAAGCTTTTTATTGAAATGAATTCTCCAAAAAACGTAATATTATGAAAAATATCATGTATTTCATCATCATCATACAGCTATATGTTCGTCCACTGCTGGACATAAGCCTCCCGCAAAGATTTCCATCTCCCCCTATCCTGTGCTGCATTTAACTGGTTGGTTTGGATGCGCTTTAGATCATCTGACCAACGAGTAGGCGGTCTGTCTCTGCTGCGGAAAGCGTGGTCTCGCGGTCTCCATTCAGTTATTTTCTAGTCCATCTGCCATCGTTTATTCTGGCTAGGTGACCCGCCCAGTTCCATTCTAGAGTGTATATTTTGGTGATGGCATCTGGTACTCCACTTCTCCTTGTCACCTCTGTGTTTGGAACTCTATCTCTCAGGGATAAGCCTAACATTATCCTTTTCATTCTTCTTTGCGCTACTCTTATTTTGTTCGCGGTGTTTTTTGTTAGAGTCAGTGTTTCGGCCCCGTAGGTTAGTACTGGTAAAATATTTTAGTCGAAAACTTTCTTCTTAAGACACATGGGAATATCAGATCTTAAGATGTAGCTCAATCTTCCAAAGGCTGCCCATGTGAGACCTATTCTTCTGCCAATTTCGCAGGTTTGATTATCCCTTCCCAATCTAATCTCGTGGACTAAGTATTTGTAGGAGTATACTCGCTCAATCTTTAAGTTGTTCACTTTTAGGTTTTCACTGGCAACTAGATTTGTCATGAACATTGTTTTGCCTTTATTGATTTTCATCCCAACCTCTCGGGATGCTAGGTTCAGCTCGCTGATCATTTCTTGCGCTTCTTAGAGATCATTTGTAATTAATATCTGATCATCGGCGAAGCGAAGGTGACAAAGTTCTTCACCATTAATGTTGATGCCGAGGTTCTCGATGTTTGTGCGTTTTAACATGTACTCTAAAAGGTTGGTGAATAATTTGGGGGAGATGACATCCCCCTGCCGCACACCTCTCTCTATTTGGAAGCTAGGAGTATATCATGGTCGACTCGGCAATCAGCGAAGGCACTAAGAATATTATGGTGATCTATTGTGTCAAAAGATTTTTCATAGTCTACAAAAATGAGAACTAACGGTTTATTATACTCTATGCATTTTTCAATGAGGATTTCAATTGTATGAAGATGATCATTTGTGTCATAGCCCTTACTAAATCTTGCCTGATCAATAGGTTGGTAAAGATCGAGTTTATCTGTCAGCCTTTTGGTGATGATTCTCATAAACAGCTTATATATCTGCGATAGCAGGCTAATGGGTCTATAGTTTTCTATTTGGGCTATATCTCTTTTCTTGTGTAAAAGTATTATGATGGACTTATTCCATTGATCAGGTGTTATGGAGTTTCTTAAACAAGCGTTGTATAGCTTACACAGTATTTTTAGAAGTGCTGATCCTCCTAGTTTTATATTTTCGGTGCTAATTTCGTCATCTCCTGGTGATTTATTGTTTTTCATGTCTTTTAAGCAAATGTTTATTTCGTCTTGAGTGATTTCCGGGATGTGTACTGCTCCCTGGTTTTGTATTACGGGAATGCCTACTCCAATTACTGTTGTTGTGGTTTTCTTATAGAGTTCCGCATAGAAGCTTCTGACGATTAGCAGGATGTCTCGCTTATTTGTAGTGGTTTGTCCGTTCTTGTTGTCAATTATCTTACCTTATTGTCTCTATTCTTCAGACAATTTTTTCCTAAGCACTTTCATTCCCCTGTTTTCCTCTATCACCCTAGATATTTCCTCTGTTTTCTGTAGCCTTACATCTCTTCGGATAGCCTTTGATATTTCTTTGTTGATTTCTCTTAGCTGAATGGCATTATTTTAAGTTTTGTCTGTTGGATTTCTTCTTTTCTCCATCAACTTCTTAATACTATCACTCAACTTCTCCTCCTTTCCAACTCCAAGCGATTGCTTGCACCTGTTTCCCGCTTTTTTCATTGCTGTTATCATGTATTTACATTTAAAGTATTCACGACAGGTTATCTGTATCAGTCGGAGGGTAAATGGCTGATTCGATAGTTCATAAATAATTTATCGAACAGATTAAATTTTGTGATCTGTGAAATCAGCGGTTGATATGTAAAATTCCTTAATTTTAGAGAGCTTCACGTTTAGTCAATGGACTTAGCAAAAAGGCGATAATTTAAAAGAAAGAAATAAAGTAGACACAATGAGAAGCAGTAAAAAGCGCTACCGAAGTACTAAATATCTTGACCTTGATGATACATTTTCTTTGGAAACTTCAAAGCATTAACAACATTTTTTATATCATTGAGAGGCACTAACAAAGCGTTAACGCATAAGAACAAATGTTCTACGATAAAGTGTGGCTGCCGACCATAAAAGAAGAAAAAATTCAAAATTCTAAAACTAAATAAATATAAACGAAATTCTTAGAAGCAGTAAAAAGTATTAACAAGACAATAACCGCGGTTAAATTTTTTTTCAGAAATTTTTCACGTTAGCTGAAGGACCCTAAATTTTCTATGCATCGTATTTAGAACTTTCAGCAAAACTTTAATTTTTGCCAATTGCACTACATACAATTGAAAAATAGAGTTTTCTAAATTTTACATTTGCAGCCTTTTCGAAAATATATAACACGTTGTGACTTAACTTGATATGCGACTAAATTTAAATGGTATATACAGCGTGTTTCAGAAAAAGGTGACCCCCTTGCTAGGATAGGTAGAATACTACAAAATACGTTGGATTTGCCTAGTGAAAAAAAATCGTAACAGCATCTGTATTTAAGATACAGGGTGTTATAAAATTATTCTTGTACACATTTTTTACGATTATGTTGAAACAACTAGCCACATTTTAATGAAATTTTGTACGCTGACGGATCGCATGAATTTGTTTTTATATGTGCCTCTCACAGAGGGCGCTAGTTACAAGGTTGCATTTCACACCAAAAATATACTCTTTGTAAAGCTCGATACTGTGTACCGTTTTCGGGATATTTTGATTTCAAAATGATAGAGTAATAACTAATGCTGATATCAAGTATTTTTAAAAAACAATTAGGTACTGTAGCATGTACGTCTCGGGATTTTGGGGTTGCAGAGTAAGAAAATATGTTAGGTTAAATAGAAAATTATATTAATGTGAAAATACAGAAGTATCGAAACTTAGTTTTTAATGTTACGATGGCGGTTATCAGACTGCCTCCCCTTCTGCGCAGGTCGCCGTTGAAGTGGGTGTCGCTTGCGATCTCTTGCTGGTGTACATGTAAGTAGTATTACCAGAGGCGGACGTAGTGTATATTTGTTACAGTCTCCCCCCATGGTCCTGAACTCGTCTCGAGGAATGGCCAGTAAACTTACTTGGTCTTCCTCTTTTTCTTAGCGGGACTACAGGAGTCTCTTCGTCTTCTTCATTAGCTATAGTCAAGGCTGACATATGATATGTTCCTAGCCATGTTCGTGTGTCACTGGGATCTGAGACTAGGTAGCTTACTGGTGAAATTATTTTTGAAATTCGGTAAGGTCCATCTCTTTTAGGATGAAACTTGGTTGTGATGCCTTTGGTCGCATTACTATGGGTGTGAGTATCAACCCATACCAGGTCTCCTACCTTGAAGGATGGGGCATTGCGCCGGTTTTTGTCCGCATATGCCTTGTTCCTGTCTTGAAGTAATACAGCGCCCAGTGCATAGCTGCTGGCGTCTGTGCGGATTATGAATGGTTTAGTCTCATCACATTGACGTAGAATCGGAGCAGATGTGAGAAGATATTTCAACGTATCAAATGATTTCTGTTACTGAGTAGTCCATTGCCATGCGACAGATTTCTTAGTTAGGCCACTAAGTGGTTTGGACACAGCTGCGAAGTTATTTATAAATCGACGATACCAACTGGCTATTTGTAAGAATGATTGTACTTCTTTCACGTTTCGAGGTGCTGACCGGGAAGCTATAGCCGCTGTTTTCTCGGGATCCACGGATATTCCGCTTTGCGTAATTATATGACCGAGATATTTAACATTTTCGCGGGCGAAAACTGATTTCTCGCGGTTAACACGTAATTTAAATTGTTGAAGTCTGTCAAAAACAGTATTTGTCTTTTAAATGGTCATCGAACAAGCTAGACAACACGATCAGGTCATCTAAGTATCTAAGCACCAGAATGTCTTTGAGACCGCGGCGGAACCGGTCCATCAAGCGTTGGAAAGTTCCTGGAGCACCTTTTAACCCGAAAGGCATGCGCAAATAACGATAAGTACTGAAAGGTGTCACGAAAGTAGTTTTATCTCTATCGCGTTCAGCGACGCGAACTTGGTTATTACCCATACGCAAGTCTAGTGGACATACAAAATGTTGTTTTCGCGGCATGAAATAAATAATCCATTCGCGGCAAAGGATATGACAGACTTATTGTAATAGTATTCAATCGTTTATAGTCAACACAAAGTCTAGTACTTCCGTCCTTTTTGGGAACTAAAACCATTCGAGCTGCCAATGTACTTTCGCATTCTTCAATGAATCCTTTTCCTAAAAGTTTGTCTAGCTCGTTTTTCAACACTTGCTTTCTAGCGGGTGATAACCGATACGGTGGTAACGCTATAGGTTGATGATCACCTGTGTCTATATGAAGCTCTGCATAGGGAGTTGCTTCTCCCCCCAACTGGAAGATATTTTCCCTTTCTTTAAGAAATTGATCAGGGCGACATCTTTCATCAGGTGCCAACATAACACCTTCCTTTGTCCGTAAGTTTTCACAGCAGGAAATTTCAATTGATTGGTGCAGATCGGATTCAAATGACAAATCAAACCTAGTATGTGATTTATTTGAGAAAAACCATTGCCTTTTGGGAATGTCTAAGGCTATATCAGCATTTTGTAAAAAATCGATACCTAACAATGTTTTGTTTTGAGACCCAGAAAAGGTAATGAATTTAGTAGGGACGGCCCTGCCATTCAACATAACATCCACACAAGTAGTAAGAACATTTTCATTTTTTGTTTTACCATCTGCGAATTTGACTGAAATTAATTCGGATGTGAACGTTTCACACATTTTTCAAAATTTGATATAAGGTATGGCTAGCAACACTTTGTTTTGCGGCAGTATCGATAAGGCCTCTACCATTATGACCCAAGATATTAATGCTTAAAATAGGTCTGGGTTGTGGATCGACTAATGTATCTACACTTAGAAATTCTACTGAAGCCGTATCTGAAATATTGCATTTAGGATATTTAGACCGAACAAACCCGGGATTACCACAACCATAATACGAGATAGGTGGGTTTGTCGAAGAAACGGCTTTAGAATTATTTTGTAAATTAGTTTCAACTTTCTTTGAATTTGCGCTTAGTCGCTTGCGGCATTCCTTTTTTATGTGACCGGGGTTTCTGCAATAACTACAGAAACGATTTCATGATTTATTGTCTTTGAAAACACTACTATTTACATTAATATCAATATTCTTTTAGAATGTCTCCTCTATATGTCGCGCTTGCGAAAGCAATCCTTGAAAAGTTTCAATTTTTTCACGCGGTATCTTTTTCCGTATATTTTTATTTAAGAGACCGTAAACCATGTCTAGTTGAATGTCCTCCGATAATGTGTTAGCCGGTAATTGAGCGATTATAGCACGCATTTTACGCACAAAAATGTCCACAGGTGTTTTAGCATCTTGTTCGTTTGCAAATAACTCGCGGTAAACTCGATACGGTGGTTTTTGGGGACTGAACGTGTTTCTTAATAGATTTATTGCATCTTGCCACGTATTTCTCGTATTTTTAATGCCTTGAAACCATGTCGCTGCGAAACCATCAAGTAACATAGGAAGTCCTTTTAGCGCGTTGTCCTCGGTTATTTGTAAACAATCTTTATAAATGACTATCGCGTCAATAAATGCGTTGACGTCTGCGTCCCTCACGCCATTAAATCGCGACGAGCATTTAGAAAAATTACCACTTTGAGACGGAGACGGAATGTTCAAATTAGGACTATCACGTACCGATAAACTGGCCAACAGCTGTTGGAATTGTTTATTTGTTAAGACAACTTGATTATTTGCGTTTTCTGTTTGTTTCGACATGACTGAGGATAAAGTTTCAAATTCTTGATTTCGTGCAGAACGCAAATTGTAGGAATGTTTACGTTTATCAGCAATTTTGAATAAAACGATTCAGGAACATGCAAAATAAAGAACGTACTTACATTCAAAAGGCTTCAGTATCTTATTTTAGCTCTTACTTGATACCCTCTGTATATGTTGAGACAGGTACCACCACTAAGCACTGAACTATAAAACCAGTCCATATCGACGTTAGCCGGTATCAGATTTCACAGTTTTTCAAAATAACAGGAAGAAAATGTCTAAAAAATGACACGATATTACAAAATTATATGAAATAAATCGAACTATTTAAACCGGGAGTGTTAATTCGGTCCTAAATCACTTAAAGTGGGAGCAGAATTATAGAACATTCAATGTATTATTTGGAAACAGATACTTTTCACTTTTTCTTGTCCAAAGATCGGAAATCCGGGATCAAGAACTGGGATCAGTGACGTTTTTCAAACACAACCTCACTTTTCACAACCGCGTTTTTCGGGTTTTCACAGATTTAACAAAAAAATATTAACTCTGCCCTAAGTTGGGTGCCAGTGTAGCATGTACGTCTCGGGATTTTGAGGTTGCAGAGTAAGAAAATATGTTAAGTTAAATAGAAAATTATATTAATGTGAAAACACAGAAGTATCGAAACTTAGTTTTTAATGTTACGATGGCGGTTATCAGACTGCCTCCCCTTCTGCGCAGGTCGCCGTTGTAGTGGGTGTCGCTTGCGACCTCTTGCTGGTGTACATTTAAGTAGTATTACCAGGGGCGGCCGTAGTGTATATTTGTTACAGTACCTATTTATTAAAAGCCAAAAACAATAACATTCTTCTTATGCTAAAGATATTTTAATAAAGAATCGCATGGAGGAAATCAATTTGAATTTAACTAAAATTATGACATTTTCAATAGGTTACAATAATCGTTCAAAATGCGTTCCGTTAAAATAGGTTAGTGTTCGCCGCAAACCTGAAAATTGTTTTTTCTGAGGCAGCGATGGTAAACTGAGATTTATTGATAGTTAAGAAGGTTTTTAACAAATAGGTAATGGTTTTTAAAAATACTTTATACTGGCATTAGTTATTACTTCGTCATTTTTAAATCAATATACACGGTACACACTATCGAGTTTCACAAGTACTACCTTTTTGGTGGTGTAAAATTGAATTTTCTTTGAGTTAACATACAATTTGGGCTACAAAATTCAACCTCAAAAAATATATGTTTAAAACTACTCAGCATAAGAAATCTTTTTTTAACACCCTGTATCTTGAAAACGGATGCTGGGCGAACCCAACTTATTTAGCAGTAATATAATTTTCCTAGCAAGGGCGTCACCTTTTTTTGAAACACCCTGTAGAATTATTTGTATTCTTACTTCTTGATAATGTGAACATTTCCCGCTTTTTTGACGACTGTCTATCAGTATACAATTCCCGCATATTGTTGGGCATATGTGCGAAGGCCACGTAGTGACTAAATCGGGTCCTCTTTATGCAACCCAACCCCTCAAAATTTATTGAACGTCACCCACGCGAATCTTAATTGGTATTTCCTCCAATTTTCACTTCACATTATTTTAGTGTTTGTTGCACAAAAAAGAAAACTGGATTTAAATGGAGACTCGTAAGTCCCTCCGCACCCCTCATTTTTACGACATCGGATAGAGTAGTTCATCTTATTTGATCTGCACCTCTAAATTATAAATATTTTGCAATTCCAAGTACAAAAATGGAGCAGGTACATTCTTTTCATATGCACATCGTAACAGTAGCTACGTTTTAGTCCTGAATAAAAGTCCACAATTGTAATCACAAGATTTGCAGATAACTGAGATAATATCTCTAGAGTTTTTATTATTATACAAAAACTTCGTAACATAACTCATCTCGAAGCCTGTTAATTTTTGTATTTACACCTTCGTTCACACTACAACAATTGCTACCAGTTCGCTTTTAATTATGGCAAATGAGGTTGACAAATCTTTAAAAGATATATTTAACGATGACTCTCCCACCTATACATCTTCATCTTTGTCCTCACTTTCATGTTTAGACATTACACTATGTTCCCAATTTATCTCAATAAACTATCAATGGAGCACCCTAGATGATACACATGGGAGCGATCACTTCCCGGTCCTCCTAGAAAAATTACTATGAGAAAACTCCCCTAATCCATGTATTAGATTAAATCACAAAAAAACAGACTGGGAAAATTTCAAACTACAGTATACGGCCCCCAACATCGACCTTTTAGGAACTGATGAAGCTGCAAATATTACTACTCAATCTATCATTGAAGCATATGAAAACAATAAACCAGTATTAAAAATTATTCCAAAGAAATCTCCTGTGCCATGGTGGAATGAAGACTGTAGAAAAGCAATAAAGGAAAGGAAAAGCGCATTAAACATGTTTAAGCGCCAACCGACAAGCTACAGTTTCATAAATTTTAGAAAGTGCAGAGCAAAAGCAAAAAGAATTAGAAAAGAGGCGAAATTGTCTTCTTGGAACAAGTTCACCAATTCTATCAACTCTAACGCCAGCTCAAAAGACATATGGGACAAAAGAAACAAATTAAAAGGCCGCCTTCCAGAAACTTATCAGGCCTAATAGAGAACAAGGTATGGATCGATGACACAGAGCATATGAGTCAGATATTCGCCAATCAATTCTCTACAATATACAACAAATATCCTAGCCGCCATATTGTCAAAAAAAAACAAATACAACCGGTAAATATGTCATACAACCTGCCAATCACAATAAATGAACTAACTTATGCCTTGAAGAACAAAAAAGACACAGCTCCTGGACCAGACAACATAAGGATATCTATGATGAAAAATTCACCCGAAAATGGTATGCATAGCCTACTCCAATTATACAACAAATTATGGGAAAACGGTCAAATTCCCAGCGCGTGGAAATTATCAATACTCCTTCCAGTCCACAAACCAGGGAAACCTATATGCAGACAAGAAAACTACGAGCATAAATGTTTTTGTTTAAAATATCCATTGGGGGAGGGGTTACTTAACTGACCTCATAATATCGTTATAGATAATCAAGCCAGCCCGTTATTCAGATGATGTTTCAATGTGCTTCAGATTCTTTTCAGTAGTAAGTACTAACAACTTTCTCTAGTGGGAAGCCTTAATGATTGATTCCACTTTGTCTAATTATGCTAACAAGAGATATGCTAAATGGATTGTACTTATTGTACTAATTATCCGTTTATTTATAACAATACGTCTATATGAGCAGGACAAACAACTATACTACTCAACTAAGTAGCAAAATACCGTATCTTAAAATTTTTATTAATCAACTAAAATTGGAATTAAGATAAATCAGATATCTTTTCAAAATCAAGTTGAGTATGTGAAAATAGATGGCAACAGCAATGACTAAATAAATTTCATTTCACGCTTATTTCTTGATAGGAATCCTGGTAACGACTGTATCTGCTGTTGATTATTAATTTATTATAGTCCTATTGTTAGATAATTCTCGTGTAATTGGGTTGATGAGTGTTTCTCTTAACTTCATTCCACTTAACTGAACATCTGAGTTATTAGCTTAAACTTGGGCAAATATCAACAGCGTAAAACTAGGTTAAGAGTATTAGTTTACTATAGTCTACATGTATCTTTGTTACTACAAGATGTATCCGTTTATTTGCATCTATAAATAGATTTGCAAATTAATTATATCAACGGTTAAGATAAGCAGAGGTCAGAGAATTGTACTGAACGTAATTAATTTCCTAGAAAATTGTTATAAATTCGAAATTTCCACATATCTGTCGCAAAGTGTGGGCTAGATATGGTCTGATATGGTATCTGAAGATCGGTCCCGATTTGATGCCATCCCTGTTTTCCTTGTAATGTACCGGAGATGGATGTGAGCATACCAGTTGAAGGGTTTGTCAATGTATACGAGCAAAAATTTCCCTTTAATGACTAATCATCGAGTAGCAGGTATGATTTACAGGGTGTTGTAACATGCCAAATGCCTATCGGCAGTTACGATTTACATTGGACTATTGTATTTTAAAATTGTCGGACTAATGGTTCGAAATTGAAAAAAACTAGTTCCACTTCCAATTTTTGTGTAGTTAAACCTCATCGTACATAGTATTCTCCTTCTTTCACTTAGTCATTGTTTATTGAAAGTCTACTGTGGTGGTTTCACATATTCGCTGGTGAGTTAAAAATAATCAAATATATTTTTCTGCGATTTGCATGTGCTTACAATGTTTTATTTCAATTATAATATGGTCTGGCTTTTATTTAGTTTGGTGTATGTTTAGTTTTTTATAGTTAACAAAGAGACACCTTCATTTAAGCACATTTTTAGTAAATACTTTTCTTTTTTTTAGTTTCGTATTTTTGCATTTTCTGTTTATACATATAGCGACTTTATGAATGGATGGAATAAATTTCTGCCAGCCGCATTTTTAACATTAAAATCAGTTTTTTCACATATTGAAGCATAAGCTTTCAATCTGTTCTACCTATTCCTTCCTTTCCATTAATCTTCCTTCATGTTTTCCTCCTTCTTTCGGTCTCCGCAGCTCTGCAGCCCCTACGTAGCCCTAGAGAACGTCACTAGTACATTGAGGCTCTAGAACAACAGGGACCCAGTCGTAATAGAAAACTAAGCACCACATCTACATCTTCTAGTATCTAGTTGAAAACTGCTCATTCAAGAACCTCTCTAAGTTAAGTCCTTTGTCTTATTCTCAATTCATGGAAATCTAGAATTCGAGATTTTCATTGTATAACTGCGTTCATATTAGTCTTGTAATTTGGATTTGCAGTCAATTGAATGTGAATTATCTTATTGAGATATGAATAAATATAATTTTATGAAATCTTTCATATTTGATTTTTGGCCATTTATATTAACTTGTACCATCGCGTCAAAACCCTTAACTGGCATTGTGGGGTCTACCGGACCCTCAGCACTATTCAAGCCTCTCTAAAATGTGTCTATTTAACATTTAGACGTCGCTGCGTCACCTACCTTCAAGCTAGGATACCAATAAGTAACCGCTAGATGCGCGCTTGTTTTCAGTCAGTATTGTCGTTCATAGCGGGCAACAGGGGTCTGTGTGGCACCACAACGCTATTAGTGTTATACTGTTGAGATGGCAGGTACTTCTAAAAAAGTGCGTTTCGGAGACTATAATTTTGAGGAAACATTTAATGAGTGGATTGATGAAGTTAGAAGTGAGTTAAGTGATTATGAAGACCACAAAGACACTGATTTTACCCCAGAGAGTGATCATAACTCTTATTCTGAAACTAGCGAAGAGGATGATGAAAGTGAAAATCAAGAAAGTAAGGAAAGCAGCGAGGAGGAAAAGAGTACAGATACAATAAGAATAACAAGTTTTACTACGGTAAAAATCCATATAAGTGGTCGTCTGTTCCTGCCAACCCAAATTTGAAAATAAGAACAAAAAAACAATCTGGTAAAAATTCTTCCGGGTCTGAAGGGTCCTGCAAAATGTGGTGATGTCGTTGATCCGTTAAAAATATAGAATTTTATTTTCACAGAAGATATGGAAAATGAAATAATTCTACGGACAAATGAAAAGATATTGTTATTCCAAGATAACAGAATTAAGAGAGCTGACAAACGAAGAATTCAGGGCATTTCTCGCTGTTTTGTATTGCACTGCAGTCTCCAAGTCAAATGATGAAGACCTTCAGGAAATGTTTGCAACGGACAAAACTAGACGTGATATATTTAGATGCATTATGTCTTTGAGAAGAGTATACGTGCTGCTTGCATGTCTAAGGTTTGTTGACGGAATAGTAACGTGCACGTATTTTATATAAACCCAGTTGCTTTGGTTTTAGGTTCGACAATGCACAAGTTGGAGAAGAACGCCAAAAGAATGACCGAACTGCAGCTGTATTCTGGATAGTTCAACGTTTCGTCGAAAATTAATTGTCAAATGTGTTACTCTATGGGGGAATTAACATGTATCGACTAAATGCTAATATGATTTATTGGCAGTGGTAGGTTCCGTATGTACATTCTCAATAAACCTCGAAATACGAAAAAGTGATGGACCTAACAGATGCACGTACCCTCTATTTCTATAATGGATACATTTACAGTGGTAAGGATAGCGATGGTTTTTCCTTTACAAATGAAGACAGAGGTTTCTTGAAACCAATACAGTCTGTGTTAAGACTCACTCGTCCAATTGTTAATACAAACCGAAATATCACAGCAGACAATTGGTTTTCATCAATGGAAGTCGTGGATGAGCTGAGAAAAATAGGTCTTACCTATGTTGGCACGCTGAAACGGAACAAAAAGGGATCCCTAAAGAATTCCTTCCAAATCGGCAAAGATCAGAAGGACCTTCCATTTATGGTTTTACCAACAACTACACTATTGTTTCACGCGTACCAAAGATAGGGAAGGCATTTGTGCTAATATCTTCGATGCACCACACCCTATGTGTAGACAGAGATTCTGGTAAGCTCGAAATTATAACATTCTATAACCAATCGAAAGGCGGTGTGAATGCCCTAGATCAAAAATGTACCACATATTCCACATCAGGCGAACTAGGCGATGGCCCTTGACCATTTATCTTACAATATTGAATATTGCAGCTGTCAATGCACATATTTTACATGGATGTTACAAGAAGAGCAAAGCCATATACAGAAAAGACTTTTACAAAATTCTTGCAAGACAACTTGCGGAAGAATTCCTCAACATAAGACTATGCAATTCTCGATTACCTAGGGAGCCTCGTTTAGCTATTGGTAGAATACTCAATAAGCCCCTACTTCTGGAAGAGAGGCATGAATTGAATATTGAGAACCAGAAACAAACGAGATGTGGTATCTGTGATCGGAAGAATGACAAAAAAAAAGAAAATTTCATGCAGCTAATGTACTCGACCCATGTGCGGCGACTGCTGATCATACGTTTGCAAGAATTGCATTTAAAAAATTGTAATACTTTAGCGTTTGCAGTTTTGTTGAAAATAATGTAGTTTTGTTAGTTTTCTACACAATTCCTTTCTTCATACTTTGAATAAAACAAAAAAATCGAGAAAATATATATTTTTTAATTTTTATGAATTATTTTGCCCATTTTTATTACTATTATCAAAAAATCCCAAAAAAATTATTATGTTTTACTTTTAGAGCCTTTGTCGTTATTGAATTAAAAATAATAGAAACGAACATGCACAAATTTAAGTCTATCATAAATCATCACAAAATATCAAAAGAGACATATATTCCGTCGACATTATCTCTGAAACCCACCCCCAAAAAATTGGGGTCCATCAGACCCCAGGGCATAGTTGACGGTAAGAAATTCACGACGCCAGATGAGGGTTAAAATTAATTTTCAGTATTCCGTTTTATTAAGTTAAAGTAAATATATTAAGTATAAGGTTTTCCAGTTTTTGCCCTTTTCTGGGTTTTGTTTAAATGAAGTTATTATCGCTTAAAAAACTGATGGCGTCCAATTTGATATCAATTTTTCACTCCGTCCCAATATAAGCTATGAGAATAATTTAACCGAGGAACCTGAGGAAGAGTCTCCAGTCGGGGTAGGTAAGGTTAGAATGATTTATTCTCCAGTATTGCTGAAAATACTCCAGATAATGGAAATAGGTCCCACAGACCAAATAACTAATGACACAATGAAAGGTATCTCCACTTAAATGGACTCAAGAACTTTCTTTAAAAAACAGAATAGATTTAGCCGCAACAAGAGCACTGTGTACATATTTAGTTAAACAACAATCCATTCCTCACTGTTTTTCATAATATAATTAACATTTGTATTAATCGACGGTCTGCTAATCAACTCTACGTTACCTATCGAGACCTAGGACTTGATTCTATCAACTAAATTATTATTCGAGACTTACATATCCAATATTTAATATATTTACGGAGCAATATGCGAACACACGAAAAATTTCCTCGTAAATCATGTCTGCTTATATTAAAAAGTTAATATTCATGTCAAAATGATGCCTGGAATTTTTAATGCTGAAATATTGCCGTTGCAACAACGTATGTACTTTTGCTTATATAATATATCACAACTTGTGAAGCTCTACAACAATAACGAATTATTCATAGAGCTATAAGTAGAAAAATATTAGACAATCGATTGAAATAGTAGCCTTTCTGTGATTAAATGAAGCAATAGTAGGCCAATTAAAATAAAATTTATGTTTACGTGTGATTGTATTCTTATACCGCCAGATGTTTAAGACGGCTAATTTTGGGTAATAATACTAATAGTAATAATCTTTCCCTGAATTGTGGCCTGAGCCTAATATATTCATGCTTAGGCTTATTACCAAACTAAAAAAAATGTATGGAGTGTAGTATATATAAGTCAATGTGAAGAGAGTTTTTTTAATCCTATTGATCGCAATCGCCGACCAGTGATGTGCATATATATTTTATAAATTCGAAAATTATGTAATAATTTTTTTCGTTCAAAGTAATAACTAGATAAGAAACAATATCCAAGGACTTGACTAAAAAATCATCCCAACAGTCCCGCTACTGACCCTTCAACAAAGTGTAGTCGTGAAACGATATGGAGCGGTAAGTGTTATTGTGTGTGGCGCAAGCGAAACACATCATGAACATTTGCGTCTAATTATAACTCTAGAATCTCGTAACGGATATCAGAACGAACGAACACAACGCTTTGAATAAGTCTAGAGGGAATTCTGATGACGCTGATGATGTTTGTGCTGGTATGAAATAGAGAAAAACAGAAACGGACTTAAGACTAGATCATTACATTAAATAAAGAAACAAAATTTTATAGCAAAACTATTTCTTAGAAAAAATACAATACCTAATTAAATATACTAATCATGAGAAAATTATCAATTGGACCATCACGAAATATTGAATAGTCTGTGGTCATATATTTGGATACCGAAACACAGAAACCATACATATTTTTTTTTATAATTCGCGTATAAAAGAGACGTCATCATAACATTGTTTACAGTGTCACAATTAAGTCTCTTTGAACACTTTTTTAGTAATTTTTAGTGTCATACAGTTGGTAATTGTATGTAGTATATATTTTTATTTGACATTTGACTTTAACCTTGAAATCTAATAAAATGGTCTAGCGTGGTTCTAGCTAACAAATTATTATATTAAATGGTCTTATAGGTAAATTTGAATGAATTCTAGATCAAAAATATTAATCTATAAAGTACGTTAATGTTTATTAATCAATGATTTGTCAATTGTTTATTTTCATATTGTATAGGATCAATATATGTATATGTATACATAACTTTCGATTTTCGGGATAAATTACCTGATGTTTCTGTGAACATGCCCACTATGCAAATAAATATTACAGTTATGTTAGTTCAACATCACATTGTGATAATGTTCTTCATTTTTTTCCTCTTGTTTTCATCACATGCACATCTATACAACCGCTTATGCCCAGCTTGTGGCTGTTAACTTTTGTGATGTTTCAACTCAACATCTCAGCGATGTTAAAGCGCTGCCTTTTTACAATGCTGTGATGTTACTAGAACTCCCTCAAAAGGAAGTGTTTATAACGAACTAAAACCAACATTTCTGTTACATTCTGAAATGTCTTTTAACATCTTGTCGATGTTAATGCAATGTCTAAAAAATAACATCTTATCAATGATCTAAATGCGACATTTCAAAAACAATACAGTGTATTCTCGTAGATGTTGTATGAACATTACATAACCTCTAAATAATATACCTCAAACATTCTAGATGACATCCTATAGATGTGTCTGTGCCTAATCAGCAAATACAGGGTGAACAACTAAGAGCGCTAAGAACTTGTCGATGTTAATGCAATGTCTAAAAAATAACATCTTATCAATGATCTAAATGCGACATTTCAAAAACAATACAGTGTATTCTCGTAGATGTTGTATGAACATTACATGACCTCTAAATAATATACCTCAAACATTCTAGATGACATCCTATAGATGTGTCTGTGCCTAATCAGCAAATACAGGGTGAACAACTAAGAGCGCTAAGAACTATTTCAAAAAATAGTAATGGTACAGCTTTAAAAAAATACCTTCGGGAAAATGACCCTAAAAAATCGCTGGAAAATATTTTTGAGTTCCTAAAGTATCTGCTATGGGGTGGAATGAACACTTAAAAACATAATACTGTGATTATCTCCAAAAAAGACATAATAAAGGTATCCTAGAAATACAATTTTTGATATACTGTTAAGATTATGAGAAAATGTAGTTAGGGACTTTTTGTCCTTATTCTTCAAGTAAGGGGTGGGGGAAGGTTCAACCCAAAAAACAAATGTCGTACCACTTTTTAAGCTATTGCATAGCTTCTATCGCGGGCCTTGAGCGTGGAGACCGAATCCAGAAATTCCGTAACGAAAATAAACTAACACCCCCCCTCCGACCGGCACAGCGGTGATACTTTTTATTTTTGCCATAGGTGTATAGGTATTTATCATCTATGTACAACAGTGAATATCTGTACTCGTATAATTTGTGTACAAAGTGCTTTAAATATGAATAAACAAAGTGCATTTATTAATGAAGAAAGTCACGAAAAAATAGTGAAAGAATATGAGTGAGTATTCTATATACATACATTTTATTATTATTATCACAAATGCAGTATTATTTTTTGTTTTGTTAATTTATATATAATACTGCTATAAAGATAACCAAAATTTTTGATATTAAAATGAGCGATATTAAAAGTAGCCCTTTTTATATACACACACAAACACACCCTCACACACTATTTATGTATACGTAATACACATTAATGCCGCGCAGAGAAAGTATATCATCATCATCACGTAGCGCTACAACCCTGGGTGGGTCTTGGCTGACTGTGCAACTTTTTTCCAATTTGTTCGGTCTTCCATCAACCTAGGGTCAAATGGAATGTGCATTTTTCGGAGATCTGCTTGGATGTTATCTCTCCATCGCATTCTGGGACGTCCGAGTGGTCTTTTGCCTGTGGGAATCTCCTCCCATACCAGTTTTACAAGTCTTTCGTTATTCAGTCTGTGCACGTGGCCTGCCCATCTTAGTCGCTGTGATTTAATTTCTTGGACAATATCTGCGTCGTTGTAGAGTGCTTTTAATTCGATATTGGTTCTGATCTTATACTGGTTTGTGGTGATGTATAAATGTACATCGCGCGAAATTCGATGATCAAACTCTTGATATCGTTATTTTTGTTCAAATTTTTTAAATGAATAATTGTTTTGGTGTGTAATTACACTATTAATACCTAATTATTCATACCTAGATATTTTCTTTTCATAGAGAAGAAAAGCATGAAGAGCTAAAAAGAAATTGTGAACGTCAAAGTGTAGAGCTCTATGCAATAGCTTTACCGCGGCAGTCTCAGAGTGCCACACGTCTTTTTTTTAATCGATATCCATGTTTTTGGCGTCATTTAAAAGAGTTTTTCCTCTTTAATAAGATATGCTTAACAAAAATAACAAAATTGGACAATTTTGTCAACGCTATGTGAAAAAGTCGACAATTTTCCCATTTTTCTCGGACATTTCAAATGTAATGAGGCATTTTTTGAATTCTGATGAAAAGGGGTTAAAAATAGGAATCTATTCCAAGATATAAAATTTACAATCTCAGATATAAATATTAAAAAAATGCTTCAATTTATATTTGAAATTTCCGAGTGGATACAAAATTATCTAATTTTGTTATCAATCTTATTAAATAGAAAAACTCTTTTAAATGCAGCTAAAATCATCAATATCGGTTAAAAAATGAAAAAGTTATACATCAGTTTGAACCTTCCCCACCCATTATTTGAAGAATAATGGCAAAAAATCTCCTCAATTAAATTTATTCATAATCTCATCAAGATTTCAAAAATTGTATTTTAGGAACACCTTTAGTATGTTTTTTTGGAGTATTATGTTTTCGAGTGTTTATTCCACCCGTAGCGGATATTTTAGAGAATGAAAAATATTTTACAGCTATTTTTCAGGATCACTTACCTAAAGGTAATTTTTTTGAAAGTTGTACCATGATTATTTTTTGAGATGTGGCCTACAGTCGTTCTTAGTTGTTAATCCTGTACATTCACAATAAATTAGCGAAAAAAGCAATAAAGGATTTAAAACGTTTATTCACTATTAATGAACAGTACAGTAAATTTGAAAAAACAGGTACAAAATTAAAAAAAAAATAAGTTGTCCAGGAATCCAACCTAAAAAACAAGTCTGGAAAGTGGAAACTATTGAACGCATTCAGTGAAAGCAAGAAATAAAAAAGGGTATATTAATCCGTAGTTACCATAACGTAATATACTTTGAAACTGAATTAATAAACTTTAATGGATGGACGCAAGAGTGGTTGTTACGAGTGCCTCAACCATTCCATAACGTACACTTCAAAATCCTTATCTGTGAAACATTTAAGGTGTTCTAAACAACAGCTAATAAAACAATTACTTTAGATCAAATTGTGTCCATGGACACCTTTGATCGATCATCATAAACTACATCAAACTTGATTTTCAGCCAATTGACTGGGACCCATTTTCCATAAGATACATGGGGGGTCTTGAAAGAAATAATAACATATTCTATTTCGAGAAGTGACTTTTCATGATTCACCTTCTATTACATGCCTCACTCCATTTGGCAGGTAAATTCAGGTGTGCTATGAAAATTCATACTTATTTTCTGTATAAAATAATATACTATTATCATCTTGTTATTTTCATCCTGGAACAAATTGTATATTAGCATTGTGGAATTGTAACTTAATGAAAACTAATAAATTATTAATACACTGTATACAAAAAAAAATACTTATGAAGAAGAGATATGAACACATTATTAAGTTAAATGAGTTTATGATTAATTGTATCCAACAGCTGTGTTTCTACAATAATAAATAATTGAATGCTGTCTGTTGACTGGAGCATTCAGTATCATAAGTTACCTATTCTTCAACTAGATTAATATAGGTACCATTGTAAGGGAACTCTACAGCTTATTTATTGTATTCAGTGAATTTTCAAATGGAAATTAGCTTTGTAACAGAAATTTCTGTTTTTAAGGTTTTAAACAGTCTCTAATTCTTCACAAGAATTGTTAGTAATAATGTTAAAATTTTCTAAACCTGCAAAACTATATTCATGGCTAAGACTACTACTACAAAAACTAGAACTAGAGATACTTGATTCAATATTTTTTGTACTGTTTAATACAATGTTTGTATCAGACTATCTGAAATAGTTACTCCCCTTTCATAACATAATTACCAACTATTTGTTTTCTATTTTATTTGTGTAAGTAGCTTCTGAAACATCTTGAACATTGAAAATATGTTCTTCTACATTCAAATATCTACCAACATGTGAGCATGATTTATTATTAATAATAATATCTACCCTATTACAATATTAAGTTTTTTGTAGGGTATAATGCATATCTAGGATTCGAAATATTATGAATCGTTTTTAAAATATACTTACTAACTAAAATATTTTAAAAATTGAAAATATCCTTATTTTGTAAACTCTACTATGTAATGTTAGTGTACAATTCCGCCACCTGGAGTTTCAATGTATAATAGCCGATTAAAGTATTGAATGAGGATTAAGTTTTAATAATTATGATTTTGGAATAGGAACTTACCGATAACAATTGTTGTTCGTCCATTATAACAAGAATTATAACTAAGTATAGAAACTGTAGCTAAGTAGGAACTAACGAAAACGAAGACCACTTTATTCAAGTACTACTTGCAAAATATGTGCTTCCTGCAAATAAAATATAACACATAACTGAAAACCATCCGCCATTTCATGCTTGTGATTTGATTCCACATATAACTACTGTTTGTTTCGTTCGTCAGTTCCTCTTCTGTTTTCTTCGTTTTTTTATGTTACTGTGATGTTTAATATGAGATATTACTGAGAGTTTTACTAACATCGTACAGACGTAAAAATTATTTCGAAAGATGTAAAAGTAACTACAACATGTGATCATCTTAGAAACATGTTAATTTGTGATATGACAGTAACGTTCTGTATGTGACATTAGTGAGAAGTATACAAATTAACATCGTATGAATGTTTCCTGTAGGAGGTTACAAAAAGAAGTTCATAGGATGTGTATGTAACTGCGAATTCAAGTATTACTGTGTACATCAAAAATATGTTTTATTTACATGACATGGATGTTAATAGAGTTGGTAACAAAATTATGACATCTAGGAGATATATTATTAACGTTTTAAATGAACATCACGAAAAGTCTCTAAAAAGAACATCACTAAAAAGACTTGTTATGTTTCTTGTTTAGTGGGTGTATTATAGAAATAATTCTGTTGATGATATAATATAAATAGATCGCAAGCATATAAGAAGAGGCTCTTTTCTAAACAAATAATCATCATCTATTTGCTTGAATGATAGTTAGTTTACAATTTACACAATTATTGGATCATAATAAGTCAAAACTGCTGAATAAAACCGTCTGTGATCTGACCAATCAGGAATCTACAGAATTGCCAACTTAAATTCAAACCACTCCTCCTAGTATAAAAACAGAGATTATGTAATGCTATTTTATTTAAAAAATTAAATATATGCGATTTATAAAAAATATTGCGTAAAACTTGTGTCACAATGACTTTCTGTAGCATTCATGATTTGTACAACTCACTGCTTCGCGGTGCGTTGCGCAAATTTCACTCGTACTACAGAACGACTCATTGTGACACTTGTTTTACAAATCATTATTTTCTTCTCCTGTTTCATAATTCACTTATTAAGAAAATAAAATCTGTATCATGATAAACTTCATTATGATTTTCATCACAATACAGATTTTTAAGCCAATAGAATCAAGTTACTTTTTAGTAAAGTGAGACTTAATTTGACAACTGTCAATTTATATTTGAAAAAATACCTATATCTAAAATTAATTAACTGTTTATTTTGAAGAATTACTAAAGAAAATGAAACAATCATCCGTATGGACAGGTTGTTCAATTACCAAATCTTTTAAAGGAATAATGATGACATATCAAAACATAAATCCAAAGGATTTATTGGTATAAAATGAAAATATTTTTACCAGGTGGTTTTTGGACGAAGCATGTGATAATCAATAAATTTTTTCGAAAGTATGTACATAATTAAGTCAAATGAAAGAATTTAAATTTTAATAAAGGAATTTTGAATAGTAAAGTCATTTTAAATTATAAATGCAGTTTTAATCATTATTTTCGCGAGAAGCTGTAGCCCAGCGGTGTAAACGGTAGGTTATGTAAGTTAAGCGGGCTTCTGACCAGGAGGTTTCACTGATAGTCCAGTAGGAATCGGCGCATGAGTACCGAAAACTATTCCACCTCAATTTTTTTATGCGATCCTCTTCAAATAGCCCTACTGATGATATAAATGCATGTTGCCATGGGGCAACCTAGTGCCATATTGATCAAACCGAAATTGTTTAAACAATTGGAAGGAATTGTTATTTTTCAATCGGAGAATTTTTTTTATATTCTTTATTGAAATACAAATAAAAAAGGTCCTATGACTTTTCACGATAAAGCTAATATTTTTAGAGATATGAATTTTTAAAGGTTCGAGAAATTTCAAATTTGAGTACTTTTGACCCATGAAAAATATATTGAAAAAATAAAATAAAATATAAATAATATTTTTTTTAAATTCTTTATACAATAGTTAATAATATTCTTAATGGAGATTCAAGAAAATTTCATTGTTTATACCTGCTTTTTAATTGTTAATTTCGCGCACTCACAAGTTTTACTGAACAAAAAATTAACGTTAGAACATATTGGCATAAAAAATTATCAGTAATTTGTACTTTGAGTAAATGTGAAAACCAGTTCATTATGACTGATCAATATCGAATGAAGAATGCAAACTGAAGTACGAGAACATAATTTTCAGTGTTTTGTTCAGTTTTGCTAATTATGAGATTAGGGTGAATGTAGGTTCACATTGTTGTTGTTGATAAAAATGGTTTTTCGATGGCGTGATGAGCAAACTGATGCATTTAGGACAATATTGTATTCAGCAAAACATGAACCGTGTGAATAAATGCCGTTCATCAATATTTTCATTAATCATGAATCAGTGAAACTGATTCAATGAAACCCCCTGGTCGGAACCCCGCTTTATGTACATTTTATGGTAAAGGTTCGATCCCTACCCATATCTTACCATTTTTTTAGATCAGCCCCCTAAATAAATTCTTAAAACGGCACAATAAATGATTTACGTGTATATAAACAAAGCAGATTAAAGAATTATTATATTCAAACGTATTAAATTTATTTGTTGAATTTCCCTTCATTGTTGGGAGTAGGAGTAGGAAAATAATGTATGCAACTTTCATGTAATGGCCATTAATATGCTCGCATGCTACAACATGCTGGTGTATTAATGGCTATATTTACATGATTGTTGCATAATAGTATGAATTATAGTATTTTTTCACCACATCTCAATAGCTTTTGAATGTGCTCTTCCACATATAAGCTCGTGTTTTTGATAGTCGACCGATTTTAACCTTGTGTAACATTTTTAGCGCTTCTGCATATGAAACTCAATATATTATGCAATGCAGACATTAAGACAGTTACCTTTATCGAATTCGAAATACAATTGAGATAAACTGACAAAACGACAAACTAATGAAAAATGACACTCAAACGCGTGAGTATAAACAACAGTTGCCCTTATTTGGAGACAAAAAGAATTTCGAGCAGCTTTTAAAGCGAAATATTTTAAAGGATCGAATCAACGTATATTCTAGACTGAATTGTGCTTCTGGATATTTTGAACTCATAGAGAGAAGGATTTTAGATTATCCAACAGTAGGAAAGGCAAATAAATGTGAGACATTTAATAAAGTAAATAGTTTCATCAACATGTATTTATACTTTTTAAGTTTTTCATGCAATCAATTTTGTTCACAGCATGGATTTATTTGAATTCTTCCAAAAAAACTTATAGTTATAATTATAGCACCTTGATACCCAGCAAACACAAAAACATATTGAATACATATATGTTACATATTTCTTGAAATATAAAAGTCACAACTAGATAATATTTATGTATTGAATACTGACAAAGGCCGGCACAGCAAGGGAACAATAATGATATAAGAAATACATATTATAAATTATATCTCAAATATTTCCAAATTACTATATAATATATATGTAAAAATGAGATAATATCTAGAGAATATTTATATATTAAATATTACATAATATAGATGTAACAAAAGTTATCTTATTTTACTTTTGCCTCACCCCTTACCTAAAATATTTTATTCCATTGGATCTATGAAAAAAGTGAGCGAAATTCTTAATTCATAATAAATTCAGAAAAATCTATTGAAACATTATTTTTCATAAATGAAATGAAATACAATATATTTAGTAGTGTTGATGGCCAAAAGATTAAGGAACTAGTGTTACTATATTATTCAATACCTATCTTATGAATATTTCAAACTTAAAGCAACTTAATACAATTTAACACTTATATATTGTAAATGGTATTTATCTATCTTTGGAATTTAGTAGCTGGTACTTAGTTACTAAAAAAACAGCAAATAGATGCATATAAGTACATTTATTTTATTAACATAAAAAAGAGATACTAAAAACAAAACACCTAATGAAAAAAAATATTGCAAAACTAAATGATAAAATATAAAATAATAATGCAAAACAAATGAATATTCAAAAACCAAACAATAATTAACCATGGAAAATATTCTCTTAAAAGACTTTTCGAGGTCCACTTGTCAGCGAGTGGGCAATATTAAGGGATATTATCCATTGTTTTGAAGGGTTACAGTTTCGCCCTACTTTTCCCTCTGGAGTCTCTTTACTTGTTATTTAATCCATTTCAAGATATTTTGTCTTGAGTTTTACTACCTGTGGTCAGAGGATTAAAGATGTGTATTTTATTTGATATTATTACAAAATCTACTTGAGCCCTAAGTGCATAACTGGGCGGCGGTATTTATTTCGGAATAACGACTCCCTACATAGGGAATTATTGTTAAATCATGTTTAAGTTGTAAGTTAAAACGAAACTATTATCTTGAAAAGTACTTTAGTAAGATATGTATAATGTGATTTGTAATTGTTTACAATCTTTTGTAAACGACAGTTAAATGAACGGCTTCATTGGCGATGTCCCTTGCCTGTTGAAAATAATAATAATAACACTTACATGATGTGTTCTCCATTCCTCTACAAACCAAAATAAAAACAAACACACAGACAAAACTAAAGAAAAACCTTTTATAACGTTATATACTTGCAGGTATGTGGGTAGATCGACTCGTGACAATTTAAAGGTTATAATATAGATAGATAGATAGATAGAAAATTTATTGTTCTATCGTACAGAATACATGAACAGGGAGGTGACAATATTTCCAATATAAATGTAAAAAATAATAAATAAAAAAAAGAAATGAATTATAATTTTATAGATATGCTTAGATGATGCCTTGACGGGAGTGAGAGGATACTTACTACTCGTTTATAATGAATGATCTGATTTTTAAAATATTCTTTGTCACATTATGTATTTGATATAACAATTGTGGTTCAGCTTCATTAATTACTGTTTCAAGGTCCGTTAGGGACTGATAGTTTTTAGAGAGGAAATATCTAATTTGTTCATACATTGGACATACAAATAATAAATGATGTAGGGATTCTGGAACTAGTTGCAAATTGTGCATATTTCATTTGTTTTTATGGTTTATGTATTGTTATTAACATACATATACAATATTTTAGTGTTAGTAGTGCGTAGTTGTGAGATGAAGCGTTTAATATGCAAAGGGGTTGAAAGATCTAAGTGGTTCGTGCTTTGAAAGGGATGCTTGTCTTGTAGTATGTGTTTATAATTCAAAATCTAATAATTTTCTCTCAAAAAAATATATAAAAGAAGAGTATAATAAGAGTTAAATGTAAACAAACTATTAATTAAGAAATGATTGTTTTTGAGTAAAACGATTAATAGATACATTACTCATTCCATAGAGGCTGACAAGCAAGACTACAGACGGGTGGTTTATAGCGTATTAGGATAACAACATCAAGAGAACAACAAAAACTGGTAATAAACATTTAAGAGTACCCCAGCAAAGTGACACAAGGTGGGCTTCTAAATATAAACTTGTTCATTTGTTCTATCTAAAACTGAATTCGGCCTATTGTATCATTAATAAATGTCTGGAGAGTGAAAAGAAAAAAGAATCGGCCGAGGCGCAAGGACTATGATATCAACTAATATAATTTAATGTTATAATCTATTTAGTTTACCTTGACAGTATGATTATACTGTCTGTGCAGCTTCAATCATCAACAATTGGCACAGGAAAAAGTTTGAAGCTCATTGAAGCTACGTCCAAAATGATAACATATTTTTGGAACGAGAAAGAATTTGAATAATGCTACGAAGAAGCGGTTTTGACAACATAGAAATAACTGGTGAAACTAGTTCACGAACACAGAGAGTATCTACACGCCTAGATGATTACTTATTACTTTACAACAGAAACCATGGGTAAGGTTAGAAGTTCCGAGATTAATAAAACCTAGATGAGAGCCGAGTTAATGCCATTCCAGATAATATTTTAAGTGAAATGGAAAGAAGGTTTCCTGAAAACACTAGTATTATTTCTGCAGTACCTGCTTGTGATCCAAGTTCAGATATCTTTTTGAATTCTGAAGTGCTGTGTACTGTTGCCGAATCCTATGGTAGAGACTAGAACTCTCTTTTTACACTAAAATCCCAGAGTGAGCTGGGGAAAACAATGTTTTTAACTTGATACATACGAAGTTTACTATGAAGTTTTCAGAATGGGTGTGGCTTTCGAAGAACTTAATGAACTTTTGGCTATACTATTAGTTATTCCAGTCAGCACAGCCACGTCAGAAAGATGTTTTTCCACTATGAGACGGATGAAACCTTATTTTAAGAACAACGACGGCGGAACAACGACTTAATAACCTTGGAATTCTATCAACTGAGAGGGAGCTAAATTACTCTTTATTGATGGAGCCAGATCCAGTTGTGAATGAGTTTGCATCCCAAAAACGAAGATGATTACAGTTTCTGTTCAACTAAAAACTATGTGGAGTTTTAAAGATATACTTCCAGTAGTACTACATCTAATTACACCTATTTGTTCACTGCTATATTTTAAGTATGTTAACTTTAGAAAACATTAAACTTTGATTCTAAAGAAAAATACAAAGCTGCAATTATTTATTCTGTTATTTCATATATTTCAAGTCTTTTGTTTTCCGCATTATATATATTTATAAAAAATTACTTAAACATCTACTTTTTTAGGATCCCTACCCACAAAAAATCCTGGAGCCGCCCCTGGCTAATAATATACTGAAGTAATAACAGCGTGAATGGAATTTAAAGATTAGTGCCGCTTTTTAGTTAATATAATACTAAAACAGATTTTTTGATGGATTAAAAAATGTTATTTTAAGATCACCTTTATCTTTGGGTAATTATTCTAAGAACGTAAAACAAAAGTGACACTATGCTGAACTAATTTTTAAAACTATTGTTTTCTACATAACTGCATAATATACTAAAATGTTTTCAGTACGTAAATTAAAGTAAGATAGTCAAACTGATAAGCGAAACTAATTGTAGTCTTTTATTTCAGTTATTTGCTAGGATATTGACCAAAATGCTGCGTCAAAACTTTATGGTCATACTGAAAAATTAATTTTTTTGAATTACGCCACTTTTGTTTTCAACGTGCGATAGGTGTGTTCTACTGAGCAAGTCTCCTCTTAGGAAATCCTTAAGAAATCACTGTACTGTTATCACATTCACGTTCTTCTTTTGGAATAATGTCTTAGTGATTGATCTTAATAGTTTTAAGATTTACCGCTATCAAAAAGTACAAAATTGGATTTCCATCTATGCATCAAGTTTTAAAATCACCTTGTCTTAGGAAAAAGAGACAAAAAGTTCATGAAACAGTTTAATTTACAATAAATAAAAAATGTATTGACGTTCATACTAATACAAGGATCAATAATGAAACACAATTATTGTAATCCACACGGATATCTTATCAGTGCTTGATGGGAGTGGCTATAATTTTTAATAAATGATTCAACGAATAGAATGAAGGGGCGGATTCAAATATGTCCAATATGATAGCGTTCTTTTTTTGAATCAGTTAATACTATGAGTAGTTTAAATGGAAATCAGTTAATATAATAATGTGAAACACAAAATTTTTTCTGAATTACATTCAATTTCTCCAATATTAAACAAAAACAGTTGATAGTACTGAATTAGAATTTGTTCATGTACTTCCAAAAATATTCTATTTAAAAAATTTGAATATCTATCCACGAAATAGCATGCAAAATAGCGGCAGCGCTATCATCGAGACGGCCGGCATAGCGGCGAGAAACAGTGAATGCAACGTTTTTGTACATTACGGTGAGAGACTTCAAGCATATTTTTGGTGGTATTCGTTGGATTTTTCAAAGTATGTCTGGCAATAGTACTAATAATAAAAATTTAGATTGGACAATGGAGGAAGACGAAATTTTAATTGATTTTGTGAGGAGTCATGAGTCCTTGTACGATATAAAATGTAAGGACTACAAAAAAACACAAATGAAACTTAACCTTTGGCGAGAAATGGCAGACATTAGAAAAAATAAAACAGGTACGTACTACTTTTACATATTTATTAATTTTTAATGATGGTATTTTTATAATGCATTAATACAAGATAAAGTATTTTCAATGTTGCACAAGAAGATTGTTTTGCCATTCTACCTGACCTGTCCCGTTAAAATATGTTCTAAATGCATCACGAATTTGTGTAGGTGACTTTCGAGCACGAATATTGGTTTCGGCCATTGGAAATAAATTTTGAATTGGTAATAGTGGAAGATTGTCCATAGCACCTTCATTAAGAGCAAGTATTTTAGATTCTCTTGAAATATTGTACAAAATACAGGCAGATGTAACTAGCTTATCGGTAGTTTCCGGTGTAGTTGCAATGGGCTGGGAAAAAATTCTGAAATATGCACAGAGTATTCCAAAGGAGTTCTCAGTTGTTCGTCTTGCGCGAGATAGTCTATAGTTATATATGGCTTTAGAGTGATCAATTAATGATTGTCTTCTCGGGTATGGTTTCATCAAATTTTCATGTAGTGCAAAAGCTTCGTCTCCAAGAATGACGTACGATAGGCTAATATCTGTACCTGGAAGTGTTTGCGGAGGGGGTATATTCAAGTCATTATTCTGGATTTTCCTTCCAAATTGACTTCTCAACAAAATTCCAGCATCCCCTTCTCTATCATAACCGATATATATCGCTATAAACTTGCAATTTGCATCAACAATTGCTAGCATAACAATGGAATAAAATTCTTTATAATTAAAAAAAGCAGATCCACTGTTTTTAGGTGATTTTATTCTTATGTGTTTGCCATCTATAGCACCCACGCAGTTCGGAAAGTTCCAAGACGACGTAAAGGTAGTTGCATTTTTTTTTTAATTGATCCATTGTTGGAGACGGTATTACCACATTCAGTAGTCTCCTGACTATGCTGGCGGCCACCTGTTTGATCATAAAGCTTATCCAGGAATGACATATTCTGAACTGAAAAGCTAATGATCTGAAAGATTCCCCTGTTGCAAGATACCTAAAAAATGAAGCGAACTTATTTTTGTACACTCGACTCTAATATACGACAAAGCTTTGGCTTAAAAAGACTATGCACTTTTTTGTTTTATTGTACAAAACTCTGAAGTAAATGAACTTTATTTTGTAGATACCGAGTGTAGTAAAAGGTGGGCTTATGTGCGGGAGTACTACGTCAGACGAAAGGGAAAACCAGGCACAGGTTCTCCCGGTGAAGCTGAAAAAACAAGAGCTGAACTACTCTCATTCTTGGATAGCTACTGCTCCATAAAGAGAAGGTAAAATCTAAAATTTCCATAAATTATTACTATTATATACATTGTTTCTTTTAATTCAGCACTATCACCAATATTGGGAGTTTGGAAGAAAATACCAACATCGCTGACCCAGACGATTTTTCACAAGAAGACCTAGAGAAGTTCATACAGGATGAAATTCTTGCTCCTCAAAGGGAGATACCTTCAAAGGAAGGTAACAATATTAAAGAAAGGGAAAAGCATTGTGGAAGTTCCAAAATAGCAAAAAAGCAGAAAACTCAAATTCTGAGGAACGCTTGAAACTTCTTAAGACATTAGCTGACAAAGGCCAAAAATTCGACACACAAGATCAGGTCGATCTCTTCTTTGCTTCTATGGCGAAAAGTGTAAAAAAGTTACCTGAAAAGGAACGAATTTATCTAAAATTACAAATATGCACCATAGTTGGAAATGCCGAATTAAGATATTTTGAGCGGTAAAACTGTACAGACCTTAGCCGACCAACCTCTGCTACATCTAATGAGAGGAGTAATTACTCTGACTATTATCTAAACGAAGGTTCTACAGCTTCATGTACTCCTGTAAATAACTTTTCTGACTCATCGGCGGTATCTTTACTTTCCCCAGATAACACAGGAAATTTTTTATAACTAATTTGTGAAAAATTTATATAATTACTACTTACCTTAGAAATAAACAAAGTTTTTGCTCAAGGGTTATTGGAGTCTTATTTCAATTACATGGTTTTGAGGTAATATTTTCTTTAATGTGGTTTAATACGTAATCAAATAATATTGGTGTCAGGCGAAAATATTCCCTGAATTTTACATCATTGACTTGAAGATGGCGGCGTATTAAAACTTCATAAACGCCTTCGGTTCTTCGATTTTTATAAATTTCAGATTCTTCCGACCTTTTGGCATCTTCATCCGATGAAGACTCTTCGTCTTCCAAAAATATTAACATCGAGATATCAAAATCATTCATTTCAGGAGCGCGACTTTCCCCGGCAAAAAATTATTACGAACTATTCTAACTTTACAACTATTGTCACCGCTATGTCGTCCGTCACATTCGTTGACGATAAAAATTATTACGGCCTACATATTACGACCGCTCTAGTACGGAAACGCTTTCCTAGGAAACCGTAGCTTTAGTAACGACTACTGGCGTAGAACGATGATTTATGCCGATAGCCACTTTATAATTTGACGCTTGAGGGTTATGCTTCTGATTGTTTATTTGTTGAATATTTTTGATTTTGCTAGTTTATAAGTGTGTGTTTTGTGTTTTATTTAATCTAAAACCATATTATTTAAAAAACAACTTGATGTAAAACAAAAATTATCATAGTCGATGCAATAAAATTAGGAGAACTGCCAAGGATTCGGGATATCATTTACAATTTTTGCATCCTGGAGAACATGGCTCCTACTTTAAAATGTAAGTGTGATAAAATTAAATAATAAAGATACTATAATTAATTACAAGAAATTCCTGTCTATTTACTTCTATTACGAGTTTTTAAGCAAGTTTTATATTGAAGTATACCTATTCATTTTTTCCAGGTAGTCTAGTCATCACAAAGTGCACATTGTCTTACCTGACTTTACTATAAGTAGGACTTCTTTGTAACGGCTAATAAAATGTATAAGTTTTAGGTAAGTAGGTAGTTTTTATTAGTTATTGAAGATGCAAGTATTAAAGTGAGAATTATTGTGTGAATGGGGAAAATGTTGAACGAGTAAATCAAATTCATGATCAGAACAAAAATTAAGATAAAATTACAATAAACATTGAAAAATGATTAATAAGTAACATGCATAGGAATTTAATTTAAAATAATGCCTTTATTATAGAAGGCATCGCACACAAGAAAACAGAAAGGTGATTATGTATCATGAATAAGTTTCAAATTAGTCAGGAACATTTTTTCTGAAGTATATATTCAAGAATAGTGTTCTATTTGCAAACAAAGTAAATAAATGCGAATCTGAATGAATTAGAAAATAACACATTTTTGATAATGCTGTAGATTCTCTAAGTTTAATGTGAATATAGGACCGTGTGACAAATCTACTAGTGTTATAGAATTTCTTAGTGACTCTGAAAGCGATTAATAACACAGGTTGACAAGAAAACATTAATTCTCACGAAGTTAATATCAATCAATACGTTTTATATTTTAGGGATATGAAAGACCTTACATCTTGGAGAGGATTACAGAGTAGTTTATTGTTGTTGCAGAGGCAGAAAAAAACTTGCAACTGGGGGGGGGGGAGGTGATTTTGTATGATTGTAATAGGACTCTTTCAAATGGTTCATCTCTTTTATTATAATTGTTTACTTTTTATGAATGTATAATTTTAGGATTTTTTTCTTCGTATGAGAAACGCAATATAAAGATCTGAGGAAGCATCCATATACGCGCGTGGAATGTGTTCATCAGGAATTAACATTTACTTTGAAAGTATCTACTTATCAGATAACTATAATTTAAATATTCTATTTTAACTTACTTATTATTAAAATTTAAAGGAAATATGATGGTACCGATCAAAACATGAAATGCGTGCCAAGATATTGAAGAAGGGACTCAAAATAGTATTGTAAATTAACAGTAGGTGTTACAACAGACATGATAATGCAGGAGAGCGAGTGTGTTTCAGATTCTGCCAGCACTACATCAGGAGATGATTTTTATATAGATGAGACATCTGTAACTAAATTGAATGATTAAAAAGAAGTAACCCATTTTATTGAAGAAAGGTCCAGCGCACAAGCTTCACTTAGCTCAGAAGAAATAAGAAAGGTAATTGTAATTGAAATTTCATCAATATTTTAAAAAAAATACCTACGTCAACTCAACATGATTCCATTTCAAAAATCAATGAATTTATCAATAATTTAAACTACGAACCATTAGCAAAATTTAATAAGGCATTTGAATAAAATCCCAATGGCACAGGACCAATTGGACAGGCTTATTTCAGTAACTTTTTTGTATAAAACCCAAAAGTAAAAATTAGATACAAAAGTAATAGTATGTTTTGAGATGTACACAAAACCAAAGTAACATTTTGGCATCAAATCAAAAACAAAAAAATTCAAAAAGATTCAGGTAAATTTGTGAATTTTCTTAAATAAATGTTTTACTGTACGATTTAGAGAAAAATGTTGAATACAAAAGTTGTTGAACGTGTTAAGATCTATGAAAAAGCTTTGTAACTTTTTTACGTCAAATGAAAAAGAAAGGAAATACGATTTTTTTTCAACTTTGATAGGCCACCATTTTTTTTTTTACTGGGCCGATTTGGCTCATTAACGAACTCGTCCAAGATTTTGGACTAACCGATTCTTGTTGCGAGTTTGGTTTTGATTCGCCAAAAAATACGCCCTCTATCGTGCTTACAAATTCCGTTATAACACATACATATATACAGGGTGTCCCACATAGAGCGGAGGCGTATAGGGGAGCCCAAAAGATGACGATTGGGGGTAATTTACCTCTATACCAAGCTGCATCCCTGAGAAGTTATAGGGCTTCAAAGTTGGACCCAATATTTCGAAAAAAACTAATTTTTTTGCAACCCTTTAACTGAAAAATACCAAATTTGTTACACTATATGAGACTCTTAAGGGCATTGAGTAGTGGTAAATGGAAGGCGATCGAACCATTCTGGGTGGTTATTTAGTGGTGACCTAACCTTAAAATTTAGAGAAGTTTTTAATCTGTCAGTTGACTTGAAAAAAAATATGTACATACCATGGATAATTTATTTCTAAAACTTTTTTTACTCTTGTAATTTTGCAAAAAACTTTGTCATTTTCAAGGAAACGTCAAATAACCAAAACTAAATAATTGGCTTCCCCGGTCAGTGGACCTCAATAAATGTGATTACTTTCTTTGGGGGGCGTTGAGGGAGTCTGTTTATTCTTTTCCAGTCCCAGAAAAATGCAATATAATGGAAAAGGATCATCAGCTACAGGCCAGAGTTGACTTCAATTTTCGGCGAAGAAAAATGTTGTGTCTAAGAGAAAATGGTGATCATTTCCAGCGATTTCAATAAATTAAAATGTTCATGTTCTTTATACAATATTATCAATTTGTTTTTCCATTAAATTTGTCTTATTGAAATGTATCTATTAATTTGTTAAACCTGATATAAAATTCATGATATGGATGGAGTAAATTACGTCTAATAGTTATTCGACTTTTCCTTGAAAATGACAAAATTTTATGAAAAATTACAAGAGTAAAAAAAGTCTGAGAATTAAATTATCCATGGTATGAAAATGGAATTTTCCAAATCAATCAACATATAAAAACATTCTGTGAAATTTTAAGGTTAGGTCACCCCTAATTAACCCCCCAGAATGGTTCGATCGCCTTCTACTTAACATTACTTAATGCCCTCAACAGTCTAATAGAGTGTACCAAATTTTGTATTTTTAAGTTAGAGCGTTGCAAAGAAATTAATTTTTTTAGAAATTTTGGGCCCTACTTTGAGGCCCTATAACTCCTCAGAGATGCAACTTGGTATAGAGGTAAATTGCCCCCAATCGTAATATTTTAGACTCCCCTATACGCCTCTGCTCTGTGTCGGTGACACCCTGTAGATATATATATATATATATATATATATATATATATATATATATATATATATATATATATATATATATATATATATATATATATATATATATATGTATATATGTATGTATATATATATATATATATATATAAATATATATATATATATATATATATATATAAGCAACGAATAGATTAGTGGGTGCATGTTTCTGGCTCATTAGCCGTCATCGGTACGGTACAACCAAGAAAAGATGTGTAACATGGGAGCAAAGGTGTTGAATGAAACATGAGAAAATATAACAGAATTCAGCAGGATAGTCAAACATAACATTTGTGTCAGTAATATTAGAAGATCTCCAATATTCGAGACAACAACCAACATAGACACGGAGGTGCATATAACACCCCCGTCTGAAACTTCCGACCCAGATCAATGAAATAACAACAAGATGTACGAATAGTGCGTGACATATGAACAATAAGCAACGAATAGATTAGTGTCTATGTTGGTTGTTGTCTCGAATATTCGAGATCTTCTAATATTACTGACACAAATGTTGTGTTTGACTATCCTGCTGAATTCTGTTATATTTTCTCATGTTTCATTCAACACCTTTGCTCCCATGTGTCACATCTTTTCTTGGTTGTACCGTACCGATGACGGCTAATGAGCCAGAAACATGCATGTCTGCGGTTACCACTCTTTTCAGTAGCCCCTTCTTCTATTTGCGTGCAATACCCACTAATCTATTCGTTGCTTATTGTTCATATGTCACGCACTATTCGTACATATTTATATATATATATATATATATATATATATATATATATATATATATATATATATATATATATATATATAACCTTCGGTACGGGGGATAATTTTGGCATCAGGGAACACCAAAACGAAAAACTGCATTGAAATGAAGTCGCGTCATGCTACTTTCTACAATAGCCCTATTTCATTCTGAAATAAGCCTAAAACAAAAATATATGTTTTGCACATTCCAGAAGATGCAGAAACTTGTGAAATAGTAAAAACAGCGAAACAGGCATACTATCCTTATGAAAAATAGAATGTGTATTTAAATCTTTGTGTAAGGGTATTTTGTTGTTTAAAATTAAAATTTATGTTTGTTCTATGTTAAATTGGAATTTTGCTACGTCTATCTTTCATAAATTAAAATGAACAATTTTATATCTTCCTATTTCGTATTTTGTTTCCAACTGTTTTGATACCTAAATGATGTAGGGTAGGCCGGGAAATTAAGGTGCTATCGGGGTATAAGGGGCACTGCTAATATTTTGACGCTACTGTACCTTCGAAGGTCACCATTCCCGTGAAACAATTGCTCAGATGCTCCGAAGTTTGAAATATTTTTGTATGAGTCTGACCGCAGTAGGGTGTACTTTTTATACTTATTTTAGTATTTGCGTACTGAAAATTAAAATAATCGGAATATTTGAATGCAGGAATAGAGCTGGTAATTGATTATCTGGAGATACCTGACTTATCAGTTACAAAAAGGTATGTCTATTAGCTCTTTTAATAGTGTTCAGATGAATTAATGAGCTTTGATTACTTATGATATATTCCTTTTATTTACAAAATTGCGTCAGGGGCATAACGGGCGGGGTAAAATGAGCACCTGCCCATTTTTCGCCATGCTACTTAGAAATATGGTATAAATTAAACGACTGTTTTTTTTCTTACAGAAAAAGGAGATATGGCAAGTACGTACAAAAAAAGAATAAAAGGTAATCTTGGGACCAAAATTCTATGGAAAATGCTATTATTGCAGTTATAGAATCAAATAGTGGGTGTAAAACTGCTGCAGATCAATTTGGAATACCACGAGCAACTTTGCAGCGTACAATCAAGAAATATAGGCAAAATAGGGATATCCAGTTTGCTTCGCAGAAGGGAATGGGACACTATAAAACCGTTTTCTAAAATGAGCAAGAGCTGGAATTGGCGAAATATTTTCAGGATATGGAAGCCCGTCGTTTTGGCTTGTCCCCTGCAGATCTTCGAAGCCTAGCCTATGAACTAGCTCAACGCAACAATTTTCCTAATCATTTCAATCGTGTAACTGAAATAGCAGGAGAAGATTGGTTTTGCTGGTTTCCTTAAAAGAGATCTCAATTTATCGCTACGAAAACCAGAATACTTCAGCGTCACGTGCCATGGGATTCAATAGAATTTATATTAACAAGTTTTTTGACCTGATTTCCAGTGTAATAACCAAACATAACGTGACAACTACTAGTTTGTTCAATGTGGATGAAACCGGCATCTCCTCGGTAGCTAAAAGCTTTAATAAAATAATTGCTACTAAATGTAGGTTCATTGTCATCTGCCGAACGTGGAAAAATAATAACCGTAGAAACATGTATGGGTGCAGACGTGTCATTTATGCCTCCCATGTTTATTTTCCCCAGGAAGAGATTGAAACCTGGACTATTAGACGGCACACCTCCAAGTTCCTGGCGAGAATGCAGTGATAGAAGAAAGTCCAGTCCTTCTATTACTAGATAGTCACACAACGCACACTATGAATGTAGACTTAATTGATGAGGCTAGAAAGAGTGGTATACTCCTGTTAAGCTTCCCTCCACATTGTACACACCGCTTACAACCTTTGGACGTTAGTTTCATGAAACCACTTAGCACTTACTACGCAGATAAAAAAAGGTTGCGGCTAAACCCAGGACGCGTGGTGACGCACTTCCAAGTAGCTAATATTCTTGGGAAAGCGTTTTTAAGAGCAGCCACAATGCCAGCCGCCATAAATGCCTTTAAAGCAACAGGTATTTGGCCTTGTGATTTCACTGTCTTCACAGATGCTGACTTTATAGCTGCAGCTACAACAGACATTTGTGAAACGAACATATTACCTAGTGAAAACTTGGAACTTGGAAAAGAAGGTACAAGAAGTTCTTCTCCAAAACATATTTCTCTTAGAACTGCTGCAGAGAAGGAACCAAAATCACGCCAGCCAGGACCTTCACATCAGGGACCTTCCACACCCCAGCCAGGACCTTCACATCAGATACCTTCCACACCCCAGCCAGGACCTTCATATCAGAGATCTTCCACACCCCACTTCATATTTCAACATTTAAATTACATACCCCTACTAATATAATGCCAGTGCCAAGGACCATGCAGAAAAAGAGAAAGGTGAGAAAAGGAAGCAAAACTGCAATTTTGACCGAATCGCCCTACAAAAATAAGCTGTTAGAGACTGTGAAAGCGGCAGGAACTAAAAACCTCAACGCAAAAGCCACTAAGCGATAAATTATATCAAACGGAAAGGAAAATGAATCAAAGGGAAAACAAAAACTTAAACAAAATAAAAGCGCGAAATTAAACGAAGAATATAGTGATGATGATTCTGATGAGGAATGTTTGTACTGCGGGTATTTATATTCCCAATCCACTGAAGGATGGGTAACTTGCAGGTCATGCAGAAGATGGGCACATTTTTGTGCTGGGGAGGATGATAATGATGAGGAGTGTGCTCATATTTGTGAATACTGTGAAAAAATGAATGCTTTTAAAGATTAAAACTAACTTGTCCGCATCTGTGGCCCTGAACAATATTCCATCATAAAATTGTTATATACTTGTATACACTTCGGGGGATGTATCGTGCTAACAAACCTAAATTTCTCCAAAAATAACCAAAAATTCAGTATATCTGGATTTATAGGACCCGCTGTACTCGCTCTAGTCAACTGAAAATCAATAGGGTACATCAGTGAGACACCTTGAACAATATTCAATAATAAAATTGATCAATCGTATACTCTCTGGAGGCTTTATCGTGCTAACAAACTGAAAATTCTCCAAAAATGACGAAAATTTCGTACTTAAAGTACTGTAGCACCTCTTTTATTGGCTTTGGTGGACTGAAAATCAATAGGGTTTATCAATGAGATGCCCTGAATAATATTCAATCATGAAATTGATCAATCGTATACTCTATGGAGGCTGTATCGTGCTAACAAACTGAAAATTCTCCAAAAATTACAAAAATTTGGTACTTCAAGTACCATGGCACCCGTTGTACTGGCTTTACTAAGTTGATTATCAATAGGGTTCATCTTTGAGACGCTCTGAATAATATCCAATCATAAAATTGGTCACTTGTATATACTCCGGAGGCTGTATCGTGCTAACAAACTGAAACTCCTCCAAAAATGACAAAAATATCGTACTTAAAGTACTGTAACACCTGTTGTCTTGGCTCTGGTGAGCTGAAAATCAATAGAGTTCATCAGTGAGATGCCCTGAATAATATTCAATAATAAAATTGATGAGTTGTTGAACTCCGGAGGCTGTATCGTGCTAACACACTGAAATTTCTCAAAAAATTACAAAATGTCGTACCTCAAGTATCATAGCACCCGTTGTACTGGCTCTGGTGAACTGAAAATCGATAGGGATCATCTGTGACATGTCCTTAATAATATTCAATCATAAAATTGCTGACTTATTGCACTCCGGAGGCTGTATCGTGCTAACAAGACATGTAAGGAAAAGTGGCCGACTACAACGACGACGACGACAACGACGACGACGACATACACACAGGATTTTTTTCTAAAAACTGTTTTTTCGTGTTGTTGTTGATGGAAAACATAAAAATAACTAAAAAAAAATTTCATATTTCCAACTTTTTTTGGGGTAAACCAATACTTTTCTCGTACCTATATAGAAAGGTTGGGCGGAAAAGTAATAGGATCACCTGTTTTACACGAAAAAGCTAAGTTGAGTTAAGTTAAATCAAAATGTTGAATCTGTGTTATAAAATGTTGTATATCTGAAATAAATAAACGTTAAAAGCATTTTATTTACCTTCAGGTCCTCTTTAATTCATTTTTAAACTTTATGCTCATTATGCCCCTTTCAAGTGTCAATTTTGTCTAAGCTGATGGAGCAAAATAGGCATTTGACAAAAATATTAGAAGCTGTCAAATGGTACTTTACACATTGATTTTAAAGAATGATAATGCTGCTTTTTGTAGCTTGTTACATAGTTAATACATTTATAAAATACTGTTTTCCTACTGTAAACCGATAAGACTTTATTAAACAACTTGCTTAACGTGCTCATTATGCCCCGGTCTCTCCTAGCTACGTACGACTTGATGTAAGTTTGCGAATTAATTTGTTTTTAATTTAAATACTACACTTCATTAAATTTTTAGTAGTGTTTGCTTTCCCTAACCATTAACCTATAAGCAATATAGCGATAAAACTTGAAGTACAACAGCAATCTTCAAAGGAACTGTCATATCATGATAAATAAATTTTTATTATTAATATCCTTCATCCTTCTTGTTCCAGGAAGGAGGAAGTCGAGAAGCTTTAGGTTACTTATAATAGACAAATGTCTTTCTTATCACATACAAAAATCAGTTAAGAGTGCCAATCATATACTGGGTTTAGATTTCAGTTAAAGCACTCTTTTTTCAAATATTGAGACTATAAATGTTGTTTTATACATTAGTAATACCTAAACTTGAGTTTGGATCTATTATCTGGGGAGATCAACCTCAAATATACTCAGAAAATATCGAGGAGATGCATAGTAAATACTTACGTTTCTTGTATTATAAAAAATATAATCGTTAGCCGGATTATAGAACAATTAGGACAACTAGAGTAGGAGAAGAACTTGAGGTTATATCTATCATCAGTCGACTTAAATTGAATATGATGATTTTCTTGTATAAAATAATTAATTGTATATCGACATCTAGTTATTTATTCATCGTACTTAATTCCTTTCAAAGTTCCTTCAAGGTTAACTCGATCCTCTTTATTGTTTGGGAGACTAAGAAAATAAGTATGTTCTCATCTTGAGGCCAAGTTAAAACTCAATTAGACAATTTAAGAACAGTATTTATGAATATATGAAGAAATTTGGTGTATGAAGGCTGAGTTCTGGAAATTAGTCGTCTTTGCCTAGTTTCTAATTCTCTACATTAATCAATATAATACTATTGTATTTATCAATGGTAATACTACACAATGTTAGGATAAAATTTATGTGTTATCAATTCTTGTTCTATATAATTAGGTTATAAAACCTTCTTAGAATAAATAAATAATTAATACTCGAATTTAGTGAGACATCGTTAGGCTACTGATTTTCAATTTTACAATATAGCGGGGGTTTTGACAAGTTGGCGCCACGGATATAGGAAAACAATATGGATTGCCAGCCCTTAAGGAAAATATAAGTATACTAAAATGACTGTTGCATGCAAGTCGCCATCGCGTGACTATTTACGTTGGCTACATTGAATTTACCAAAAAATACTAAGCTGCTGACCATGAATAAGTCAAAATATTGAAACTGTTGATTGAATTATTTCTCAATTTTCTGTTTGTTTTGCAAAAAACAATAGTTTTTTATATAGTAATTTAAAACGAAACGTAGTAGCGTGGTTGTATTTACTAAATCAACCGCTTTTTCAAGAAAATAAACCATAAATGTGGTTTAGAATACATATTAAGGTAATTTCAAGGCTGCCCAACATGCGGTATACGAAACTACAACTATTAAATTTAAAAAATCAGAAGATACTTCTTAGGGCACTGTTCAATTAGGATGTGAAGTAAACATTTATTTGGTTGGTGGATTTCGGAGTAGCTCTGAATAATTAAGTTTAGGAGCACGGGTGCTTGCTATCTACTGGATATATAATTCAGTTTTTGAGAGACTTTAGCTAAATAAATTACATAGTTATATGTTCATATTCTTTTTTATTTACATTTTATTAACAATTGTATAGTAGGAGTCTGAAATATTAGAAAGTAAAACTTGCATTTAGTAACAAAATACATATATTTATGAAATTGACTGTCTCGACCCTTACTTCGTGGAATATGCTCATATTAGTGTTTTTAAATGAAACTCAAGGTCTCTAGTTAATTCCACAATATAATACAAGTTATTGAAAATTCTAAAAAATTGACAATTGTTTCGATAAATCAATATCATCGTCAGAATGACAGAAGTTACTTCTGTCATTCTGACGATGATATTGATTTATCGAAACAATTGTCAATTTTTTAGAATTTTCAATAACTTGTATTATATTGTGGAATTAACTAGAGACCTTGAGTTTCATTTAAAAACACATATATTTATATTTCAAAGCAACTTACTGAATATATAACAATATAAACTTAATTCTAATTCATTTATTTGAAATAGGAAAATACCAAAGATTGAATAGGTAAGATTTTTATTGATTTTTATTCAATATTAGTTTTGAATATTTGTTTCTAATAGTTTCTGTTGAAAATGATTTGTTGGCCTTATTTGCAATAGCTACTATTGATTCTGATACCACTGTTGATAATTAATTTAATTAGCTTCGTTATGATTAATTTCATAGGGTGCCTAGGAAAAATATTGTCATTTAAGAGAAAGCATTATGTTTCTTTCAGTAACATACTGATTGAAATATCTTCTTTGGAAGTTTACCTATTAATTTTATGCAGCACTGAACTTTTCACCATATCATTATACATGTTTTTTCCCCTTTGAGAAGGATATAATAAGCCGCCTCTAGATTTCCTGTGAATTAATTTGAAAGATGCGCCATCTTCATACCCTGATGATTCAAGTACCTCACATCGAAAAATGCGATAAAACGTGAGTGGACTTCGTATTACAAGTCAGTAAAAAAACTGTTACTCACCTTACAACATTGCAAAATAACTCTAAATGATTTTGGCTGAATTTATATGTTAGTAAGTATCTTGGGTTCTTTTCTTCTTTGCGTTGGGATTCAAATGTAGCAAGTATATAAGGGCTAGAAACTAAAAAGCCAAGAATAGGTGTTTTCTTATTTGTCTTAGGCAAAACTATTGTGTGTTTATACCTTTTCGAAAAGAGTTTCTAGAATTTGAAATATTGAATAAATCGTTGAAAAAAGGGGGTAACATCATGCATTGGTCAGTGTTATTTGGGGAATAATTTGAATTTTAGGAATAATATATTAAAATAATGCTCTGACCAACGAGTAAAATATGATTATAATGCTATGAAATTGCTATTTATATTTGGAACTTTGAATTAACAACAGGTAGACAAAATTATAACAAACTTCTCCCTAATGTGCTATGACTATAAAATTATTTCATTTAATAATATTTGGATACTTACTTCTTAGTAACAATAAACGCAACGAAAATTATCTGTAATATTCCCACAAAAAAATTGGAAAATCTGAAGTTATTTTTAGAAACTAAACATAAACACAACCTTTAAAGGCCGATTTATGTGATATTCAGTGTTGCCAACAGAAATTGTCACGCGATGGCGAACGCATGCTACAGTCATTTACTGAACAGTGGTCTAGCAATCCATTTTGTATTCTTATATCCGTGGTTGGCGCATACGACTGCATCTTCACGTGACGTCAACCTTAGTGAAATAGACTCCAGTTTTGACATCGTCGCCTTTATATGAAAAAGAACTGTAAAGTATCTGTGTTTTCAACGTGTTTCGAAGTTAAGATTGAATCTCAATATGTGTCCCATCAATTGTTTCTATAACTTTAGGAAAGGAATGTCTTGTCTTTCTGACATGTATACATACATTTCTCTTAATTGAGCTAATATCGTAGATACTTTTTTCACAATTCTGGATGTTGTAGCCCAATTAAATCAGCTACCCAACATAAGTGATTTCCTGTTGCATATAATCTCAAACAAGTAAGAAATTGATTCAAGGGAGATACACTATTGTTTCTAAAATCAAAATAAAATGTCTTTACCTTTCAGGTGGGTTCTTTATATCATTTTTATTTTACCTACCGTTTGTGTGGATATTTGAGTTGATTTTCAATTATTTCTAAAACCATCATAACTGTTGGTTTTGTTTACCGAAATCTTTATAATGCGATTTGATATATCAGGTATATATTTGACGCGGAAATCCCACATCTACTATCTCCAAAATATCCAGGTCGTCCTCTAAAGTTTCCATTATAACTAAAAAGACAACCAAAAAATACCCGTGCTCTAGTCGCTCGTAATATTTCAATTTGTGGGGTTATATTCGACGGGTGCAACATGTTATATGTTTTGTTTTATGAATTATTTTCACGTTTCGAACTTTGGGTGAGAGCTAGGCACTCGAAAATCGACCACCTAGGTTTAGGGATTGCCTAGGGTAATTAGGGATCATTTCACGAATCGAGCAAACAGATACCTACCTAAATTTAGGGTATTCGTATTGTTAGGGCTGACCTAAAGTGGTTGGTGCAAATGGGCATTAACTCTCGTATTTTTAATTTTTCACTTTTTTTAATGAGAAATTAACAAAAAAATCTGTAAAAGACATCAGCGCTGATAGAAAACAAGTATTTATGGATGGTAGGCGGATTTTAAACGCATTCGAATAACTTCGTAGGATGAGGCACACCCAGGTTTAGCATAGTAAAAGTACACACAATATCCATAAAATGCCGCAAAAAATTAGAAATAAGAATTCAAATTTGAGTACTTTGAACGGTAGAATTGAAGTTTACGTTGCTAGGTTTTCCGTTTGTCCGGTAAATATGTATGTGAAAAATTTCGTTTCAGTTTTTTCATTGTAATTGTTTAAATAATAAAAATACGAAAATTGTTCACATTGAAATTTGCAGCTGTTGCATTTATCAATAGAATTTGTCGGAATAATTTTTTCATATCTATATTAGTTCTTGAGATATACGGAGTTTAATAAGTACTATTTTTGACCATTTTAATTTTTGAAGTTTTCATTTTTGTTCAAATAATTATTCAGTGACAAATACAAAGATATGTTTCAACCAAAATGAGCAATAAAATGAGTTTTCCATAATTATATTCGAAACTTCAATCAATACCTTAATTTTTCGAGAAAATATTAACGTTTTTTCACGTAAAACACAAGTAAGATGTAATTTTTTTCACCATAAACTATAAAAAAATTTAAAAATCTAATTATGCAATTCCTCTTATTTTGAAGATTGTAGACTAAAGACATTTTTTGGAAACTTTTTTTGTATTAACATTTTCCTAGAATGAAATTAACTGTCTGGACCCTTACTTCGTGGAATCTACTCATATTAGTGTTTTAAATGAAACTAAATGTTTCTAGCTAATTCCACAATATAATGAAAAATGTTGAAAATTCTAAAAAATTTACAATTGTTTCGATAACTGAATATCATCGTCAGAATGACAGAAGTTACATTTCATTTGATGCCTACCTGATGTTTAGTAGTTATTTTTGGCTAGACCAAGAAGTAACCTACCTTGTAATTGACTTAATATATGTTAATAGAAAAAAGAAGAAGATGTGATATTACAAATATTGAAGCTTTAATATGATTAGCCCTATGGTGATATCCTGAATATCGTTTTTCCAATTAACATCAGTATAACTGTGCAATGATATAGAAAACCAGGAAAGCTATATCTGCTGATCTTTACAATTATCACTTCAGAAGACAATTTAATAGTGGAGAACTCCATAGATTTATCTGTTCATTTACGACTTCATATTGTGGGTTTCTTGAGTGTCTTCTAATTTCCAACTCTTCAGGGAAATCCAGTTCTTGTTTCTTGTCACAAATATGTAGTACTTCTAGGTCTGTGTTAGGTGTTCATGAATGGTTGGTGTCAAGTAGATGTTTTGCGTAATGGGATTTATCTGGTTGTTTTAATCTGTATGCTCGTAAGTGTTAACTGTATCTGATTTCAAAATTTCTAAGGGTCTGACCCAAATAGACAGCATTACATTCTGGACATTTGAGTTTATATATACCTGATTTATTTAATGTTGGTATTTTTGTTTTAATGTTGTACTTACGTTACTTTCTGTTCTAAAAGAAATTGTTGTATTCGTTGCTGAAGATATTATCTTTGAAATAATATTAGAAATATTTCCTGCATATGTGATGGTTTTATAAGTTTTATTTCTTCTTTTTGTTTAGGAAATATCAGTTGTAATGCCACTTTTTTCTTTTTTCCATAAATTAGCTTATTTATAATATGTAATGGATAAACGTTGGATGTTACTATTTGTCTAATTGTATTAATCTCTCTATCAAAATTACATTTGTTCATATGAACTAAAAATGCTCTATGTATCATTGAATTATTATATGCCACTAGTTTATGTGACACGGGATGACTGGAACTATATGGGATTGTCACATCAGTGTGTGTTGGTTTCCGGTAAATTAAATAATCAAGTACATTATTAACTCTTTGAATTTTCAAATCAAGAAAATTGATTGAGTTATTTTCTTCAACTTCCAATGTAAATTTAATTTTTGGGTGTAAATTACTAATGTGATTGGAAAATATATCTAATTGTCGTTTACTACCTATAAAACAAGCTAATATATCATCTACATGTCTATACCAAAATCAAACATTTTTTGAAATATTACTTTCAAAGATTTTTCTTTCTAAACTGTCCATGAAAATGTTTGCCAAAATAGGTGATATAGAGCTTCCCATGGGTAAACCTTCATCTTGAATATATATTTTATTGTCAAAAGTGGAATAATTCTGATTAATACATACATCAAATAAATATATATCACCTATTTTGGCAAACATTTTTATGGGCAGTTTAGAAAGAAAAATCTTTGAAAGTAATATTTCGAAAAATGCCTTAGATACAACATTTTAACATTTTGGTAGTTTCCTTTCCCTCCTTTTTTCTACCTAAGCCATAGGTTTACTCATATATATCGTAATCGCTCCTACATTCATTAATCTCGAAGCTCACAGATTCACGTTATAATATTGAAACTGATTGAAGTTATATTATATTTGCCTAAAATCCTATATTTTTTGTGTGGAAATAATTAGATGTGAATTATTTGAAAAAATTAATATTTATAGAAAAACTATATAATAATTTAGAAAGAATATGATTTAAAGTACTTTTGAATAAAGTTTCATTTACTAACGTTCATACAAAAAAGATAATTAAATGAAATATTTAAAATACACGGAAAATTGAACACGTGAAAAAACAATAATATTAACTTCAAATTTATTTCCTCCCGTAATATTTATCCCATTTCTTTGTAATAATATTGTTAGACAAATATTTAAAACACTGAATTCAAAAGGAATTCTCTCTACAACAACGATTGAACAAAAATGAATAATAATTGTTGATTGTCTTTTTAATACTTATTTTTTTATAAATAAATAGATTTTTCCGTTATATAATGTACTTTTTTCATCTTGAAATTATAATAATTTGAAAGTTGAGTTCAATCTCTACATTTAATATTATTTGCTTCATTTTTCCCTAGTATAAGCCCCAAAATTATGAATTTATAAATCAACGATTCACTGGTGGTCCACGCAAACTGATGAATTGATCTACGATATAATCAATTATATCTCGTATAATTTTTAATTTACAAAAAAACTTTTCAGACAACTTTCATACATAAATGTGTCAGCTACAAATTATGTGAACATTTTGCTGTATTTTTATTATTTAAACTCTTTCAATAAAAAAAAGTACAAAAAAAAATTCAATCGGAGAATTTCTGGAGGAACGAAAAACCTACCTGGATTCACTTTTCGGATTCTTCAACTTGACCCTTTAAACTGCTCAAATTTAAATTTTCTCTCATTTTGAAGTTTTTGGCAGACTATACTCGATAGTCGAAATTCTGTAAAGTGACTCATCGCTCTTACTGTCCATAAAATCAGTTGCAGAAGCGAACTTCATGAGCGCATCATTTTTGAAGGGTTCTTAATAGTCCTAAATAAAAAATAAATAGAAAATGTTCTTGTACGCTCTGGCGTTTAAATTTGAGAGAACAGAAATACGAAATTATTATGGTAGGTATCATTATGTATATACAGGGTGTTACCAAGAATAATACACATTTTTAAGGATGAGCTATAATAAGATGTATATAAAAAAGTCGATAGTCGAAATTCTGTAAAGTGACGTCATCGGTTATCTACCGATTTAAAGTGAACTCCATGAGCGTATCATAGTTTAAGGGTGCGAATACTGAAATATCTGGAATTTCAATTTTTAACATTTGAAATAATAACTTATCACAAGTTGTTCATAAGTAAGTTAAAACAAAATAAAAAAATGTTTAAAAGTCAATTCCAACTTACTACTACTAAAACTAAAAAAAAGTTGTTTGTCAAGACCAAAATAAATTACCAATAAGTATAGGTATGTTGCGAGGTCACTTGTAAAATGTCTGACTAACTGGAAGCGGTATCACTCCCTGACGACTCCTCAGAATCATCGCTTTCTCCTCCTATATCGATAATGAGTGGTTCCGTCATTACTTCTACACGTATGTCTAAATCCCAAAACTTTATTTCTTCTTTTAATACGTGTTGAATACATTTACGCCAACTCTCAGCAGTAACGGTATGCAGCGCCTCGTCAAACAGTTTCTCAACGTCAGCCATTTTGAATGTACTGTTTTTTCTCGCAACATAATTTTTCACTTGGGCCCAAACCAGCTCGATGGGGTTTAACTCACAGTGGTAGGGAGGAAGTCTAACAACTGAGACGTTGAAATATTTCGCCATTTCATCGACAACGTACTTAATATAACTGCTTTTATGTTTCCGTACGAGAGATAATAATTCAACTTTTAGCATTGCCTCGTTGTGCGGAATGCTTTTACTCTCTAACCAATCAATTATAACCCTCTTGCGGCTAGCTGAAGTAGTAGTCGACGAGAGTGGTATGAAGCATTATCCATAACTATCACTGAACCAGGAGTTACCTTTGTTAAAATTGATCTAAACCATGTTTCAAACCGGTTACCATCCATCTCTTCATGGTAATCGACAGTTTTTTTGGACTGAAAACTTAGTAATCCACCTTCTACAAATCCTTCCTCGCTGCCAATGTGAGTGATAATCAGTCGACGTCCTTTCCCAGAGGGAGCTTTTAAACCGGAAGAGAAACCCTCCATAAAGGCTTGTCGATTGCTTCGTATATTCATGTCTTGCCACACTTTTGACACAGTGTGGCCTTCATTTAACCATGTTTCGTCAAGATAATATATGTGCCGTCCTTCGTTACGAAACTGTCGTATCTGTTTTAAATAATTTCTCCTCCATTCCACAATGTCATTTCGTTCAATTAAGGCACTGTTTCTACTTCTTGTTTGGTAACGAAAATTCATTAATTTTAAAGTTCGTCTCAAAACTTTATCACTGATGTTTGGTAAAGTATCATCAGCTTCTATTACCTTGCTCAATTTAGCTACCGAGGGGATTTCATTCCTAAAATAAAAAGAATGTATTTCCCTACGTATAGCATTCCGTGTTTGGTCGTCCAAAACAATTTTCTTTCTTCCCCTACTTTCCGGTTTACAGTTTTCACCTCGTTCTCTTGTCAAAGATCCGTCCCGCGATTTCTTTAGAATATTGTATATAGTACTCTCAGAAACTTTAGTTAAATAACTGCACTTAATCACAGCGTCACTAACACCCAACTGTTTGTCCATGGCACGCAGTCCTTCGTACACATTTAATATGAGGACTTTTTCTTCCGGAATTAAATTGTTACGACGCCGTTTTTCATCGCCAACACCGCTACACTCCGCCATTATTGTCACTAAATATACCGATATAAATATTACAATAAATACCAATAATAACCGATTTATCACACAAAACCACAACACAAATACTGATGTTACGCTCATGAAGAGAATAAACACCTCACATAACTGTTTACTATCACTGTCTCATTCGCGTAGCTCGATCTATCTATCTCGTTCTCAAAGCCGGAACATTGAAGCGACTCTCCAACATTGTCAAATCGGCGAGTTTTTCACAACAAACTTTGCGTTCAAGAAATATACATAAACACTTTATTTCACATTTCAAGTAAACTAATTATTATTAGTCTGCTTGAAATTTGAAATAAATATATTAAATTGGTATTGACTTAATTACATTGCATCTTTTGTACCTGAAATATTGACACAATGGATTTGAAGTGTATTTATAAAATACAGCATTTCTCTCTAGAATACATATGGCAACTGCGCTTTAACCAAAGTGTTGATTAAATAGCTCTGACTCACTTTACACAATTTCGACTATCGAGTATACCTATCTACATTTACTAAGCTATTGGTCCAACTATGTCTAATCTTGAACAAAAAGTTACCGTGTTCAAAACTGTACATAAAAATTTGAGTGTAAAAAAATTCTTCTTTTAACTTGTGATATCCTCAATAAAAAACAGTTATTGAGATCTTCTAATGTTTATTTCATAATCATTCCATAATACATTACAAATAGATATAAGGTGCATGTCTGAGGAACACAGAATTGATTAATGACAAGAGTGGTTGCCACAAATATATGTTTTTCTACTTCCGCTACGAAAACCGCACTTTGAACACGGGTTTGACATGCTCAAAACGACTCTTTAAACACTAGTGTTTAAAATGCCAAAAGTCACATCTCGTTCATCTTTTGTTTTTTAATCGTCAAATCAATTGTATCTTTTGTATGTTAAACTTCATGTTCCGTGATAATATTGTTATTCTGCGTCATTTGATTTGTCAGTCAGCTGTCAGCCATCGTCCGTCATGTAGTAAATATAATATAATTTTTCCTTTCCCGCGGGCTAAGAAAAAGTATAGTAAGCACCTCGTGTTAAAAACGTCTTTAGTCACTCGTTTCACAAGGAACTCGTGACTAAAGTAACCTTTTTGACAGTTGGTACTTAATATACTATTATACACCGTGGCCACGTTCACAAGTCTACTTGCTAACATATTGATAGACTACATCATCCCCGTTCAATAAAAAAATAGTATAAAACAATTTCAATTATAATTTTACAATAAATACCTATTACATTATATTACTCAGAATCTATTATCTAAAATAGCATACGATCTGTAAGCATTTTTCTTAGTAATGAGACCTTCAAATCATAAATGTTTATTCCCTCCTTTTATAGACCATACATTTTGCCCAACCTAAAATTCTTTTTTATGTCTAATTTTCCTAATTGGTAATATCCAACATTTCTATCAGTACTCTTATTTAAATCTAATTTAGTATTATTATTATTCAACTTTGGTTGTAAATACTGAGAGTTGACTACCAACTTAGTTTTAAGGTTCCTATGCATTAATAATTCACTAGGTAAAAAATTAGTACCTGGCACAGGTGAAATTCTATACTCTATAATTAGACTTATCTGTGTGAGTTTTTAATAAGATTTTCTTAGCAATTTCGCTTGAGCATACCTGGGACTGGTATACGTGAATTTAAATCTCCAATCCGTGCAACTTTTGGACATTCCCTTGAATCAACTGGTATATGATCTGAAATTATTTCATTGCGTATACCAAAATCACGAGAAATATCTTTTAAATTGTTAATTATTGCATTGGCTGATTCATTTCTAATAAATTTAATGTCCAGCCATTTTGAAACATAATCATATATAACCAGATCAAGAGTGACTGCTCATCATTCGCGCAATGTCACGTTTGGACTTTGCTCCTTCCCTCCTCTCTCTCTCTCTCTCTCTCTCTCTCTGAGTGTCAGGAAGCGCTGGACGGCAGACACTCTTATACATAAAATTTCCTCACCCCGCAATTCTATTTTTTTATTTACTTAAAAATGATCACCGGCAAATTATGCATAAATTTGCCATATAATCTATATATGATCTTCCATTTGCAGCATCAATGATAATTTTTCATGCATTTATTGAAAAGATATTCAGTTTCAAAAAATAAAAGTTGTAACTTCTGTAAAAAATATTTCTGAAAGTTGACCATGTTGCTAGTGTTGGGCGATATAGCGGTAACCGACCGGTGAATGGAAAATCACTGTCGCTACCGGTAATCCAGCTTCGTCCGTCCGGAATCTCAAACCCAATACATCAGCAATCGGCATCCAGACCACCATTGAAAGTAGAAGACCGCGCCCTTAGACCCCGTCTAAGACCGCGCCCTTAAACCCCGTCTAAGACCGCGCTGGTAGAAAATCGAAATATTATACAGTATCATTATTTACAAACAATAATATTAGATGAAAAAACGGTGTGTTAGGTGAACTAGGCCTACGCCATATAAGCTGGCTGTGTCAGTTGTAACTGACGATGTTAGAACACGGTAAAATGAAGGTTAAAATGCCAATAGAACTTACACATGTATTGGAAGATAATTAATGAAATATAGAATAGAATAACCAGAGCTTATTTAAGTATATAGATAGTAGGAATATTAGAAGAATTATATATAAAAAGTGATAAAAACAAAGGTTAATATGTACATGTTAAAGCAACTTCTTATCTTAAATATAGATGGGAACTTAGCAGAAGAATTTAAAGATGGAAAGAAATATATGCTATATGTACCAGCAAGTAGCTCTTCTCTTATATAGGTTACAAAGAATGCTTAAAGGGAATAACAGATATAAATAATAAGCCTAGGTCATATAAAGTAAAGTTAGAAGAAAGTCAAAAGGTAGAAAGGAATCGGAAATATTTGATTAAATCAGGTAGTTGCACCCTTATACAAAAAATTGGGCCAAGTCATAATTTTTTTTCTGGCAAAATTATTTTTTAGATCAACTTAAAATTAGCTGCAAAATAACTAAATATATGTAAAAACTTTATCTGAATAAATTTCAGTCAATAAATATAGAATTATTTGGAAGAATTTCACTTCATAAGTATCAATTGAAAATAGAAAAAGTTGGATAAATTAAATAAACATGGTATTTTACGTGATTCCAAAAAATTTTGTTATTTAAATTTGAAACCTTTAATTGCTTATTGAATGGAAATTTTATTCTTTCTAGAACCACTTCAGATGTGTATATGGAGGAAAGTTTTACTGACATCCGTATATGGTAGTTTTGGTAGAATAAGTTTTAATCTTAAATTCCATGATGTTAATACCTAATTTAAGAAATGGCATATTTGGAACATCATGTGATAACATTGGCGCCTTAATATTATTCTTATGAAATATATGAGATTGATATATAAATATGTATCTGTGGTAACCGCGCCTGTCTTTAATTAATTATGTGTTCGTCAGACGTGGACATTGATCCTACTAATATTAATAACCTTATTATTGTAACGTGTTGTAAAATTATTTCAAAATAAACATCAGAGAACCTCAACCCAGATAGCACCAGAAATACATGGAATGTTCTGACAGTCTTCGATTTTGAAGATATATATTCAAATATTATTGGGTAATTTTGGGGAAATCTAGAATATCTGTGTATATACCTAAATCGAATATTCATTGTTAGTCCAGTTGGAGTATCCTCAGATTATTCTTCTTAGAATATTTGAATCAAATAGTTCTAAGAATATTCTATGATTATTGATTTTTGTTCAATCGCTCTTTCTGTTCCATGGGCATGCGTCAGTAGTTGCAGTTGACAGTAATGATCAGTGAAAAATGGCGGTTGACACATTTTATATAGGTTATTGTTATTGGTGAAATAGTAATAGTATGATTAGTTATTTTTGAACGTTAATTAATCAGTAAATTTTTTGCCAGTGAGAAGTTGTTCAAATTTGATTCTACGGTGTGTCCTATGCTACGGGTGGAACTAATACATATGACCTCACGCATCAAATTAGGTACGTTTTATTGTATGTTTTTATTGCCTGTTGATTTATCAATCCATTTTTTAGAAAATTATCTTAATAAATTCCAGTCAATAAATTGAGATTTATTTGGAAGAATTTCACTTCATAAGTATCAATTGAAAATAGAAAAAGTTGGATAAATTAAATAAACATGGTATTTTACGTGATTCCAAAAAATTTTGTTATTTAAATTTGAAACCTTTAATTGCTTATTGAATGGAAATTTTATTCTTTCTAGAACCACTTCAGATGTGTATATGGAGGAAAGTTTTACTGACATCCGTATATGGTAGTTTTGGTAGAATAAGTTTTAATCTTAAATTCCATGATGTTAATACCTAATTTAAGAAATGGCATATTTGGAACATCATGTGATAACATTGGCGCCTTAATATTATTCTTATGAAATATATGAGATTGATATATAAATATGTATCTGTGGTAACCGCGCCTGTCTTTAATTAATTATGTGTTCGTCAGACGTGGACATTGATCCTACTAATATTAATAACCTTATTATTGTAACGTGTTGTAAAATTATTTCAAAATAAACATCAGAGAACCTCAACCCAGATAGCACCAGAAATACATGGAATGTTCTGACAGTCTTCGATTTGGAAGATATATATTCAAATATTATTGGGTAATTTTGGGGAAATCTAGAATATCTGTGTATATACCTAAATCGAATATTCATTGTTAGTCCAGTTGGAGTATCCTCAGATTATTCTTCTTAGAATATTTGAATCAAATAGTTCTAAGAATATTCTATGATTATTGATTTTTGTTCAATCGCTCTTTCTGTTCCATGGGCATGCGTCAGTAGTTGCAGTTGACAGTAATGATCAGTGAAAAATGGCGGTTGACACATTTTATATAGGTTATTGTTATTGGTGAAATAGTAATAGTATGATTAGTTATTTTTGAACGTTAATTAATCAGTAAATTTTTTGCCAGTGAGAAGTTGTTCAAATTTGATTCTACGGTGTGTCCTATGCTACGGGTGGAACTAATACATATGACCTCACGCATCAAATTAGGTACGTTTTATTGTATGTTTTTATTGCCTGTTGATTTATCAATCCATTTTTTAGAAAATTATCTTAATAAATTCCAGTCAATAAATTGAGATTTATTTGGAAGAATTTCACTTCATAAGTATCAATTGAAAATAGAAAAAGTTGGATAAATTAAATAAACATGGTATTTTACGTGATTCCAAAAAATTTTGTTATTTAAATTTGAAACCTTTAATTGCTTATTGAATGGAAATTTTATTCTTTCTAGAACCACTTCAGATGTGTATATGGAGGAAAGTTTTACTGACATCCGTATATGGTAGTTTTGGTAGAATAAGTTTTAATCTTAAATTCCATGATGTTAATACCTAATTTAAGAAATGGCATATTTGGAACATCATGTGATAACATTGGCGCCTTAATATTATTCTTATGAAATATATGAGATTGATATATAAATATGTATCTGTGGTAACCGCGCCTGTCTTTAATTAATTATGTGTTCGTCAGACGTGGACATTGATCCTACTAATATTAATAACCTTATTATTGTAACGTGTTGTAAAATTATTTCAAAATAAACATCAGAGAACCTCAACCCAGATAGCACCAGAAATACATGGAATGTTCTGACAGTCTTCGATTTGGAAGATATATATTCAAATATTATTGGGTAATTTTGGGGAAATCTAGAATATCTGTGTATATACCTAAATCGAATATTCATTGTTAGTCCAGTTGGAGTATCCTCAGATTATTCTTCTTAGAATATTTGAATCAAATAGTTCTAAGAATATTCTATGATTATTGATTTTTGTTCAATCGCTCTTTCTGTTCCATGGGCATGCGTCAGTAGTTGCAGTTGACAGTAATGATCAGTGAAAAATGGCGGTTGACACATTTTATATAGGTTATTGTTATTGGTGAAATAGTAATAGTATGATTAGTTATTTTTGAACGTTAATTAATCAGTGAATTTTTTGCCAGTGAGAAGTTGTTCAAATTTGATTCTACGGTGTGTCCTATGCTACGGGTGGAACTAATACATATGACCTCACGCATCAAATTAGGTACGTTTTATTGTATGTTTTTATTGCCTGTTGATTTATCAATCCATTTTTTAGAAAATTATCGGGATGCTGCTAAAACTTTCAATAAATGATGAAGCAAAGTTTGAATAAGTTGAGTCAGCTTTGCTGAACAAAGAATCCTATGAATTTTTTGTGAGTTGAACATTCAATAATATATCCAAATCAAAATGAAACTGCCTCTAATTGTTGGAGTATTTATGTGTTACTTTTTATATTTTAGTGCATGAATATATTCAAATAATTGTTGATTTCCTAACTTTTTGCAACAAAATTAATGGATAAATGTTTTCAATTGTAATTTTTCCTTTTATCATATAAATTATAGCATAACTCCCAATAGCAAAAGAATGCTTGTAACTAACTAGAAATTAACCTCGTTGCTAAAGGTACAACAACTTTTTATTTTCTCAGGTACTTTCACGTAATTATGTTACTGAGATGTATGCTATGAGATCCTTAATCAAATTGCCTATAGTTACCTCCATTAATTTTATTAATTGGGATTTATTTGAAAGCGGTCTTATATTTTTGTTAGTTTGTTATAACTTTGCTTATAAACCGTAATTGTTCAATGTTTAATACATATGACATTAACTTCCAAATTAATACAATTTTAGGTTGTACCTCTGGCAAGATGGGAAGGTACTTATTTGTAAAATATATTAAAAAATTCTTGCAAAAAATCCTGACAGAGTATCTAATGGAGGGCTACAGTATGCATGCATGTAAAGGGAAAAAATGATTTGAAAAAACAAAGCTCTTTGAATCAGTAGTAGGTATAATCATGTTATTTTATTTTGGAATGTACATGTAAATTAATTTAATATATCATGTACAAGAAACAAATAACTTCTAATCACTATTTTGTTTGGAATATTTCGCCTTTCACTTGTCTCGTACAAGACCTTTTTTGGCATTACATGTTTGTTTAATTTCATCTTTTAAGTTTCAGTTTTTGAGATTACATTTTTAATTGTCATACATACATACACAAAAATCACAGTAGAATAGAAATTACTTACTAGCAAAAAAATAACTATTTTATTGTTTCAGATGCCGTCCAAAAGTTGGACAAGAACATAACAAACCAAGAAGTTGAATTGAAAACATGGAATTTTCTTAGCCAAATATAAGGAACGGCAGAAATCGGTTTCAAAAAGTGTTGTTGAATATGGAGGAAGCCAGTGAATTTTGTAATCTCGTATTTACAAATTATGTTAGTTTCAGTTATGTTATGAGGTACATCTTATATTGATGTATGAATAGATTAAATTGAACTCTATATTTCCGGTGCTTTAATTTTTTCAATAAAAAATATTTTTTCCTATGTATACAATTCGAAATTTTGAGAGATTCCTTAGATAATTGTAAAATATATACCATGGAACTTAGGATCATGGTACACATCCTTTTCTCCTTAAGTAGATATCAATTATTATTTTCCGGTTCTACTGGGAGTGACATCAACTTCCGATTTTCGAATGGAACAACCTGTATATTAACAGATGGTCGGTTAGGGATGATCCTAAGGAATCCAAGGATACCAGGTTTGATGGTGATATCTCCAAAGACTACGGAGAGATATCGCCAATTAGTTTTCCCACAATCTCGATAAGTGCGAAAGAGGTGGTTTCCCTGGCGGGTAATTCTCTCTCACACTAATGGAGCTTGTGGATAAAATGATTGGCGATATCGATCGAAAGTTGGTATCACTCCCGGTGGAACAAGAAGTTGTGAAATAATTGATATGTATAATACTGTCGTTCATTAAGTATACATGATCTCCCAAATTTCAATCAATTATCATTGAAACTAAAGATGAAAAAGGAGGTGTACCATGATTCAGTGTCACCCACTCACCAGGTATCATCCATTTTTCTATATATGTTCCACAGATATCCTTATAATATTCCTAATATTACTTGGATATTTGTGGAATATGCCTATTGGAATGTTCTATGAATATTCTCGATTATCTTGCTATATACATTCAACAGATATCCTCAGAATATTATTGAACATTCCTTGGAAACTTTTAAAGAATATTCAAAGAACATTTAAAAAATTTCCCATTCCGTGGCCCATACAATATTCGAGAAAGGATATAAATATTTAAATTGAGTGCATACAATATTACAATATCCGAAAACGAATATTTTTAGTACGTCCATTGAATATCTAGTGCTATCTGGGAAGAACAATGTTTTACTGGAGATATCACATGGTGCAGTCGGTAGAAAAACGAATTTCTGCAAGGGTGAAGAATATTGGCTCTGGTAATCTCTCATTATACTAATATTAATATTAAATAAACTGTTTTGCAGATTAAAACTAACTTTTCAGCACTTGTACACTCCGGAGGCTGCATCGTGCTAACTAACCAAAATATCTCCAAAAATGTGGTATATCATGATTTATAGGATACGTTGTACTGGCTCTGGTGAGATGAAAATCAATATCGTCCAACTATGAGAGGCCCTGAACAATATCCAGTCATAAAATTGATCACTTGTATACACTCCGGATGCTGTATCGTACTATCAACCCTATTTTTCTTCAAAAATTACCAAAAACTTGGTACATCAAGTACCATAGCATCGGTTGTACTGAATCTAGTGAGTTGAATATCGATAGGGTTCATCTGTGAGACCAACTAAACAATACCCAATCATAAAATTGGTCACTTGTATACACTCCGGAAGCTGTATCCGGCTAATTAACCGAAATTTTTCAAAAACTACCGAAAATCTGATATTTCGAATACTATAACACACGTTGTACTGTCTCTGGTGAGTTGAAAATCAATATTGTTCATCTATCTGAACAATAGTCAATCATGAAGTTCGTGACTTGTTGCTCTCCTGAGGCTGTATCGTGCTAACAAGACATGTTACAAAAAGTGGTCGACGACGACGACATACACAAAGGATTGTATCTCTAAAAACACTTTATTCGTGTTTTTCTCTCTGAAAACCGATGAAATTACTTAAAAGAAATCCTACATTCCAAATCTTTTTGGGGTAAACCTTTTATTTTCTCGTATATTAGGTAGGGTTGAGCGGAGAAGTAAAAACGCATATTAAGAAGCCATTTCACGAAAATGCCGGATGAGACTTCAACACAAAGTCCGTGGATTATTGGCATGTGTGCGGATGAGTACAAAATGCCGCAGACTCGATGACGTTGAGAACTGCTGGCAAAGGTTTAAACAATCTTTTAAAATACTTTTGTCGGCTGCTAGCTTTGAGAAACTGGCGGAAAATTGAAAAGCGGCAATTGTATGAAATTGAATCGGTCAACAGGCACAAAAGTGGTTGCCTCAGATACATGTTTATACTTCACGACCCCGTTTACAAGTCTACATTTAAGGCTACGTTTACATGCTAACTTTCATATATATGTAACACTTGCTCACAGTGGAACAAAAAAATGGAAGGCGGACCAAAGTGTCAGACCATGGTTTCTTCATTTTGTGTCACGTGTAGTATTTTGCTCCTTCCATTTTCAGAGAAGATCAACAATTACAGCTACAATACAGTATTGGATCAATCAGATGACCCAATCAAACAGAAGAGTTAAAGATAATGCTACGAATAAAACGATGGTGAAGTTGAACGGATTACGAGTCGAATTGAATGGTTCACACACTCACCAGATCTATCCCCATATTACTTGCACATATTCGTTTATCTCAAAGAAATGCTCCAGGTGACAAAATTTGGGTCTGATGATGAGGTTATAGCAGCAACTCAAGCCCAAAGCATCGGAAGGTTAGGAAAACGTTGAAATGATTTGATAACTATGTCGAAGATGAAAAAATTATGTCTCACAGATAATTGTCATCTCATGAATCAACTTTGGAGAGAATTACACTTATTACAATTCCATTAATTGTGTTAAGTTAATTGAAAGTTGATAAATGAACGGTGAATTATGGAAATAAATTTCCGCAATGGAACTATTAACCGTATCCATTATGTTGCCAATAATGCTTGTTTGCGCGTATAATTTGTGTACAAATTGCTAATATGAAGTTTACGGCCACGGTTCTATCTCAAAATTATCAAACTAGAATATGGAGTTAATTCTGGAGTTCACACAAACTTTCTGGACAATGACAGCAACGAATTTGATGTTCTCATTTTAACATAAAAAACTACAGTTGTTCCACTTTTGTATTAAAATAAGAAAGCACTCATGGCGATGACGTATATTCGTAGGTAATATCTTCAGGGCATCTGATTTTTCCGAAAACAAATCGGAGAAACACGTTGCTAAATAATATTTTAACAAGATGCATGCACAAATCCGAGTCGAAGACGAGGATTTTTGCAAATGCACGAATGCATTTTGTTAAAAAAATATTATTTTGCATTGTGTTTTTCCATTTTTTTCAGAAAAATTAGATGTCCGAATGGTATTTGACAAGACTATTTCACGAGTAACATATTATTCTGCATACACATAGCTTACAAAACATAGGTACTACCTTACATGCATACATAATGAATATGTAGGTATTAGTTTGAAAACTGAACAACATCAGGTAATTTATTTAATTACAAAATACTACAAACTTGATAATACAATAATAATTACTTGTTTCAAAGGTATTATAATTTTTGATGACATCAGCTGTCAAGTTTTGCCACGGGTAAACTCTAAAAAACTGCTGACAGGTGCTGTCATACAGTTTTTCCATCTAGGAACCATTTGTAATCCAAAATTGCGCGTTGGTGATTGGTGGAAATTTACTTAGGAAGTCGGTCAATACCGAATGTCATGATATTTTCAATATCACTATAATTTTTGAATGTAAAAATAATTCCTATTATGCTGTCAGGCTTCGAAAATTAGTTTTCCAATCATGACAAACCAGTATTCAGAGCTGAGGATCCATTATTGAATCATTGCTTTCTTTTCTCTTGCAATTTTGCATTATTTGTTTCTGGATTTTATAAGCAAGATATTTTCTGTCTCCTTAAGGCCATATTCTAAGTGACTTAAATCAGTGAATGTCAGGGATAGTAGAAGACATTCACACCTAAAGAATGAGGATATAAAAATGAGGTGCGTACAACTGTATGACTCGGTGGACCATAATATTGGTAAAACCACTATGTGTGCACTTCCATCATATATTATCACTATCTACATACAGTCAACGGAGCAACGGTAATTGATCATTATAAAAGCGCACCTGAAGGGATTGACGAAATTGTTTTTATTGCGCAACAATCCTCTACACTCAGGTGGAGATTAAGTGTTAGTTGGTTTACAGTTCTCTATTTTGTCGGTTCATCTTAAGTGTGTTCTGCGATTTTTACAGTAGATCGAACAAATGAGGTGTCAATTGTGCGTTGCAAAATGGAATTTTGTGTACGAAAATATTAAATCAAGGTTACAGGGAATTGACTTTATCAAAAACTGATGCGTAGGAAAGACATTGTGGAATTGAAAGACGTGGACTTGTGGTGGAAGATTTGCAAACTCTCATCAGTCCACCAATGTCTCAAATTGAGTTTATCATCGCTTAAGTAGAGCATTATAGTGATTAAAAATTACAAGTATGCTCATGAATCAATTAGTTAATTGTTTGGTCGCACTATCACACAAAGCTATACAAATTTCTGGTCAAAAGCTTAACAAACACTATCGAACAATTACCGTATTTCCCTAATATGGCTTCGGCCGATATGTTCTCTTTTCAAAACCCAAATAATCTTTTCGCGGCATACTTCTACATAGTTAATACAAGACAAAGAGAATTCGTAACAATAATTGAAATGGATTCCTGAAAATGGTCTGATGAATGGCGTATTTTTTTCCGAAGAAGCGTAGTTTGAAGGCGATACATTAAACCTGAGTAAGTAATAAATGGCTTATATTTGATTTTTATATATATTACGTCTTTTATTGGCCACTTTTCATTTGCTTTATAACCATTCCGTTAATTTTGGCGATATTAAGTTCAGAAGAATATGATGATACCTGGCGGGAGTAAGGCAAAATTTTTATCGAATCTCCACCGCGTTTGAATTAGTGATTCACAAGTATTTTTGATGAAATCGATTTGCCAGAAGGCTTATTTGTCATTTTCAGCGCTTTCACATATGGAATCTCATTTGTGTGGTCAAATTCAAGACAGATTCTGTGTTTTATTGAGAGATCATAAGATACAATTGAGATGAACTGACAAAATGGAACACTGTAACACATTGTGAAAAGAGAGGACACTTCTGACAAGTCAGGCACAAGGAGTATTTTCGACAATTCCTATAAGCAAATTCTTATATAATCAATCGCTATTACTTCCTTGGCAAACACACTTTTCACTGCCACTACACCAACATTAATAATCTTTCGTTATCAGAGGCCCATTTTGATAACAATGTTATTGTCCTCAGATACGGTAGGTAAACTGAAGCTTTGGTGAATTTCCAATCTTTTGTACTGTTGTATGCAGTTGGAAGTTGGTGAAACTTCTCCCATTTCCTTCGAAGTAACTTGCTTTTGGCAATATAGAACCGAAAATACCACATGACTTCAGTTACACTTTTCTCTCTGAGGGTGATAGTATTATCATCTAAACTTACATCAAATTGTGTGAAATCATACTGGTCAGAGTGATGTAGAAGACAAATGTGGATGAAGCAACGGTAATGTACCACCAGTGGCACAACCAAATTATTGGTGGTTACTGATTTGCAACCAGGATCAGTATATTAAAGACAGATCTATCAACATTTCTTTACTTGAGAAATTTCTTCATTGTAGAAGCCCCAAAGTAGAGAATGATGTAGCAGATCTGATTAAGAAATAATAATAAGAAATAGTAATGTGGTGGTAAAGATGAACTTATTTTTAGTTGACTATTTTGTTTGCTAACCAATCAATGAGTATAAACCATCTAAGATATTTATAAATATGCATGACTGATTCTGAAGTTATCAACTCACTATCGAGTGAGTCAACAAAGTTGATTTATTGGATATCGATACTTCAATATTAACACTAACATTACTAGCGTCAAACCAAGGCTTGATGGAAACTAGATTTTGAGTGATCGTTATATTTGAAGTTTTCTTGCAATTATTCCAGGCAACGAAAGTATAAACATTTCATGAGCTGCAGTAGAACGTGATATTAATATAAATTGTTGATTTCCCGTTTAAAATGTACATTTGCATGTTCAGTATTATTCGCAGCTCGTATTTTGTCATATAGTTACACTATAATCATGGCATTGTTTATTTCTGTAGGTTAAAAAAACGCAGAAAAAATTTATACGAGGTAAATAACTGATAAGAAAGATGTTTGAAAACCAGTGTCTCTCTAAATGTAATATAACTTTGATCAATCAAGCATCGTTCCTGAAAATTTGGCAATAGTTTCGTAAACAAGTTTTTAATGTATTTTGCGAAATAGCTATATAGCCTAAGAATTCCAGACCAAGTTTCAAACAAGATTTTTCTGGAAAGAGCTGGTACTTGATTATTATCATCAGAAAAAAAATGTGTAAACAGAGATATATTTGTAGTTTCTTAATTTTTAAAATATAAGACAGTTGATGTGGTATCAATTTCACTAATTTTTTAGATATAGAGACTTTAAACTTTACTTATTCAACGAATACACACAAAAAGAAAATATATATAGTATAGGAATGTGCAATTCACACGTACCCACTATTATTTGACATATGTTGCTAGTTTACATTATATATTTTCCAATGAATAGAAAGTTAGAGGATTATTATAATATGACTGCATAAATTACTAAATATCAAGGATTAGATCGTGTAATTAGATATGTGAGAAGGCAAACAGCTGTGTATGATTTCTCAAAACATCTTCAGCTTATTTTGACTTAGGGGCACACATTTATTTTTATTTTTATGTACATTTTTAGGTATACATGAGATTCATAAAAGATACTCACCGGTATGGAGGCTTTTTCCTCGGTGGCGGCCTCCCCATTGGGTGGCACATGTCCTGCTTTTGTCACAAGCCCCGCAGGTACACGCACTGTGAGGCAGTTTTTGACCCCCCACTCACACGTGGTCGCTTACAATAACAACACTCAGTACATCACCTAATCACTCTTCACCACGTCGTCGGCACTAAAACGCGGTAAACATCCGACACGTGACACATAACCTCAAAATTTCCTCTCAATGAGCAAAACGTTTCAATTTGATTGTTGTCCCTCTTCAGACACGCTTCTACCGGTATATGTGTGTTGTGCTCTCGCGTGCTGTTTCGTTTCTGGATCAGCTGACCACCAGACACCGGGGCTGGTTGTGCGGCACTAACAACGCCGTCGCTATCGAACGACGCTCGCGGCAAGGCGCAAGTTCACGCGCCGACGCTTCAAAATCTACTACCTGCTGCTTGTCGCGTCGTTTGCGCTCACTTGAAATCTTGCATGCTAATAAATTATTGCGATTTCGGCTGTTTTATCATATATTATCGACAGAGCTGGTTTGCGGGGCTAGCGGCTTTGGTATTTGGTAATGCTGTGATGGGGTATTCACCCGCTCCGCTTATCCCGCTTTAATCTGAAGGCATATGTGTATTTTCTATATAATGCCATACCACATATAAATACGTTGCTCATTCTATCAAATATAGTATTGCTATTAATTCATAGTACTGAAACATTCAATCTTCATTAATTTGAAATAATATATTAAACTAAATTTACACTTAAGTATTGACGTTACGAATAACATGTACTTTGAATATCGTTTTTGCACATTTGTACCTAACCATATCGTAAAATAATGATTGTTGAATCTATTCTATCGCCCGTATTATTTTTTCCGTTATAGCTTCAAATAAGGATTCTCTGACAAAAACCATATTTATATTCTGCAAATGTACCGTGTGGCAGCTTCATGTTGCTGCAAAAACTAGCAAATGGCTGGTTAGTTTAATCATTTGTGAAACATCCAAAGTGTGTGAAAACTGTGTTAAATGTTTCCTCATCCACATATGGTCACATTTTAATTATATTGTCCTTCTGTTAACACTTTTAACCGTTAATAACTTCACACTCTAATTACATAGCCTGGCAAATTGTACCAGATGTTACTGATGAAGAAGATTAATTACCTTATTCAGTAGCCATTTTTTCGGTAGCACACTGCATAATCATTCATTCTGAATACCCGGGTTATATCAATAGTATATATGATGTGAAGAATCCTCCTGTTCATATTAAATTATGATTTCTGTTAATATCCATTTTTATCTTTGAGTCCCACCTTTTCCTTTATGTGGCACCCTTCCAGTTATTCTAAATTTTGTTTACTGAAACCATCTCATTCTAAGTTATAAATTGTAAGCATATCAGAATATCTGACCAGCAAAAAAGTCAATTCAATTTCTGTGGGTTTGAGCACAACTTCTGTATATTCTCGACTCTAAATTATTGTAAAATATGATGAATAACTGAAATTGTAAAGGATGTGTTATATCGAATTTGATTTTTGTAACATTTTGTAGATTCCAACAGAAACTATTCGAGAGAAAAGTGGAAACCAAACTTTATCCTCATTATAGAAAAACGAAGCCTAAGCGGTCAGTCATTTCGAGAAGCGCTTCCAGATTTATACGACGTAATCTTTGAACAGTAAACTCCAGGTTCCGGCTATTATAAGCGGGTTTTTTGTGACCTTAGCAGTTATTAACCAAGCTTCAGCATTTCAATATACCTTCTCTCGAAGTGTTAGATTATCACTCTTAATTCAGGCAATAGTCAACTAAGTTGGAGCAGTCAAACTTTTGCTGAATAATATTAGGCTCAATGAAACAATTCCAAAGTTGATGACCTTTTTCATCTCTTTTTGTGTTCTTAAAATAGTAGCTTGACTGCAAATAATGTGAACAATTATTTTAAACTCTGTCTTTGTTTTCTTGGAATTTTATTCGTTTATCAAAAATATGGTGATACCCTATCTCTAATGCCCGTTTGATGATTCAGTACAAGTTTTAATCAACCCATTAGGATTCTGAATAAATGATAAATACATACACAATTATCATCAATTTATAATTAGTATTTAAATGACACTAACTGTTTCTGAATAATTTCACATTTTAAAAAAATGGTAAAAATTATAAATAATTGAGAATTGTTTCAATTTTACTATCATCGTCATGAATATCGAAACAATTGTCAATTTTTTAGATTTTTCACCGTTTTTTTAATATATTGTGGAATTATTCAGAAACAGCTTCATTTAGAAAAGTAATATGAGTAGATTCCATAGAGTAAGGGTCGAAACAATAAATTTCATCAATTTTTCAGTCAATTTTAAAGTTGACGAAACTTCCTATTTTTAATCAATTTTAATTGACAGAAAATATTTTATATAACCAGGACAGGGACTCTGATAACACTTTTGTTTCTATAGAATTTTACTACAGTAGAAAGCGAAGTTAATTTCTACGATCGCCAAAAAAGGTACTCAGTTCATATATCGACAAGTGAATCGGATCTAAACGGTATCGTACTACTCATCATGCAAACATAAGCATAAAATTTAGAGATATTTGGCAAATTAACTAAAATGAGATTTGAATTTTTAATTGAAATTTGTCTCATGGAAAGAATTTGGAAGGGAGATGTCAGAGACACATGCATCAGATAAAAAAATTTTTGGAGAACAATAAAAAGACTACGAGGAAGTAAAGGAAAAGATATAAGAGCAATAAAAAATAAAAATAACGAATTGGAGACCGAAATAAATCAAATACTAAAGACTCAGAAAGAACACTACGAAGACAAATTTAGTAATAGGTCGAAGAAAAAAACAACGAAGATAGTGGTGGAGGAATGGAATGAACATGAATACCATGCAATCCAAAGAGAAGAAATGGAAGTGGCTATAAATAAACTTAAAATAGGAAAAGCCAGTGGGGAGGATGAAGTAGCGCCAGAGCTGATAAAATGGTTAGGAGAAAAAGGAAAAGGCTGGCTGTTTCTCATATGCAGGGAAGCATGGGAGACTCAAAAAATCTCCAAAGACTGGGAAAATAACCTTATACTGCCAATACATAAAAAAGAGGATCAGACACTGTGCAATAATTATAGACCAATATGCTTAGTCCAAACCAGTTTCAAAACTTACACGATAATAATAGAGATCCGATTAAGACGTTTTGTAGAAGCAAGATTAGAAGAGGAACAAGCAGCTTTTAGACCAGGACGACAAGCAAATGATAATATATATATATATATATATATATATATATATATATATATATATATATATATATATATATATATTTTAAGAAGGCTAATTGATAATACCATAGAAGCGGGAGAAGAAATGTATTTAACATTTATTGACTTGAAGGCAGCTTTTGACACAGTGGAAAGAGAAAAAATTTGGAAGGTGTTGGAAGATTTAGAAGAACCGAGAGCTCTAATTAATATAATTAAAAGCACATACGAGACAGTCAAATTAAGAGTGCAGATATGAGGTCAAAGATCGGAAGAGTTCCTAATGAAAAAAGGTATAAAACAAGGCGATAGCTTAAGCCCACTGTCGTTTGTCATTATAATGGACAAAATAGTGAAGGAAATAAAAAGACAAGGAGGAAATCTGGACATGGTAATAGGGTACAGAAACATGGTGCCGGTCAGATTAAGTAATTTACTGTATGCAGACGATATTGTACTTATAGCAAAATCAAAAAATAATATGCAGAAACTAATCAACTTATTGGCAAGAGAAATAGAAAATATGAAAATGACAATAAATACAGAAAAAACCAAAGTAATGATAGTAAATGAAAAACAGCGAGAGGGGAGTAACTGCAAGGAATTGAAATGTAATTACAAAACATTAGAAAGAGTAACAACTTATAATTACCTAGGAAGTATCACAACAAAAGAATGGAAAATAGATGCAAAACTTAATAACAGAGCAAATAAATCAACAAGATTATATTATTCCTTAAATCGAACAATATTAACCCATAAACACATTGATATGGACACAAAGCTGGATATCTACAACAAAATTATAGTCCCAACTATAACTTATGCTAGTGAGAACTGGGTAATGCAGAAAAAACAAGAAACAAAAATAAATGCAATGGAAATGAAATATTTAAGGAAAATAGCAGGTAAAACAAAATGGGATAAAGTAAGGAACGAAGAAATTTGAAGCATAACTAATCAAGAACCAATAATATCAAAGATTAAAAAGAAACAATTGAACTGGTATGGCCACCTAGTAAGAATGAAGCAAGATAGAATTGCGAGAAAAGTTATGGAAATAGGAATATCAAGAAAATACAAAGAGGAAGACCCAGGAGGAAATGGATAGATCAGATTGAAGAAATTGGAAAAAGCAAGGGAAACACATTAGGAGAGATGAAGGCATTGGCCAGGAACAGAAAAGAGTGGAAAAAATGGGTACATGAAGAAGTCCAATACGACTTCTGAGAAGGCACAAGGATAAGAGAAAGAAAGAAAGAATTGAAATTTGTTGCTATTGTGTAGATGAAGTGGTGAAATGTCTGAAACTTCAGCATAACTCGAGTATTCCTAATATTTGTTCCAATTTAAAAGTTATAAACGTAGGTGACTTATATCCATTTATTATATATACATGCATAAAATTGTGAAAGGTACTTAATTAACATGTTAAAGATTGTGTTTTCAGATGTTTCCAATTAATTTGGGCAATATATGAGCTGTGCAAGAGGAAGAAGTAAGAGACGAATCGCGTAGATTTAATTTCGAAAGAAGAATGATGAGAACTGAAAGTAATCCGTTTCAACTAAACCAAACCCATTTCAAAGAATTGTTTAGATTGACAAAAAATATGGCACATTATGTTTTAAATAGGATAATGCCCGTAATTTCTCAAAAGTCCAGTGTCTTAGCAATTAAACCTGATTTATCTTTTTTTGCGGCACTATATTTTTACGCCACTGGGTCATATCAACGGACTGTTGGTGGAAGTAACAATTTGTCGATCTCACAGCAGTCTGTATCTCGGCCAGTAATAAATGCTATTGTCAATGAATTAGGACAAGAATAGATAAAATTCCCTACCACAATTGAAGAAAAAAATTTATTTAAAGCGCGTTTCATGGAAATCACTAGATTTCCAGGTGCAATTGGATCTCTAGATTGTACACATGTAGCAATAATTGCACCTAGTATTGAAGAGCACAATTACTTTAATCGTAAAGGCATTCACTCAAAGAATATTCAGATTCTAAGTTTTAAACATATAGGTATTCTGCAAAATGAAAATGATTATTTTAGATCTGCGACTATGATCTACGGATTTTAAATGTAAATGCAAGATATGCTGGAGCAACTCATGATGCATATGAGTGGAGAAATTCTAGTATTCGAGACGGGTTGGAAAGATGTTGGAACAATGGTAGGTGTGATATTTGTGAAATATAAAAATGTCTTTTTACTGTTATTTGGAGACTTATTACTTCAGGTTGCTTTATAGGTGATCAAAATACATGGTTGTTAGGGGATACTGGATATCCTCAGGACCCGTGGCTTATGACACCCATTCTAAACCCACCACCAAATAGTCCTGAAGCTCGTTATAATGAGGCCCACGGTAGAGCAAGGAACTGTGTTGAACGTTCTAGATAAATTACCTTTGTAAAGAAACAAACACAAACATAAGCCTTTGTTACTTGTCTTCCTCCACCTTTCCTACTTGTCTTCCTCTACCTGCAATAAAAAATGGGCCAGCATAATCAATCCATGTATGCTGAAATGAAAATGATGGCAATACTCTGGCACTAGGTAGATTTGACTTAGGTGTCACAAAAAAGTTAGGTTTTGGTTTAAAACAAGTTAAGCAATCCATTACAACCTGCTTTGCTAAACTTTTTGCTTCGATCACCCAATAAATTTGACGAACAGTTGCCAATATACATTGGGTACCAACGTGCCAAAGGGATTGATGCTTTTGAATCAAAATAAGGTTGGATATAAGGTCTTTCGAATCTAATAAAAGAAGATGTTTTATTTATTAATTAACTGAGGTTAAACGCAGTCTACCTTCTACTCTTAATATATCATCTTTATCTAAAAATTGTTAAGATAATAATAGTCTGTTATTTTTTGGCAATTGCTTGAAGAAGCTTAATTTCAAATTCAAAAGTTTCTGACTGGGCTAGTTTAATGAATTTCAATCGGGTATTATTGAATTCATTTGTGTATTAAGAGGTTTAGTATCGATTCATTTACCTTGTTTTTAATTGAATATTTAAAAAAACTCTAAGTACATAAGCAGTAACCCTGATCAGTTTATTTAAATTTGAGTAACTAGAATATAAGGAATTTGTTTGTTCAATAATTGATGTTTTACTGTTACATAACAATAATTGAGATTTATTCTTGATTTCAGGTAATTCTGAGTATAAGGAAGGTGACATTTACGGCCAAAACTCTGAAACTTGGCGTAAAAATTAGGTTCCTTCCACATCAATTCGACACCTGATATGAATAACATTGTAACTCAAGTTATAGACGGAGAGGCAGAGCCCAAAAAAGTCTCTGAATTAATTAAGCCTGGTTTTTTCTCAGGTGATTATAATCATAATATACAACAAAATGCTGCGGTCAGTCAAGCGGATATTAGAACAGGTGCCTCAGGTGCGCGGTCAAACATGTCGTGATTACTGACATAATAATATCAATTTCTTAAGGCTGAAACTCTATGAACTTTTTTTTGTTTATGTGAATCAAAATTATGATAGTCAGTCAACGTCCTATGGGGACACAGCTGTAATGTACGTAGCGAGGTTTATAAGGGTGCATCCTTATATTTATTAAGCGTAAAATTTGTTTTGTAACTACTACTGACTATAGTAATAATAAATAAAATGGTCAGCCAACCATTCCGTAGAACAACGCCCGTCAGTCAGTGAATAAGAAATTAAATTTTTTCGCTCTCTATATATCAGATGCGGCAGCTCGTCTTTTATTTACAATCAACTTAAAATAAAATAACACTATCAGAATCATTTGATGTACGATACTTATTTTAATAAGGCACTTCCGTGTCGCAGTTGTGCCTAAAAATCTGAGAAATAAAATTCGTTCGAATATAACAGTGAACTTGATGAACGCAGGTATATACACAGGTAAGAACTCATTGATTTTTTAACATTTTTAACTCATATATTTATTTATTTCATGAAGAATTCAAAATTGTAACAAGCTATAAATTATCATCACATAATTCATCATCTGAATCTTCCATATCATTAATCTCACTATCGTGATCTGAGCAGCCGTCAAGCTCAGATGTTTCAGACTGGCAATCTAAAAAATAAATAAATTAATTAAAAACATTATTTTTGTGATTGTTTGATTCAGATAAAGATATTTGTATACCTATAATTTCTTGTAAAGGTTGAATAATCACATCCTGTACAAGTTCTGGTAATTGTTCGCCTTTGAAGCAATCAAACTATTATTTCTCATCAACTAATTTCCAGCTGTAGTCAGTAGGAGATAGCTCTGTTGGAATTTTACGGTGAGCATTACGCCAAATATTGGCAATGAAGCTCGCTCTTAGGAACTGCTGCATCAATTCTGATTGGCATGGTGGCATACTCGAGCCATCTACATTCTTGATTTTAATTTTAAAAGAATCGTTTGCAGCGCCAGTACATTTATAAGCCTTTAAAAATAAAACAAATATTGCCTCGTCTATTGATCTTATTTTTTTCAAACCGTATAGATGGCAAACAAATTCTTAAATCTTATTAAACATATCATTTTGGTTGCTTTCATCTGCAAGTCCAAGGTCAGCGAATGTTTTTTGAAAATCTTCGCTCCTTGTAAAAAGCGGGGTTAAAACCACATCCGGTGAAAGCGTGCAGTCCTGGAAGAGCATTGCAAACAGGATTTCCCAATTTTTGATGCATTCTGCTGACATTGATCATCCTTTGATGATTTCCAGTTCCAACTTCTATCCAAATTGTTGATGAACTTGACAAATTTTCCATGTTTCCTAACATAATAATAAGAATGTCTTTGTCCGAGCACCTAATTAAAATGTTTGAATCTTGCACGATTTTGCAAACATGGAAAATTATTTTCGTATCAGCCTCTTCATGTGCTTCGCAGGTTAAATTTTGATTGATATTTTTTTTTGTATTTTGCCATCTAAAACTGCGTATTCATAGCACTTATCGAAGTTTAATTTTACGGTTCTAACGCCAAAATATGGCACTAATTCACGAGCTGCCGCTTGTAATATCTATAGAGAGCGAAAAAATTTAATTTCTTATTCACTGACTGACGGGCATTGTTCTACGGAATGGTTGGTTCTACGGAATGAGCTGTGTCCCCATAGGACGTTGACTGACTATCATAATTATGATTTACATAAACAAAAAAAAAAGTTCATATAGTTTCAGCTTTAAGAAATTGATTTTATTATGTCAGTAATCACGACATGTTTGACCGCGCACCTGAGGCACCTGTTCTAATATCCGCTTGACTGACCGCAGTATTTTGTTGAATATTATGATTATAATCACCCGAGATAAAACCAGGCTTAATAAATTCAGAGACTTTTTTGGGCCCTGCCTCTTGGACTATTACTATTTTTTCCTTCTATAACTCAAACAGCTTCATTAATGAACGATCTGTATTTGAGTCCAAGAATTTTCATTGTATCTCAATTGCATCTATTATTATTAGACAAAATAATATCATCGTAACTGCAAATTATACTTTAGTTTGTTGTTTAAACATGGTAACATAAATTACGATATAGCAAATTCTTATTATTGATTGAGTTCTATTCATTGAAACATTGTAAAGTAATACACAATGTATTTCTCGACAAATTTATTGTTTAAGTCAAAATGAATTCATTGTATGTTGTGATACAATTACACAATTCTTCAATAATTTGGAAAAATAACATTGTTAGTAAATTTACTGTACTTTTATATCTGAGAGTTGATATCGGAATGGGATGAAGATCATTGAATAAAATTGTATAGCGTTCTTACAATGTTACTATAACTCATTTTGATGTGTTAACATGTACCAACCCGTAGTTTTTGTTTACTGGTATCAGTGCGTATTTCGATAGAGAAGTGGTTGGACGTGTATTGCGTACTTTTGGAAAAATTTTTATCTTCACATCAGGAGGAATGATGAATCGTGGAAAACGGCTACTACATTTGGCTCTCCAGGAAAATAATACAAGTAAAGGTACGTAAATTATAATTTTCGTGACTAATATAACCTCTAAATTGCAAATTTTTTGCAGACTTCTCATATATTGCAGAGGATCAAAATGACATTGCAAGGGAAGATTGTTCCCAGCCTCGATTTCTTGAAGGAGGTTAGTTTAGCATTTGATAATGTTGGGAGACAATTGTCACTATTATTTCTTAGGAATAAAGATAAGGGCCGTATTTGCCTGATTTTAGGGCTTTATTTGTATTGATGAACTTTTCAATTTTGAACTTTCATAACCTTCTTGTTATCATTAGGTGCAGATTTACAGCTTTTCAAGAGAAAACTGCCTCGGCAGTATCTTGCTGAAGAGTTTGAAATGAACGAACTTTTTCACCGGATGTCTCGGAGTACATTCCATCGAATGTCGGTGGGTACAGTAGTACCTACCCTACATTTCAATTTTGTAAATTATGTAGTGAGTACTCTACCCAATCGATAAAAATATTATTGCTATAATAACATCTCGTTATTGTTTTGATGCATTTTGAAAAATGGACAAGTTTAGGGAACAAATCTGTAAATTTCATGATATCTGTTTTGTTTTGTTGAAAAACTGCTATTGTAGATTATCCGTAGCTTTCTTTTTCAGATTCTGCATCAGTCTCTTCCTATCAGTTGATATGAATGCAAAGGTACATACCGGAACTGCTCAGTGTGACATGAATTTGAATAATGTACAGGATTCCTCAGGAAGTGAAGCATTATCTTCAGGAAATCAGTCAACAAATAATGATGTAAACATTGTAACATATAACCAAGATTCCCCTGTAGCTGAGACTCCCACATGCACTAAAAGTCCGAGCACATCATCCGCTACCAAAAAGTATACAATGAAAACAAATGTTGGAAAGAAAAGACGAAGAGATTCTTCTATTTGGAAAATAAATATATTGAAAAGATTTAGAACCTCGGGTCATGAGTATGAAAATAAAAAAGGGAAATTGATAAAAAAGAAAGAATTGGGTCCTGGGTGTGATGATAAATGCCGTTAAAAATGTAAATCGAAAGTATCTGATGATAATAGACTGAATTTATTTAATAGCTTCTGGTTAATAGCTGATGACGATATACAAGGAGAATATTTGTGTAGATATGTTACCAGATCAGAAAGAAAATTGGTGAGATTGAACAAAAAATCGAGAAGAAATTGGACATATAAATATAATCTACAAATAGGAGAAGGCCGAGTACAAGTTTGTGAAAATATATTTCTAAACACTTTTGATATTACCGATATGTGTTTGTTCAAAAAAATGGATAGTCATGAACATGGGTGTATACCAGGATATTTGCGGGGTAAGCATAAAAATAGAGGAAATTCTATTGTCGAAAATGTGAAAATTTCAGTTCGCGAACATATACAATCGATCCCAGCCAAAGAATTTCACTATATAAGAAAACGAACGTCTAGACTTTATTTCGACGAATCTTTAACATTTCCAAAATTATATTCACTATATACAGAATGGATGATGAACACTCAACCAGATCACATAGTAGCTAGCAGAGAACAATATAGCCAGATATTCAATACACAGTTCAATATCGGTTTATTCGTTCCGAAAAAAGATCAGTGTCTAACGTGCGAAGCTCAAAAAACATCAACCAAAGAAGAGAAAGAGAAATCGAAAAATTAGTATACTTCACATATTGCCAATGAATTTGTTGTGAGAGAACTTAAGGACACTGATAAGGCAGTGTTTCTGGGGACCTGAGTCGGCCTTGCCCACTTTTCTGTGTCCTGTCTGTAGTCCGAAGTCTGACCTTCAGGTTTCACAGACTACTGTAGTGAGGAACCAGAAATAATTCATAACCACGTGACATTCGGTCAATTTTACATGGTTTATTTTATTTTCTTTCCGTTGGACGGGCGCAGATTGTTAAGCACTGTTGTCTCAAGTCAATTCACGGCATCGATGGTGAAGATGAAACTAAAAGAGATACCAGGTATCGTACAGGCAACTTCCCAGAAATCGAGCAGTATTATAACTGCTTGTTATGACTTTTTCATAAAATTTTAACGGCACCTCAATCGGAGGTATCTTCATTTTATTATAAAATAAAATTCAAAGTGTACAATTTCACTATATTTGATATTGGATCTGCAGAGGGTTACTGCTATGCATGGGATGAAACCACAGGTAAAAAAGGGCCCAATGACTTGAGCAGTGCTTCACTTGATTTCATTAAAAGAAAAGTTGCTGATGGAGCAGAAGAGTTTAGATTCTATTCAGATTGTTGTGGGGGACAAAACTGGAATCTAATAATCTTTTCAATGTATGTCGATGCTTCCAAGTTAATGAACATTAATATTGATAATAATTTCTTAGAAGTAGAACACTCTCAATCTGAGGGTGATTCGATGCACGCTCTTATAGAGCGAAGGAAAAAGAATCAAGTCATATACATTCCACAGCAATGGTATACACTCATTAGATGTGCCAAAGCCACAGGAAAACCATATGACTTGAAAGATTTCAAATAGACAGTGAGCACTTACGAGCATACAGATTAAAACAACCAGATAAATCCCACTACGCAAAACATCTACTTGACACCAATCATTCATTGACACCTAACACAAAACTAGAAGTGCTGCATATTTGTGAAAAGAAACAAGAACTGGATTTCCTTGAAGAATTGGAAATTAGAAGACATTCAAGAAACCCACAATATGAAGTTGTCAATGAACAGTAAAATCTAGGGAGTTCTCCACTAATAAACTGTCTTCTTAAGTGATAATTGTAAAGATCAGCAGATATAGTTTTCCTGGTTTTCTATATCTTTGCACAGTTATACTGATCTTAATTGAAAAATGATTTCCAGGATATCCCCATAGGGCTAATAATATCTAAGCTTCAATATTTGTAATATCACATCTTCTTCTTTTTTATATTAACATATATTAAGTCAATCACAAGTTAGGTCACTTCTTGGTCTAGCCAAAAATAACTACTAAACATCAGGTAGGCACCAAATGAAATGTAACTTCTGTCATTCTGACGATGATATTGATTTATCGAAACAATTGTCAATTTTTTAGAATTTTCAATAATATTTATTATATTGTGGAATTAACTAGAAACCGTGAGTTTCATTTAAAACACTGATATGAGTAGATTCCACCAAGTAAGGGTCGAGACAGTTAATTTCATTAAAAACAGTTGTCAAATTTGGTGGCACATGAAGTTTTAAGTTTTGAAAAGTTTTGTATTTCTTGATGAAACAAATTTTAAAACAATGATAAGATCTGAGTCGTTTCTGATCAAATGTAAATACTTCAGAAAATTGCATTATTCCAGAGAGCAGAGGATGTTTGTTGTTCGAAAATGGAGTTATGTGAGAAATGCAGATCAGTTTACTGAAACATGTTTTAGTTTGAAATATGAGAAAATGTTCCATTGCAAGTACAAAACTTATTTGATTTAAAAATACAACAAATATTTTTTTTATTCTAGAAATAAATCATTAAAAATATCTGGTATGTGATACACTTTAGCAGAATAATGTATTTGTCATCACTTCTTCCATAAATTTCTTATTTGGAATATTTCATAGCAAGATTAGGTACCTATATACAACAGGAAATTTCCAAATGATATGAAAAAGGGCATATTTTTTAATAGACAACCTGTTAATCCTCATTCTGAAAACAGTAATTTCAATACTTAGAAATTAGATGTGGTATAAAAATAGTTTAATTATTGAACTATTAGCATAATTTTTTATTAAACATTATTTGTAACAAATGAACATTTTACAGTATATTAGAACTATTAATTATATTGTCTATTATTTGTTAACTGAAGAAACACTAAATAAATTTATATAAAGTAGGTATAAATAATTATTCACTAAGAATCTGCCTCACTGCCGTAACTAGAGAAAGAAACGATTATCGGTTCTATAACATCATTCACAATCCTATATAACTTGAACATTTCATCCTCTTTTTTTATTACATGTCCAACACAATTTTGCCAGTGAATGTTGGTCACATTTTCCAAGGCTTGCATTAGACGATACTTTTAATTTAAAAGTAGTATTTTTTGCTGCCACTTAATTTTTTACTTGAACCCAAATCAATTGTATAGGGTTTAATTCACAATGATATTGTGGCAGCCTAAGTACAATGAGGATGAGGAGTAAAATTGAAAATAGACAACTGACATTTGGGTTTATTACTGATGGGAGCTACACCTGATATTACCCATCCTGATTTTGTATTTTGAATAATTGGTAACTTATTGCAAGTATAAATGGTGTGTTCACCGTGACAAAAGTTACATTGTAATACATTGAAAGTAAGATTGCACTTTATGGGGTTTATAAAATTAGTAAATCTTTTTTGATAGTTAACGAGTAAGCAGGGTCATGTGGTACATTATTTTGTTGTGATTAATTTTGCTGCCAATTTTCTGAAGCATCTGCTTTTTTAATAAGAAACTCAAAAAGCGTCGAATTCTGAGAAGGTCTATTGGGATTTTTTGTTACCGTTTTTATAGACATGTTCTCCGAAGATCTTTTAAGGATTGAGCCTGCATTTGAGAAATATCCCGAAAAGAAAAGAGTATTCCAGATAGCCAATTGTTTTTGTGTAAGCCGGAATCTAGAATTATCTAGTCAAAAAGGCACTAATATATAGAGCACGTCATAGTCCGTCTAAGCGTCCCAAGACTCCTGCAACCCAAGAACTCCAGTCACAGGGGAAATCAGACACTGGCGAACACCAACCTGGTGTGAGTCACCGAAATGCAGACTCCCTGTCCAGACGGCCGTACCCAACAGACTGCTCCCACTGCAACAAGGCAGAATCTAGGGAAGCTGCAGTTTCAAGACCTACTGTAGTCAACGAAGAATGGTCACCCACTAGGATCAGAGAAGATCAGGAGAATGATCCTCAGCTAAAGAAGATTCGCAAATGGAAGGAAGAAAATCGGCGATCTACCTGGCAAGAACTGTCAAGGCTTTCACCGCCACTCAAGGCGTATTGGACTTAGTGGGACTCTCTTGTCCTGGAAGGCTGTTGAAATAAGTCCTTCAAAACGATGATGGTTCCGAGATGAGGAGACAGCTAGTTATCCCGAGAACAAGAGTAGCTGATGTACTAAAGAAGTTACACGACAGTCCATCGGGAGGTCGTCTGGGAGAGAACAAAACCCTTCAGCGAGTCCGTGAAAGATTTTATTGGATGAACAGCTCCGACGATGTGAAGGACTGGTGTAAGAAATGTACGACTTGTGCAACCAGTAATGGACCACATCGCAAGAGAAAGGTACCTATGAAACAGTATAATGTTGGAAGCCGGTTGGTTTAGACATCGCTGGACCATTTGCGACTACAGAAAATGGTGGTAAATACATCCTGGTTATAATGGATTATTTCATATAGTGGATAGAAATTTACACGATCCCGAATCAAGAGGCCACAACTGTCGCGGATGTATTGGTGAAATAATTTATCAGCCGATATGGGGTGCCCTTGGAAGTCCACAGTGACCAGTGAAGAAATTTCGAAAGCCATCTATTCCAGGAGATTTGCGACAAGCTGAAAATGAAGAAGACCAGGACAACAGCATTACATCCACAGTCAGATGTAATGGTCGAGAGAATGAACAGGACCATTGGAAAATACCTGTCCAAAGTAGTTTCCAGCCATCAGGGAGATTGGGACCAGTATCTTTCCCTATTTGCATTGGCTGGCATTGGCTTATCGATCTGCCATAAATAAGTCCACTGGTGAAACTCCGGCGAAAATCCTGTTTGGACGTGAAATGAGGCTACCTTGTCACCTGGAATGTGGCTGTCGGCCTGGAGAAGATCTAGCAGAAGAAGACTACGTGACCCAATTGAGAAGAAGGCTGTACGATATTCATAAATTAGTTCAAACAAATCTTCAAGTTTCCAGCGACAGATTGAAAAGTCGGTACGACACGCTGGTCACAGTAGGCGGTTTTAAAGATGGGGACAAAGAGTAAACCATATTCGACATGTGTCTGACCCTACCTTCGATGAATTTATGGGCGCGTACGGAGGTACCGAGAAAGCTAGATATGGAGTCACTTCAGAACAATGACAAGATTCGTTCACTCTCCCGGAAGATTATTCACTGGCTTACAACATTCCCGCCCATATCAAGAACGCACGAGGATTGACAACAGTCTCTCGAAAGAAGTTCGGGCAATTAAAAAATCTTGAAGACAAGATTCCAGTCACTGTCAAGACACTGAGACTGAAACACAATTCGCGGTAAGTCTTCTGCGTGGTAACTAAAAATGAGTTTCAAGATCGCGGTAGGTAGTACAGCGATGTTGGGAAGCACTTCGAAACCTACGAGACTATGTGTTGGAATCCAGCGTGAAGAAACTGGCTATGATTAAGATAGTAACCAGTTGGATTGGCGAGTCATCAAGAACATGATAGAGGTGATCTTCCAAGACACCGGTGTCCAGATATTAATTTGCAGCTACAACACCCGTTATCATTATCCGATGAAGACGGTGCCCTGTTATTCCCATAAGACCGGAAAGTGTAGAAATGGGGCCAGTTGCCGATTCAAACATCCAGTCTCGGCTACACAAAAGTTCCAGGAGGAACTTTCATTTAAGGAGGGGGTAATGTTACGAACTCGCATACCGAAGCAGATACTAAGTACGGTCATGTAACATTATGTTAACAGTGTTAAAAAATGGCGAGCGCGCCGAATTCTGAGAAGGTCTAGCTAAAGGACCGACCAGCGGGAGATGTTTAGTTTATAAAGTGATCTCGTGATATAAACAGCGAACAAGTAAATAGTCTAACTAGGGAAGTGTTTATATGAATTAATGTAAGTGAATATACTGTTAATATGATATAAATTAGTGAATAGTGTAGTAAATAAATAAATTAAGTTAGTAGACATAACGTGTGTGTATAAATTTATCCCACCCGTAATGAAAACGTTGAAATAAATAAGAAAAACATTACAATACACTACTTTCATGAACCCTTGTTACATACATAAGTGACCAAATAGATTCAGCAGTTGCTAAGAAGCTCAAAGTAATTTGTAACCTACCATAAAAAAACATGTATAATGAAAAAGTATTAGTTATTATGCGCCAAGGTACAAAAGTGAGTTATTATTGGCGATGTCCATTAAATACCGAGAAGCGAAGCTTCGAGGTCTTTAATGGATCCGAGACATTAATACACTTTTCTACCGTGGCTCATATAGCATTTTTTTACTACTGGCATTTCATGCTTTAAAATATTAGTTTTTGAAACTAATAAAATTCCAATAAAATATAAATTTTAAAATTTTATTTAAAATCAAATCATCCATGCTTCTGTCAAATGTAAAACACAAACGACAGTTTAGAATCTTTTGCTGGTGGTTGAGATTGCTAAAAATAAGCGATTCTAGTGGTTGTTCTCCTTCTGCATTGGAGTACAGGCCGAATAAGTAGAACTATTACAAAAAAAAATTAAAGGTATTATATGGATAAGTTAATTCATTTTAATTTTTGTATATGTAGGTGGATATGACTATTAAATAAGTAAGTGAAAATATTTTTCATTTTGTATTTGCATCAGTTAACCTCACATTCTGTCAAATGGATTGAGATTTAGTTCTTATCAAGCAGGCTCTTTATTTTTCTACCTTGGTTAATAATGAACAAGTTTTCTACCTCAACAAAAGTCAATAAAGTTGGGTTTAAAAGCTAGTAGTGAGAAAAAACTATTTCTAAATACCATCCTGCTGCTTGCTGAAATAGTTTCTTGCATTACGAAGGGCTCTTCCGATACGCGTAAGAAATTTTTATGAGAGTCTGTACCTTCTATTGCCAGCTCTCCATTGAGAATTTTTAATAGACCTACGCCCTTTTCACTCCTTCTTTGTAACCATGGCTTTCTTATTATTCTGTTTTTGTCACATTTCTCTTTCTTGCATGATTGCTAACTACTATAACAAGAGCTGCTGCTGCCAATGAAAAGTCTGTGTCCATTGTTATCTGATTCCAATTTAAATAAAAAATTCAAATTCTTTGCTTAACATCTGATAAGTCACAGGATACTAACTAAAGCATACTATTCAGTGCGCATAATCACATCCTAAATAAGTGACTAGTGCATGATGTGTTGCAAACACATTTTTTCTGAACGATGTTTTAGTTAATGATACTAAAAAATTGACTAAAACTTGCACTGAATCATTGATAATTACAAACGGGCGTAAGTGAATTTCTGGTTGAACAATCATTTTTTTAATTCAAATGTGTTCTGTTATTTCTATATACACTCAGGTGCAAAAAATTCGATCCATCATATATTTTCCATTAATTGTGATTTTTAAAACTTGGTACTGTTACGGTTGTAATGAACCGTAAAACGGGATGTAGGTTTATTGTAGATTTGGTTAATTTAAAAATTTAAGTTTACGTACGCGGACGCTTTCATTAAAAATGTTGTACAGATCTATGGATGCGTCCCTTACTTTAAAGGTCTGTGGTTGTAAGGTGAACCCACCTTAAGTACTGACGTCAGGTCGATAAACGCTGATATGAAAAATTGATTCAGTTGTTTCGTGAAAGATTGAAGTGATCTGTGATCTCTCTTTCTTTTCCTTTTGGATTGAACACGTGTTGTGGCTGAATAGATTCACATAAAAATATCTGATACCGACAGTGTCATCTCATTGAGATAACTGTTAGATAAATTTGGCAGTAAGCAGACAATAGGAAATTTAAAAGTATTTTTGAGAAGGAAGCTCATATGTTAGAGGATTTTTTGTTGGTGTTGGCATTTTTGATGTCCTTATTTTATGTCCTACTAATAGGACAATATTTATTGTTGATGGGAGGTGGTTTGAGAAACCACAGTTTACGTTGTGGTTGGGGATCACTGATAGTACTGTCAGTTGGCTCCTGTAGGCAGAAGTATTTTGTTTATATCCATATTTATGGCCAGATGCCAGTTATCATGGGTGGAAGAAGTGTTCCAGTAAAACAAAAATAAAACCAACCTTTGGTCGTTGCTACCGTTTCTGGGTCTTCGATAACCAACAGGGAATGGGGGTGAGGATGGGGGGCTGTCCCGTACACCAGGAAGCTAATGGGCCTGATAATGCTCATAAGCTATAAAGTTATGTATATATATATATATATATATATATATATATAAATTTTTTTTCCATTTTTCGTGGGCATCAGGTTAATAGTAAACACAGTATCAGTTTATGTTTTAATTTGACGTTTCGCCCACGAAAAATGGAAAAAAAAATTATATATAAAGGTTAAAGAAAATCAAATAATTTATATATATATATATATATATATATATATATATATATATATATTTAAGATGAAGTTAATCTCCAAAATAATTTAATGTAACGTATCTTTTTTTTTTCAAGTGGTTAGGTTTTCAGTAAACCATAATTCTTGTAACAATGTAATTCACTAGTTATTACTAGCTTTTTTCTTCAAATGTAAACTTTCTGCAATTGCAAAAAGGGAGTGGTAGTTACTCATTAAATGTGAGCTAAGTGAGTAGTATATTTTCAGTAAATTGCTGTCAAATTTCAGTACACTAATGTACTATTTCCAATAAGGTATTGTTTACTAAATTCTTAGTAAACACTAATGTACTATTGTCATTAAGGTATTAAACTCATAAAGTTGGGACATTAAAAGTTTTGGAGATGTTAATAATTCTTTCATTTCTTTTCTTAGGGTAGGTAGATAAAAATTAACCGATTCATCTGTTGACTTATGCAGTTTATCAATCACCTTTATTTTTTTGGAAAATACCTGGCCTGCTTAAGAGTCTTATAACCAGTATAAATTGGAAGGTCTTCAACAAATTGAGTAAGGTAACAACTTTCTTATTTTTACCTCTTAACCCTGAGATTGAGGAGGTAACAACATAGTAGGAAGGTGTGCAAGTGCTCATTTTGAATCAACTATAAGTAACTATTTAAACCAAACTAAAAATCGTAACAGTACTTATTATATGGCATATATAAATATAGAGAGACCCTCGTATAATTGAAATTATTAATTTATATACATTATTTTCATTTTTCTCATGACATTTTTTATAAACAATACACATTTTAGGTTTTTGTCAGAAATTTACGTCTGATAGAGCAGCAAGAAATTCATTTGTTATTTTAGTGATCCATACAAACCCACTCAATTAGTATTTAAACTTATTATTTCATTAATTTAATTGAAATCAAATGGCTTTAACACCAACGGATGCTGAATGGGCAGTGGCTTTAGTTCAAGATGGTCGTAGCCAATATTTTGCGGCTGAGGTAGTAGGTGTTAGTCATTGTGCTGTTCAAAAAGCAATTCAGCGGTTTAATGAAACTGGAAATTACACGAGGGGACCAGGATCAGGCCGTAGAAGGGCAACATCCGCACGCGATGATGGATTTTTGGTTTCTTCGTGTTTGATTAATAGACGTTAAACGTCAGTTGAGCTGGCAAATCGTCTGAGCGAAGTAAGAAATGTCGATGTAAGCAGGTAGACAGTTCGTCGACGACTCACTGAAGCTAATTCATATTCCAGAAGGCCAGCTCTATGTCCACTGCGATCCATGGAACAACGCCGAGCTCGGCTTGCTTTTACAAGGGAACACGAGGACTGGAATGACGCCGATTGGAGTAATGTATTGTTCTCGGATGAGTCCAGGTTTTGTTTAAGGACACCAGATGGAAGGAGAGCGATTCGCCCAATGTAACATTGCGGAAAGAATAATTTACCGAGGAGGCTCAGTTATGGCCCGTACTGACTTGGTTCTTGTAGATGGAGGTTCTATGACAGGAGCAAGGTACATAACAACAATTTTGGATGAGCATGTGGTACCTTTTGCTCCATTTATCGAGCCTAATTTTATTTTCATTGACGATAACGCGCGGCCACATCGTGCAAGAATCGTTAATGAATATTTAGAAGAAGTCGGGATTGTCCGTATGAATTGGCCGTCTTCAAGTCCAGATCTCAATCCTATAGAACATCTATGGGACACTCTAGGAAGAAGAATCCGATCATGGGTACCTCGTGCTAACAACTTGGCTGAACTTCGTGTGGTGTTTCAGGCAATATGGGACGAATTGGACCAACTCGATGTCCAACATTTAATTAGCTCTATGCCAAGATGTATGCAGGCTGTTATAATGGCCCGGGGAGGAAATACAAATTGATAATAAAAAAAAATAACACACTCAACATTTCATTATAACCATTGTTTTGATTACAAAATATACTTCATTTTTCCATTAATCAAATAAAGCGAATTGTTTCATAACAACATAATTTTCTTGTATAAACTGTCTTTATTATTCATACCTTTAACATTTAAAACCGATCCAAAACTTACATGGTCAAATTTTTGTCTACTTTGCCAAAAAATAGTCGTGGATAGAATTTTTTGCACCGGAGTATATACCAAATTTCTGAGAAATCTACAGATTTCAAAATTTTCTTAACAATAAAATGTGATTATCCTTAATATTGCGATTACAACCAAAATTGTGAATGTATATGAAAATTGGTTCCAGTATACCAATTCTATAGGTACTATAGTCATGGCTTGACGTTTTGTTGCTTTTATGTTCTTTGTAACTTAATAAATTATAGCAAAATCTAAACGTCTTCGTGAAAACAAAACAAACAAGTCAAATGAAAGGAGAATCTCATTTGAGCCTACTTCCAGTAATACTGAAACAGAAGGTCCGTCATCAAAACGAAATTGTGTCTTTACACTCATCTGGACGAATAAGAAAACTAGACTTGCTTTTCTTCCTCTCGTCGTTCAATCGCTCTTTTAAGAAAAAAAACGAAAATTCCAATTAGGAGACTTACCCAGAATCTAACTGAGCAATAAGAGAAAACATTGAATAGTCTTTGTAATCCTTCGTTACGGACGCTTGTGAAAATTTAAAATTATTAAACTTTATAGAATTTCGTCCTGAAAGTTTAGCAATTAGTCGCTGAAGTTCAAAGAAACAGTTTCTCTTTTACGGAAGAACCTACAATTACAACGAAAGGGGAATAAATTAACATGAAGTTTTTACTTTTCCCATTTGTCTGTTACCTATAACAGAGCAAAAAGTTTCAATTTCACAAAGTCCACTTTATTGCGGTGTATTTTAAATAAAATAAAATAACCCAAAAAAGGCACAGTGCTGTCGGGTGAAGTAATTTAAGACTAACGAATAATCCAAGCAAGTTAAATGTCAGACTTTATGAAAAACAAACACTGATAGCATTTAATAACATCTTCGTACACGAAATATGAGTATATTCTGATTCTAGTAATAGTCATGATATCAAAAACAATAGCTACCAAAACTATGCTTTTACAATTAAAAAGTATTGTAATATTTTTCTTATTTATTTAAACGTTTTTATTACGGGAGGGATAAATTTATACACACACGTTATGTCTACTATCTCAATTTATTTATTCACTACACTATTCACTAATTTATATTATATACACAGTATATTCACTTACATTAATTTATATAAACACTTCACTATTTAGACTATTTACTTGTTCGCTGTTTATATCTCGAGATCACTTTATAAACTAAACTTCTCCCGCTGGTCGGTCCTTTATATATTAGTGCCTTTTTTAGTAGATAATTCTAGATTGCGATTTACACAAAAGGAATCGGCTCCCTGGAATTTTCTAGATAAGACTGGTCACAAAAACAATGTCTAGATAAGATGGTAAAAAAATCGTAAACAGTTCTAAGACATCCCGGCGCATCCGCCAAAATTTTAACTTTCTACATGGCTTATACATAGTCAGATTCAGGGACTACACTAGTGTGCTATTTCGTAACATTACCCCCTCCCTAAATGGAAGTTCCTCCTGGAACTTCTGTGTAGCCGAGACTGGATGTTTCAATCGGCAACTGGCCTCATTTCTACACTTTCCGATCTTATGGAAATAACAGAGCACCGTCTTCATCGGATACTGATAACGGGGGTTATAGCTGAAAATTAATATCTGGACACCGGTATCTTGGAAGATTACCTCTACCATGTTCCTGATAACTCGCCAAACCAACTAGTTACTCGCTATCTTAGGCATAGCCAGTTTCTTCACACTGGATTCCAACACATGGTCTCGCAGGTTTCGAAGTGCTTCCCACACATCGCGGTAAGTAGATCGATCTTGAAATTCTTTTTTAGTTCCCACGTAGAAAACGTACCGCAAATTGTGTTTCAGTTTCAGTGTTTTGCCAGGGGCTGGAATCTGGTCTTCACGTTTTTCTAATTGCTCGAACTCCTTTCGAAAGACGGTTGCCAACTCTCGTGCGTTCTTTATACGGGCGGGGATGTTATATGCCAGTGAATAATCTTCCGAGAGAGTGAACAAATCTTGCAGTTGTTCTGAAGTGACTCCATATCTAGTTTTCCCGGTATCTCCATACGAGCCCATGAATTCATCGAAGGAATGGTCAGACACATCTCGAATATGGTTCATTCTTTTCTCTAGGCCATGGTCTCTTTCGTATGGCGCTAGTCGGTTTTGGTGAACTACTTTTGGATTTCCTTTGGGGATCTTGCTTATGGGATATATAAACATCATTGATCCTTTTCTTGATTAAGTAGGGACCTTCCCAAGATTTTTGTACTTTTGAGGAAAGTCCTTTTCTCCTCGTCGGGTTGTGTAACCATATTTTGTCTCCTTCTTTAAACCCGCCTACTGTGGCCTGCGTGTCGTAGTGAGTTTTTATTCTGTCGCTGGCAACTTGAAGATTTGTTCGAACTAATTCATGAATATCGTACAGCCTTCTTCTCAATTGGATCACGTAGTCTTCTCCAGACCGACATCCAAATTCCAGGTCAAAAGGGAGCCTCATTTCACGTCCAAACAGGATTTTCGCAGGTGTTTCACCCGTGGACTCATTGACGGCATATCGATAAGCCAATGCGAATAGGAAAAGATACTGGCCACAATCTCTCTGATGGGTGGAAACTACTTTGGCCGGGTATTTTCCAATAACCCTGTTCATTCTTTCGACCATTTCATCTGACTCTGGATGTAATGATGTTGTCCTGGTCTTCTTCATTCACAGCTAGTCGCAAATCGCCTGGAAAAGATGGCTTTCAAGATTTCTTCCCAGGTCACTGTGGACTTCCAAGCGCTCTCCATATCGGCTGATAAATTCTTTCACCAATACATCCGCGACAGATGTGGCGTCTTGATTCGGGATCGCGTAAATTTCCACCCACTTTCTGAAATAATCCATTATAACCAGGATGTATTTACCACCATTTTCTGTCGTCGGAAATGGTCCAGCGATATCTAAAGGAATCCTTTCGAAAGGGCTCCCAACATTATACTACTTCATAGGTGCCTTTCTCTTGCGATGTTGTCCATTACTGGTAGCACAAGTCGTACGTTTCTTACACCAGTCCTTCGCATCATTAGAGCTGTTCATCCAATGAAACCTTTAACGTATCCGATGAAGGGTTTTCTTCACTCCCAGATGACCTCTCGATGGACTGTCGTGTAATTTTCTCAATACTTCTGCTACTCTCGTTCTCGGGATAACTATCTGTCTTCTCTTCTCGAAATCATCATCGTTCTCAAGGATTCTTCTCAATAGGCCTTCTTCCAGGTCAAGATAGTCCCACTGAGCCCAAAATGCCTTGAGTGTCGGTGAAAATCTTGACAGATGACCTCCCAATCAACTGTCGTGTAACTTTCTCAATACCTCTGCTAGTCTCGTTCTCGGGATAACTATCTGTCTTCTCTTCCCGAAATCATCATCGTTCTCGAGGATTCTTTTCAATGGGCCTCCTCCCAGAACAAGAGAGTACCACTGAGCCCAATATGCCTTGAGTGTCGGTGAAAATCTTGACACTTCTTGCCACGTAGGTCACCGATTTTCTTCCTTCCATTGTCAAATCTTCTTTAGGTGAGGATCATTCTCCTGATCTTCTCTGATACTCGTGGGTGACCATTCTTCGTTAACTACAGTAGTTCTTGAAACTGCAGCTTTTCTAGATTTCGCCTTCTTGCAGTGGGAGCAGTCTGTTGGGCACGGCCGTCTGGATAGGGAGTCGGCATTTCGGCGATTCACATCAGGTCTATGTCCGCCCTTGTCTGATTTCTTATGTGACTGGAGTCATTCAGTTGCAGGAGTCCTGGGGCACTTCTACGGGCTGCGTACGTGCTCTAGAACACCACACTTTCGGCATTAGATCTCCTTCTGCTTCTTTTCTGCCATACTCTTTATCAAATTGACGATCTGGTTAAGGATGTATTTGTTACCTTCTTCTTGCATGGTCCTAACTTTGTTGTACCGCGAATCCCTCGTGGCTCCTTTGCATTTAAGAGGTTCTTGGTTTGCAGAAGTCGTAGGACGCTCACACGAACTGCGTGCATGCTCTAGCTCGCCACTATTACAGCACATGATCTTCTTCGGCTTCTTGTCTACCATAGCTTTTAACCAGTTGACGATCTGGTCAAGTCTGTCGTCGTCACATTCTTCCTGTATGGTCCTACCTTTGTTGTTTCCCGAAGCCATCGTTGCTGCTTCATATTCAAGAGCAGCTGTCAATGCGTCAACTAGTGTTTTGGGATCAAAAAAGGCCTGGATGCCCAGATATTCTCTGGTGCTAATGGATAAGGAAATCGAACGAGTCGGGCAATATCCACTTCATACTCTTGAAGGGACTCATCACGTTTCTTCCTTTGGTTCTTCAGCTGGGATTGGCACAAATATTCTAGATGATCATGACTCGCATGTCCAACCTCTTCTTCAGCTGCTCGAAGTCATACGTTTCTTCCAAAGTTATCGTCTGAAGTATATCTAAGGCATCTCCGCGAAGCGCGATGGTTAAGTTCACTGCCTTCTCCTTATCGGACCAATCATTCACTCTAGCGGCTGTTTCAAACCGTTTCACATAATTGGTCCACGACATTGTTCTATTGAACGTTGGGGCCTTGACTCGGGTAAAACTACCAATGTCTTCTCACCTAGGGTGTGTTTCTGGCTTGCAAGGTTTTATTTGCTCGGTCTTCTTTTCTCCCGCTTGCGTGTCTTGAGTTCTTATATCTGTCTACTTTCTTTCTAACTCCTTGATATTCTCGCCAATCATTGTCATCTTATTCTCGATTTCGGATTTTAGAGACGAAATTTCATTTTCAACGTCAGCGGCAATGCCGTTTATCATTAGTAAGATATCGGCAGATATATCGTTCTTCATAGCAGAACTCTTCTCGTCAATAGCAGAAATGTCGTTCTTCATAGCAGAAATATCGTTTTTTACATTCGTTGAAATTTTCTCTTCCATGGCAGAAATATAGTTCTTCACGGCAATAATCTCCTCTTCAATGTTCTCTTCCATGGCAGAATCTTCTCGTCTATGCTAGCAGAAGTATTAGCAGAAATTGACGAGATTAAGGTGGAAGCCTCGTCATTAAATAAAACTGTTTATGGATCAAAACCGTGATTGTCTAGTGCCACTTTTTACTAATTCACTTTTGTTACCGGACGTTTCCAGCTCACGATCTTCCAATTCTGCTCTTAGTTCCGTCACTTTCATGTCACATAGTCTATTGGCCATTTTTACGTAGCAATTTATTTATATTACCCCACACCTGACACCAATGTAATGTTTTTCTTATTTATTAAAAAGTTTTTATTACGGATGAGATAAATTTATACACACACGTTATATCTACTAACTTAATTTATTTATTGGCTACACTATTCACTAATTCATATTATATACACAGTATATTCACTTACATTAATTTATATAAACACTTCACTACTTAGACTATTTCCTTGTTCGCTGTTTATATCACGAGATCACTTTATAAACTAAACTTCTCTCGCTGGTCGGTCCTTTATGTATTAGTGCCTTTTTTACTAGATAATTCTAGATTGCGGCTTACACAAAAGCAATCGGCTCCCTGGAATTTTCTAGATAAGACTGGTCACAAAAACAATGTCTAGATAAGATAGTCAAAACATCGTAAACAGTTCTAAGAAATCCCTGCGCATCCGCCAAAATTTTAACTTTCATACATGGCTTAGGCAGAGTCGGATTCAGGGAATACACTAGTGTGATATTTCGTAACATTATTTTGTCCAAAACTATTTGCGAGTAGGGAGTATCATGAAAATTAGTCACTCATTTGCAATATTAAAATTGTGGTTGACCTTTTTGTATTAAAATCAAGTTAAAACATAAAATAACCTAAAACAAGCTTAATTCCATACTAATGATTCTTGAATCATGCGAGAATGATCTAAGATATTTTACATACCCTAGAGACAGTTGAATGCAAGATGTCTAGACATAGACTTTTCCAAGCAACATTCCATATGGAATTTTGTTGTGAAAGATACGGAATTCTACTAGAGAACTCTCTCAAACATGTGCCTTATCGTTGATGGGTGCAGGGTTATCTAAACTTTATTAAAAGCAATCTAAAACTTCCAATCTTACAATCTAATTGTATAGATGTAGTTATATTTTGATTTGGAAGTGCTCTTAAAATCGTAATATAGTAATTTTTATCTAATTATTACTTAAATGGTCACAGGTTGAGTGTATCAATTAATTTCTCACAATTACCTTCTCCCCGAATTACGGGTACTCCATATCCATCCTAGTACACCCGCAGAATAAGGGAACAGATACGTAAATTGAACATTAAAATGCCAGATATTTTTATGAGTGAAAATTTATGTAGTAACAAAACCGTGAGTGTCAAAACCTAACCAAAACACCTAGTGACTATGAAAACCTCTACTCGTAAAAGAATACAAAAAGGTACGTTTAAAAAGAGAACAATTTAAAGTAACAAACTAATACATACTCATAAAAACATTAATTCACAAAAAACAAACACAAGACGGTGCCTGGGAAGGCCAAGCAAATTTTATTTCAACTAATGAAGACGACGAACCATGGCAAGTCGCCGTTTCACAAGATTCCCAGAACACCTCAAAGTATACAGGAGTATTAATGAGAATAAAGAAGAAAATATTAGAACCTAAAAATAAAAATTTTCATTAACTGGTTTTCCTAGACGACGAACAATTAAACATTAACAACACCAATGTTCTGAAGACAAATACATTAAACATACCCAAAACTTGTTCTGAATCAATAGATATACAAACTTTAAACACGTGTCTAGAACTGAATAATAACAAAGAAAAGTGTCTAGGAAGCACAGACAATGAAAAGTGTCTAGGAAGCCCTAACATCAAAAATAGTCTAAGAAACCCAGAAATCGAAAAGTGTATAGGAAGTTCAGTATTTAAAAAGTGCATAGAACAGGTCAACAAGACACCTGATAAGTACAAAAATAAGTGTCTAGAAAGCCGCGACGACCAAACAAAGACAGATTCGTTTGAAAAGTATATAGGAACTCAATTTACAGCAGACCCCAGCCTAGAGTTTTCAATTCCAATCTGTCGAGAACTAACTTCAAACAGAACCTCAACACCAGACAGATTTAAAAGAGAAAACAAAGTGCAGGAACAAACCAATATGGAAGAAGAATCGATTAGCTATCAATCCAGCTCATCTGAAGAACCAAATAACACGACACCAAAAAATCACCTTCTAAAAATGACCATCACGCAAGCCCAAGTACATAAGCAGGCCAACTTATCTTGGGGCCAAGAAGTAGAAAACACTGAAAACTGTACTACAAAGGTACCCATAGATAATTGTTCGTCTCAATACGAACTAATTACTAAATAAACGATTGTACCCAGAGATATGGACATGTTACATAAAAAGAGGCAAGTAAAGGATATAAACGCGATTACTTCAATTACATAAGATAAACAAATGGAAATCACAGAATCTGAACCGACTGAATTTATTAAACCAAAAGAGACAACATCGTTCAACAACTTAAATAAACAGACTAGTCGACAATGAAATGTAACCAAAACAAGTAATAAGTTTGACTTACTATCAGACAGCTCAGAAGATCAAATCCAAGAGACAACTCAAGAGAAAAAAAAGCTCAAATTTTGGAAACTTAACGCTTCAGCTTCTATCTCTGATGAGACAAACGACACTCACATCACTAAAATTGTTGAGTCGAGGGAAACCGTAACCGCAACAACCAAAAAAGCTCTACATCTTGCCCCCCGATTGTAATCGATGGCAACATATTTGCACACATAGATAGGGTGCGCATATTAAAAGATCACATCACTAAAGCATTTGAGATTGAACACACAGCAAACTCGACAATTATTTCTACGAAAGATGTCCAAAATTTTGACAAGTACCGTTCCATACGTACTTCAGGATAAGACACACGCATTCGTACTCAGGGGATTAGCCGAAGGGCTCCACGCGAGATAAAAGACGAACTCACCAAAAGTAAACAAAATAGGTATAAGTAAAAGTTTTATTTAGCATGACTACAATAGGAAGACCGAAAATACCATTGGGGACTTATGCATATATGCTAGCTCTGGGGTCATGCCATATTTAACTGTGGCAGAATCCCACGATGGGTAAAACACGCATCTTCACACCTTACGATTGTCCAATGGATGGAAGTAAGAAGATCCAGTAATATCAATAACAAAGAAACTACAGCAAAATTTATTCCTGCTCCCATCCCTACTACAAATCCGAGGGCCAACAAAACACTATTCGCTACCCAAGAATTTCCTAGATTACCAATAACACAAACCATTTCAACCCCTCACCAAAACATCCCTAATTCTCGCCCCACCCAACAAGCAAATATGGAACCCACAGCAGACATTAACACATTTTCGCAACTGAATAGTTTGTTCAATGAACTTCAAGATACCGTCAACTTAGATGAACTCACCATAGCTGTAGCTTACCTCTTCCATGAGATGAAGGCAGCCACAAACAAACTGCAGAAATTCACTATATAGAATAATGTCGTCGGTGGTATAGATAAGGTAGGTGGCAAAACAGGAATTCAAGTTCGAAATTTTCTCAAAATAACTTTTTGTTAAATACATGGAGTTCTTAACAAACTCCATCTCATCAGACATTTTCTTGACATCAAATCCGTGAATTTTAGAAACTCCGAATATAGTTTTTTTAGACAGGATCGCACCGCAGATGTCGGCGGTGACGGTATCGCAGTACTAATCAAAGTTGTAGGGGCATACAGTTCGCCAAATAACAAATTATCAGAAATAGACTTTTTCAATATCACAAAAACACACAACAGGGTTCACATAGTGGGTGACTTGACCTGTAAGCATCTACCACGGGACTCCTATGCCACATACCCAAACCCTAACGGAAATACTCTACAGAGATTCTGCGATAACTCGGATTGCAACTTCTGCAGTACAGACGACCCCATCCGCTTTCTTTATTCCAGTTTCCCCGGCCCAGATGGACTGAACCATCGGCCGTATTATCAATACCATAACAGAAATAAAAACAATCCCAGACCTCAACACCGACCACGATACTGTCCTACTAGAATTAAAAACAACACACATCCATACTCAAAAAATGCACGATTACACAACCACAAACTGGGCACAATACAGAAAATACATAAATGAAAACTCATTAATCACAAACAATAGAAAACGAAAATCTCTTAACAATCTGAAAACAGAATTTACAAAACATAATTAGTACAGCTAGAAACAACACAACCACCCTTCAACCAAAACCTCATAATCATAATACGCTCGTTTGCCAAACTGAGGAAACTTTCTCTCACTTCCCTTCCAATCAAGCCGAAATTGTTGGGCAAGATGTTACGCAGGTCCTCCGAACATCAAAACCGCCTCGTTCTAACCTTTCCTTCAAAAGAAAGACAGGCTTTCAAAGATATTGACAACAACCCAAATATTGTGGATCTCCCAGCTGATAAAGGCAATGCTACGGTCGTCGTCAATACCTCTTCTTATCTGAATAAAATGAATAATCTTCTCAGCACTTCCGACTATAAAATCGTCCCAAATTACCCTACCATATACCTGGAAAAGACAACAAAAACATGCATCAATAAGTCTCAACTTCCTTCCGACATAAAAGCTAAGCTTATCCCACGAGAAAAATAATCCCGCATTTCTCGAATATACGGTCTTCTAAAAACCCATAGACCCGATCTTCCACTACGACCCATTGTTAGTGCATTTAACTGCCTCACCCAACTCTTGCCTAAACATCTAGCTGAATCCCTTCAACCAATTGCTGAGCGGTCTCAATCCTATGTCCAGAATTCTCTTCATTCCATTGACCTACTCAAATGATTTGATGTTTCTTCCACATATATCCTTGTCAGCTTTGACATTGTCTGCTTATTTACCAACATCCCTATCGATGAAATTTAGTCTATCTTAGATGCTAAACACCACATCTCTACAGATTGTCTTTCCCTAATCAAACACTGTTTGTCCAACACCTACTTCATATTCCAAGGTAATTCCTACAGACAACTGACAGGTGACCCTATGGGATCCCCTATCTCTCCGGTTATGTCCAACATTTTCATGAAACATTTCGAAAATTCAGCACCATCTTCTTCTCCCCTCCGACCAAGCAGTTGGTTACGATATGTTGATAACACTTTCGTCATTTGACCACATGGAAGAGATACTTTGAATTCCATCCTACTACATCTGAACAGCGTACATCCCTGTATCCAATTCACGATGGAAGATAACTCATCTCTACCATTTCTTGATGTCATGATTAAAAAACTTTGACCAAATGGTTTCTCACACTCCATCTATCGCAAACTCCCTCACACCAATCGTTTTCTTAATGCTCATTCCCATCACCATCAAGCCCATCTTAATTCTGTCAACACACTCGTATCCCAATGCATGTCTCTATCTGACAAATCCAATCGACCATCAGAAATCAATTTTCTAAAGCAAACTCAAAATGGTTACAAAATTTCCATAAAACCGTAACTATCATCCCACTTGCTCCTGTAATTCCAAAATAATTCAAGAAGCTATCGAAATAGAAAAACGTCCAAACTGTTTGAATACCTGGGATGACAGTCAGAGATTACCATCAACCTGGAAACATCTTCTCCGCCTGCCTCATTCCGATACCACCTCACCGCCTTCCATCATGGCCTGCGCCAAGAATAACAATTACCATCCTAAAATATTGCGGGATAACGAACTTCCTATATCCATAATGGCTAATAGGTCCCCCATAACGACACGGTCCAGACAACCTATCGGTCAGTCGGCTTCAAACCAGTGGTGAGTGTTAGTGTTTTACGGTGTTTTAACTGGTAAGCCGTTTTTAATTATTTTTTTAATTTTTTTTTTATTTTTATTGTAATGTCCTTTTTCGGGGAAATTCCAAGGAGTAGGCAGATTGAGGCCTTGGAATTAGCCGAAGGGGGTGATTCGTTGCGTAGAGTAGACAGATTGAGGCTACGGAATCGTATCACATCCTAGATCAATGAACGAATAACTTAATCCCCTCTCTTGATAATGGCTTCAAAGTAGAAGCCGAAACGTCGAGAAATTACAAATTTCCACCCGTGAACCTAGTTCATTTTTTCATATATATGTATATATATATATATATATATATATATATATATATATATATATATATATATTGAATCATATAACTTATATATTAAAGAACATCAGCTGTTTGAGAATATTTTGCTTAGTATTTAAAATGGATTGAAACTATGTAATTAAAAACCACAATCATAAGTAAAAATGCATATAAAATCATAATATATTAAATCGTTTGTTTACAATAAAAAAAACAACAATAAATATAAAGAAATTACCTTAATAATTGTCTAAATTTTCAAAACGCTTAACAAGTATAGTGGAGAACAATAAATCTGCCCAATATGGATGTTTAGTTGTCATGAAGCAATCAGCTGTTTCATTTGAAATTAAACAAGTTTCTAGTTATCTAATTTAATATAAGTATTAGTTAAACAATAATAATATAAATCATGTTCATATTCAGTATAAAGAATTAGATAAGTTTAGAAGATGAAAATTGTCAATGACATAAAGGTAATTTATATGTCACAATTTATATCAAATTTATGGAGTCAATGAATGATAAAATGATGATGGATTTGAGGAAATATTAGCTACTATAGAATTTAAATAGTACAAATAACCAAAGCAAAAGATATGTTATATAAAAGAATTTATGTTCATAAATATAAATATTATTTTCACGTTGTCATAAATGTCAAAACAAAACTAGCCATTGTCATATCGAAATATAACAATTAATTTCACTATCTGTAAAATACTTGTTGTATTGAAATTCGTTGAATTATTAAAAGAAAACAGATAAATTTCAAGTGAAATTCACATTCATATATGTTTCTAAAAACTTTATAAAGTATAACAATTGTGAATATAATTCGACAGCTCCAGAAAGAAGGTGATTGGTGGAAAAATGACAGGACAAATTTTGATCAACTAAAATTAAACAAAACTTAATTAAAATCAGTGAGCTTTGAAACAATATATTATTTGTAGATAAAAAAATTGACTATCAAATAGAAGCGTGGGTAGTTGGTCTTTGGCGTCGAAATAGCGAGGAGGTGATGGACAATTTTTCCAGAAATTTCAAGTAAAATCACAAATTTCCATGATCAAAGCTATAGTTTCCTAATAAATATAAAACTTAGAACACTCACATGTGTTTGTATCCAGTTTTCCCTTGAGAATATCCAAAACTCTCAAGAAACTACGCAGTTTGAACTTCGGAAGGCGTATTCCTGTTTCCAGACGGGATAGATCCAGAATCCAGACATCAGGTCAGTGCTTTTTTAAATATTATTGGCCATTAATAAGAATAATAACTCTCGAATATAAATTCAGTGACTATTTCCATGTGTATAACAACTCTTGCGTCCATATGATCGATCTATAAAAAAAAGACTTTATGTAGTTTATTCAACAGACAAATTTCAATATTATTTAAAAAGGCCTATTCTGTAATAAAATAATGTGTACATACGTCATTTTGAATCATATAAGATAAATGCATCTTAATCCATTCATATAATATTTCCAATTGTATATATAATTTTGTAACATATTTCTTCCGAACATTTTTATCTTTTGTATGTATATAATTTCTAAACATAAATTCTTTTATGCAAACTCCATCTCCAGCATCATAAAGTAAACGAACTTAATGTATCTAATATTCACGCAGATGCAAAGCATCTATAAGAAACGTTCGTTACGTCTCGCATTCATTCGTTTTTAGTGAGTATGCGCATAGGATGGTGTATGATATCATTTATGACTATGTTTTAGTAATTCCATGGGCCTAACTATTTTATAAATGTTTAAATAAAAATTTCGTTATAAAATTAAATCATTGAAAGTACAGTGTTTCTTTTTATTTTACATAAGCAAAATAAATCAAACAAAGCCAGAACTCAACGGGTAGAATGAGTATCATGCTCCCGAACGAATATAATAATATCATATAATAATTAATAACTGAGCTAGCCACACAAATTAATCAAATAAAAATAAATTAAATAATATAATAAAATAAAATATAAAACTATTTATAATTGGCACCCAAAACGTGGGGCGTTGTAAAAATTTTTGGTAACATTTGTAAAGTTTAAAACTTAATTAAAATGGATAAGAAAAGGATATTGATGGACGGGAAGAAGGGTCAACAGCAAGAAAAAAAATATTTAACAAGAGATGAGCAGATGATGGAAATTTTGATCAGAATAGATGGATGGTATAACAGAAAATATGAGAAATTGGTGTGATTAAAAAAGTGAAGATGGGAAATCAGAAATGATGGTGGAAGATTTTAACCGAGTAGAGGGGAACATAGATAATAAAACGGATAAGTTGGTAGAGGATAAAAGTACTATGATGGAACCGAAAACAAGTAATAATTTGGAAAATAAAATTGATGAAGTAAAAATAGAAAGTTGCATGGAAATTAAGAATATTGAGAAGAATAATTAGGAATTAACAAATATCACAGATGGGACAGAAGAAATTAAGGAAGAAACTGGAGAAATAGGATACATTAAATTACAGGAACAAGCAATTGAAGAAGTAAATCAACATTGTCAAGAAAAAGTAAATAAAGTAATGACAGATTTGGATGGTAGAATAGAAAAATCAACAGGAATATGTACTAGAAGGAGTCAAATCTTGTGTAGACAAATTAATAAGGAAATAGAAGAGATGAATTGAAAATTAAAGGACACAGTAGAAGAAATAGAAGATAGTATAAGAAGAAATGAAGGAGGTATAGGATGCTCAGGAAATTTTTATAATAATAATGTGGTAATTGGAGTAATATATAACAACAACATGATGAGAATAATTTACACGAAAGCTCTCTTTAGAATAATAAATAGTGAAATGGATAATATGGAAGAATTTGGGATTACAGATTTTAATGGATTCATGGGAAGAAATTTATGAAATATGGGGCAACAAAATAAAAAAGGATATGATAGAGAATAGACAGACGCTTCAGCAACATATCGAGAATCAACCAACAAGAGAAGAAAGCAAGAAAAGGGTTAGAAAAAGAAAAGCAAATTGAATAGTAGGACATGAGTAAAGGAATGAACTTTGGAGACGAAAATGCAATTCAATGGAAAAGAGAAAGGATACAGAAATGAAGTCGAAATAAATAATGTACATAGAATTTATTATTAATGAGTAACCCAATTCTAAATTATATAAAAAGATAATGTTATATTACGAATGAAACGCAAAATAAAATAATAGTCATAAGTATAGTTTTAAATTTAATATTAAAGTAGTGTACAAAGATAAACTAGATAGTAGATAGGGTTTTGTTTCCATTTGGCAGATGGTGATCCAATAAGATTCTTCACTTTTGTTTTTCAGAACCAAAAAATTTTTTATGAAATTAAATAAATGAATAGATACAATAAAATGTTAAATAAAAATTTATTAGGTAAGATTTATTATAAAAACAGCTTTGAATATAAAGAAAGGAAAATCTGAATATGGCAAATCAATATATTTAACAATTAAAGAAAAACAATTTATGAGAAATACTGGCTTTACAAAGAAGGAAAATATAAAGATATAAGATAGAGGGGACAAACATAAGAATCAAATAGAATTTCACATTTTTTTTAAAAAAGGAAATAAGACGCAAGTAATAAAAAGGATAAGAAAGGAGATTAATGAATGATATCGATTAAAATATAGGAGGTAATGTTTGATGTCAATTAGAATTTTATAGAATACTTGAAAATACATGGAAGAATAAGGAGATTGATGTTGATATATATATATATATATATATATATATATATATATATATATATGTATATATATATATATATATATATGAATTTAAGAAATAATTAATTATATTGAATAATGAGTTTGAAATGAAATATGATATGAAGAGTATAAATAAAATAAAATATAATGAAATTATAGAAAATATAAGTTGATATATAAGCGAATGTTAGTATAAATATGATAGTAGAGAATTATTAGAAGGAGTAATAGAAGAAAGTGGGTGCCTTGAGTACCCCCCCAGTTATAGCACCCTGCGCCATTTTTAGTCCATTGTTAACGTGGCTACGGCGTAATAGATGGCGTATGTCATTTTTGTAGATTTCTATAGTGGTGTCGGCCATATTTTAACCGTCGGTCATTTTTTATCCTGTTATTGTAGATTTCTATCGCTAGATGGCGTATGTCATTTTTTGCAGATTTCTATAGTGGTACCGTCCATTTTTTATCCCGTAGATTTGAAAATTCCAATAGTCCTGATTGGAAACACTGACCTAAGCATACGTCGTAATTTCTAGAACCAAAGTTTTTATAACGCCATAAGGGCATTAGAAATTTATCTCTGTTATTATAGGCCATCATCAATCAATCGTCATTTGTGATAGAGCTTTTTTTATATATGGAATGTAACAAAAAAGATGCAATAAGGGTGTTATAAATTTGTGAAAAAGATATATATTTCTTATATACGGGTTGTAGTCATAAAATATGTTTAATGCACAGTCGTTATGGTATTATTTTGGGGTAAGCGACGCATCAGTTGGATGGGTAGAGAGAAACATAGCTAGAACTAGTAACATTAAGCGACGATAGATTCAACCTAATGTAGCTTATTTACGTAAATTTCTGCGATATATGCCTATTATAACAGATATATGGCTAATATTGGAAGTTTCTAGGACGATTCATACAAATTCATCGATTTTGAGTAAAACTAAGTCCACCTTTGGTTATCCCATCTTTTGTCTTTATATAATTAGGTCTACTGAGCGATTTTGTCATTTCTCACGATATTTAGCACTATTTATCAAGAACTAGTAACATTAACCGACATTTAGATAGATTTAACCCAGCATTAAATATATGGATGTACACCATATCTACAATAATAAGAAATATATGACCAATATTGCAAGTTTCTAGAACGATACAGACAAATGCATCGATTTTATGCATAACAAAGTCCAGTTTTCTTTGGTCGATATATGCCATATAAGCTATGTTGAGCGATTTTGTCATTTCTCTCGATATTTAGCACTGTTTACTGAGAACTAGTCACATTAAGCGACGATCAGGGATTATATGTAATTCTATTCTATTTAATAAATGAAATAAATGTGAATTATAAAAAAAATTGTGTAAAACTTGTGCCACAATGACTTTTTGTAGTTCTCGTGATTTGCGCATTTCACCTCTTCGAGGTTCGTTGCGTAAACTTCATTAGTACTATAAAACGAGTCATTGTGACACAAGTTTTACACAATATTTTTTATAATTGGCCTTTATTTCTTTTATTAAATAGAATAGAATTACATATAAATCCCTGATCGTCGCTTAATGTTACTAGTTCTCAGTAAACAATGCTAAATATCAAGAGAAATGACAAATTCGCTCAACATAGCTTATATGGCATATATCGACCAAAGAAAACTCGTCTTTGTTATGCCCAAAATCGATGCATTTGTCTGAATCATTCTAGAAACTTACAATATTGGCCATATATTTCTTATTATTTGTAGATATCGTGGACATCTACATATATAATGCTGGGTTAAATATATACAAACGTCGGTTTATGTTACTAGCTCTCCGTAAATAGTGCTTAATATCTGGGGAATTACGCAATCGCTAAACATAGCTAGTTATATGGTGTATAACGAGAATAGTTGGGATGGAATATCAAAAGCTAGACTTAGTTTTGCTCAAAACCGATGCATTTGTCTGAATCGTACTAGAAACTTCCAATATACGCCATTTATTTGTTATTATTGGTAGATCTTGTGAACATCTACATATATAATGCTAGGTTGAATCTATATAAATAATGTGTGTTACTGATTCTCGGTGAATAGTGCTAAATATCGAGAGGAATGACTAAATCGCTCAACATAGCTAGTTATACGTCATATAAAGATAATTTATTGTTAAAGCTGGACAAAGTTTTGTTCAAATATTGGCCTTATAGTTGTTATAATTGACAGATATCGTGGACAGCTACATATAAAATTATATGTTGAATCTATCTAAATGTCGGTAAATGTCACTATTTCTCGGAAAATAGTGCTATATATCGGGCGCAAAGACAAAATCGCTTAACAAAGCTAGTTATATGTCGTATGAAGACAAAAGATGATTATTGTAAAAGATGGACTTAGTTTTGCTCAAAATCGATGAATTGTCAAAAAACTTGCAATATTGGCCATATATTTGTTATTATTGGCAGATACCGTGGACAGCTACATATATAATGCTAGATTGAATATATCTAAATGTAGGTTAATGGTACTAGTTCTCGGTGAATAGTGCTGAATATCGGAAGAAATGACAAAATCGCTCAGTAGACCTAGTTATATGTCATATAAAGACAAAAGATGGGATAACCAAAGGTGGACTTAGTTTTATTCAAAATCGATAAATTAGTATGAATCGTCCTAGGAACTTCCAATATTAGCCATATATCTGTTATAGTAGGCATATATCGCAGAAATTTACGTAAATAAGCTACATTAGGTTGAATCTATCGTCGATTAATGTTACTAGTTCTCGGTAAACAGTACTAAATATCAAGAGAAGTGACAAAATCGCTAAACATAGCTTATATGTCATATGAAGACAAAAGATGATTATTGTAAAAGATGGACTTAGTTTTGCTCAAAATCGATGAATTGTCAAAAAACTTGCAATATTGGCCATATATTTGTTATTATTGGCAGATACCGTAGACAGCTACATATATAATGCTAGATTGAATATATCTAAATGTAGGTTAATGTTACTAGTTCTCGGTGAATAGTGCTAAATATTGGAAGAAATGACAAAATCGCTCAGTAGACCTAGTTATATGTCATATAGAGACAAAAGATGGGATAACCAAAGGTGGACTTAGTTTTACTAAAAATCGATGAATTTGTATGAATCGTCCTAGAAACTTCCAATATTAGCCATATATCTGTTATAATAGGCATATATCGCAGAAATTTACGTAAATAAGCTACATTAGGTTGAATCTATCGTCGCTTAATGTTCTTAGTTCTCGGTAAACAGTGCTAAATATCAAGAGAAATGACAAAATCGATCAACATAGCTTATATGGCATATATCGACAAAAGAGAATTGGACTTTGTTATGCCCAAAATCGATGCATTTGTCTGTATCGTTCTAGAAACCTGTAATATTGGCCATATATTTCTTTTATTGGTAGATATTGTCGACATCTACATATATAATGCTAGGTTGAATCTATCTAATTGTCGGTTAATGTTACTAATTCTCGGTAAATAGCGCTAAATATCGAGAGAAATGATAAAATCGCTAAACATAGCTAGGTATGTGGCATATAACGACCAAAGATGGGATAACAAAAGCAGGACTTAGTTTTGGTCAAAATCGATGCATTCGTCTAAATTGTTCTAGAAACTTCCAATGTTAGCCATATAGCTGTTATAATAGGCATATATCGCGGAAATTTACGTGAATATGCTAGATAAGGTCGAATCTATCGTCGCTTATTGTTACTAGCTCTCGGTAAACAGTGCTAAATATCAAGAGAAATGACAAAATCGATCATCATAGCTTATATGGCATATATCGACAAAAGAAAAGTGGACTTTGTTATGCATAAAATCGATGCATTTGTCTGAATCGTTCTAGAAACTTGCAATATTGGTCATATATTTCTTATTATTGTAGATATGGTGGACATCTATATATTTATTGCTGGGTTTAATCTATCTAAATGTTGGTTGATGTTACTAGTTCTTGATAAATAGTACTAAATATCGTGAGAAATGACAAAATCGCTCAGTGGACCTAGTTATATGTCATATAAAGACAAAAGATGGGATAACCAAAGGTGGACTTAGTTTTACTCAAAATCCATGAATTTGTATTAACCGTCATAGAAACTTCCAATATTAGCCATATATCTGTTATAATAGGCATATATCGCAGAAATTTACGTAAATAAGCTACATTAGGTTGAATCTATCGTCGCTTAATGTTACTAGTTCTCGGTAAACAGTGCTAAATATCAAGAGAAATGACAAAATCGCTCAACATAGCTTATATGGCATATATCGACAAAAGAAAATTGGACTTTGTTATGCATAAAATCGATGCATTTGTCTGTATTGTTCTAGAAACTTGCAATATTGGTCATATATTTCTTGTTATTGTAGATATGGTGTACATCCATATATTTAATGCTGGGTTAAATCTATCTAAATGTCGGTTAATGTTACTAGTTCTTGATAAATAGTGCTAAATATCGTGAGAAATGACAAAATCGCTCAGTAGACCTAATTATATAAAGACAAAAGATGGGATAACCAAAGGTGGACTTAGTTTTACTCAAAATCGATGAATTTGTATGAATCGTCCTAGAAACTTCCAATATTAGCCATATATCTGTTATAATAGGCATATATCGCAGAAATTTACGTAAATAAGCTACATTAGGTTGAATCTATCGTCGCTTAATGTTACTAGTTCTAGCTATGTTTCTCTCTACCCATCCAACTGATGCGTCGCTTACCCCAAAATAATACCATAACGACTGTGCATTAAACATATTTTATGACTACAACCCGTATATAAGAAATATATATATTTTTCACAAATTTATAACACCCTTATTGCATCTTTTTTGGTACATTCCATATATAAAAAAAGCTCTATCACAAATGACGATTTATTGATGATGGCCTATAATAACAGAGATAAATTTCTTTGGTTCTAGAAATTACGTATGCTTAGGTCAGTGTTTCCAATCAGGACTATGGGAATTTTCAAATCTACGGGATAAAAAATGGACGGTACCACTATAGAAATCTACAAGAAATGACATACGCTATCTAGCGATAGAAATCTACAATGAAAGGATAAAATGGCCGACGGTTAAAAAATGGCCGACACCTGTATAGAAATCTTCAAAAATGACATACGCCATCTATTACGCTGTAGCCACGTTAACAATGGACTAAAAATGGCGGAGGGGGTACTCAAGGCACCCACTTTCTACTAGAAAATATTATGAATATTTAAATTGACATTGATATGAATCTAGTATATTTTAGGAAATAATAATTTGACAGGTGTTGAAAAGAATAGGGTTTGTAATAGGAAGTGTGTGAGTATTTATTTGAGAATTAAATATAATGTCAAGAAAATATGAGATTATGCCATAAATATATAAATAGAGATATAACGATAATTTCAAAGAAGAAAATTGAAATTTAAATAGCTCTCAATGTTATTGATATCATTTAAATTTAAATTTGAGGGGAATTGCACCATTTATCTTAAATATTAAAGAACATCAGCTGTTTGAGAATATTTTGCTTAGTATTCAAAATGGATTGAAACTATGTAAGTAAAAACCACAATCATAAGTAAAAATTCATATAAAATCATAATATATTAAATCGTTTGTTTACATTAAAAAAAAGCAACAATAATTATAAAGAAATTTCCTTAATAATTGTCTAAATTCTGAAAACGCTTAAGTATAGTGGAGAACAATAAATCTGCCCAATATGGATGTTTAGTTGTCATGAAGGAATCAGCTGTTTCATCATCTGATATTAAACAAGTTTAAGTCATCTAATTTAATATAAGTATTGGTTAAACAATAATAATATAAATCATGTTCATATTTAGTATAAAGAATTAGATGAGTTTAGAAGATAAAAATTATCAATTACATAAAGGTAATTTATATGTCACAATTTATATCAAATTTATGGAGTCAATTAATGATAAAATGATGATGGATTTAAGGAAATATTAGCTACTATAGAATTTAAATAGTACAAATAACCAAAGCAAAAGATATAGATATGTTGTATAAAATAATTTATGTTCATAAATATGAATATTATTTTCACGTTGTCATAAATGTCAGAAAAAAACTAGCCATTGTCATATCGAAATATAACAATGAATTTCACTATCTGTAAAATACTTGTATTAAAATTCGTTGAATTAGTAAAAGAAAACAGATAGTTTTCAAGTGAAATTCACATTCATATATGTTTCTAAAAACTTTATTAAGTGTAGCAATTGTGAATATAATTCGACAGCTCCAGAAAGAATGTTATTTGTTGATAAAAAAATTGACGATCAAATAGAAGCGTGGGTAGTTGGTCTTTGGCGTCGAAATAGTGAGGAGGTGATGGACAATTTTTCCAGAAATTTTAAGTAAAATCACAAATTTTCATGATCAAAACTATAGTTTCCTAATAAATATAATACTTAGAACACTCACATGTGTTTGTATCCAGCTTTCCCGTGAGAATATCCAAAACTCTCAAGAAACTACGCAGTTTGAACTTCGGAAGGCGTATTCCTGTTTCCAGATGGGATAGATCCAGAATCCAGACATCAGGTCAGTGCTTCTTTAAATATTATTGGCCAATAATAAGAGTAATAACTGTCGAATATAAATTCAGTGACTATTTCCAAAGAAATAATTTAGAATGGAAAAGTATTACACAATGAGAGGTTTTTTATAAATATGGATATTTTTGGAGAAGTAGAGTTTTAAATAGATAAATTAAATTATTTTGGAAATAAACAAAGCATTAAATATCATCAGATAGTTAAGAAAAATATGAAATTAAATGAAAACCTCTGATTTGTGAATTATTGTTAAAAAAAATTTAGTTAGATGATCAATTTTGTCCATAACAACGGGAAGAAAAAACAGGGTTGGTGATTTTGAGGCGATCAGGAAGATGTGGTGTGATATTGTGGAGGGAGGATATATGCAAAGAATAATTTAAGAAAATATAAGTATAGTTCTCATATAATTTAATGAAAAGCATAAAAAGAAGTTAAATAAAGTTAAAGAAGTAGTTTGAGAGGATTTGAAAGATAAGTAAAGAAATAGAAGATAACTGATTAAAATAGATAAAAAATCAAAGGCTATAGAATAATAAAATATACCTGAAAGCATTATTTGAAAAGATATTTAAACGAAAGAAACCAGATTGTGAAAGAAAAGAAGATAAGTTAAATAGTATAAAGTATATCAAGAAAGATAAATTCAAAACTTACCTGGAGGAGTTGTGTCTAGTTGGAGTCCAGCGAATTATATATTAAAACTTCGAACTTGGGTTTTTAAAAACAATTTTACAACTATATTTAGAACTTAATTATACAACGGTTGAACAGAGAATGAAATTTAAGATAATACAAAGTTTTTATAATCTTCCTGTTTTACAAAGAGTCATCGTTTTATTTATATGGTGTCAGCTCTTTCTTCTTATGTAATTCCTCCCCTCTAAGACGAGAACATAACGGAGTGGTGTTCGAATTTTGGTTTTTCTGTTGGATTTTCTTCTCTTAGGGTTTCTTCTTTGCTTTGGACTTCTTCCCTTATTTGTTTTCTGCCGCATTGCTGGAGCGATGTCTTGATTTTCTTCTTGAAGATCCATCCCACTATTATTAAGATGGCAATAACAGAGGACAAGCCGCCGAAAATTCGTGGATAGTGTTTAGATGTTGAAATTCTTAATGGTATAAGTTGTTTTGACATTTTGCTGATTTTGTGGATTTCTTCCAAATTGATTTTTTCTATTTTGGGTGCTTCGTACTCTGGTATAATTTCTAATTTTTCCCAGTTTAGCTTTGGGAGAAATAATGGTTTCCTTCTTGAATTCTGGCGTCGTTGATGAATTTTTTAGTGTTGACTTCTATTTGACATGATTCTGGAATTTTTATTAGTGTAGGATTTTTGACTTCTATATATTGATCTGTGTGGCACTTGGAGAAAACTTTTTCTGTTTGCATTGGTATAATGATTACTTCGTCTTGTGTTATTTGTTCAACGAGAGATTCTTCTAATGTTAACTTGATTTTCTTGCAGCTTTTCACTGTCTGGTTTTCTATGAGCTGTAGAGTGCAGTTGTCTTCAGGGAAATGGTCTTCCATGCAAAAATATGTATCCTCTAGTAGTGGACAGTTTTCTTCTTTGAATTGATGTTCTGAGTTGGTTTGTGCCAAATAGGGATACTTTAGAGGAAATATTTGGTTGTTTTGAATGATAAGAAAGAGGTGATAAAACTTAAAAATTTCAGCTTTGATAATTGGTATATGTATTGCAAAAATTAATTTTTTATTTTCAAATGTGACTTGTGTGCCTAAAAATTGGTAGTATGTTAATATGTTCCTAAATTTCATAATTTGGTTGTCTGGGTAAATTTTTCTTAAGTATTCTAGAGTGTTTAGTAACTCTTGACTAGAAATAATAGAAGGATGAAGTGTGTTGAGTTTTGCAAAAGCTATGGAATCTTCTAAATTATCTAAAAACTTGATAACATTTTGGCAATCCAGATTTATTTGGGAAATAATTCCTTGAAAGGTTAAATACTCATGTGATTCAGTGATTGATTTTTGTACGCTCATTTGAAATTTTCCCAGAGAATTTGCAAAATTTTCTTGATTTTTTGATAATGTGCGAATTGTTGTGTTGTAATCTTTTATTAGATTGTTTGAAAGTGAACGTTGCAAATTTATTTCCGTAACCATGTTCTGTTGGTTTGTTTCGAGAATTTTTATTGCGTTATCATATCTATTACCGTCGTCAGCGTCAAGTGTACCAAACAGCCATTTCTGTAATTGTCCGACTCCGTTAAAGAAACTTCTTTTATTACGAATATTAATATGAGGTTGTAAGTTATCAAGTTTCGTTCTTGTAATTTTTATGAGAAATTCTGTCCTTAATAACATATCTTGAGATAAGGCATGGTATGAGATTTCATTAGTTGCGTTTTTTGTAACTAAATTATTTTATATAATGAAGAAATGTTTCTCAATGTTAAACAATTGCTTAATAATAGGTTCTAAATTTAAATAATGTATAAATGTATGTTGACTATAAATAAGACGTGCGTCTCCTAATTGTATTGGTAATAAAGGGTTATTTATAGTCGTCGACTCTATATCTCTTATAGTACTACTCGTGTATATTACTGGTATTGCCAGAAGTATCAGGAATGTTGTTTTCATCTGAAACAGTTGTTTTTTGTTAGTTTTTGGTTTTCTGGCACTTGCTTTATGATATATATTTTTATCTGTTATTAATTTAATTTTTGTTTGAGCTAGTACTTTAAGTTTTTCGAATTTTGGAAGTTTTTTATTTCTGGTTTTTGTACGAATGTAAGCTACTTTTTAGTTTTTATAGTCAAGGGGATCTGTGCGCTCTTCGTTTCTTTTACTAATAATTTTTTCTTTTGTTGTTTTGTTAGTTTCTTTTATATTTTCGTAAAGTCGTTTGGCCGCTTGTTTGTGAGTTTGTACGTAATCTGAAATTATTACATGATCATTAAGGTCGAAAGGGTTGGTCTCGTTTATATGTCCTTTTATTACTTCGAATGGTGTATGTTTAGTAACACTATGGATTGAGTTGTTATATCCGAGTATAGCCCGTTTTAATAATTGGTCTGAGGTGAGATTTCCATTTTGTTCCCTTAAACAACGCACATGTTCGATTAGGGTAGAATGAAATCTTTCGACAGGACTGTTTGAATTACTGTTTCTAGCAGTAGTATAGTGCAGTTCTATTCTGTAGAGTTCGCAAAAATTTTCAAGATCTTTATTTTTAAATTCTGTACCCGAATCAGCTGTTATTTGCGAGGGTAGACCGTGGTGGGTAATAAAATTAAATAAGCATTCTACTATATATATTCCGTTTACAGCTGGTAGAGGATAAGCTTGGCCATATCGAGAAAAGGTATCTATTATAGTTAAATAAGTGTTTCCTGAAATTTGAAAACAGTCAATATGAATGTGTTGAAAGGGACGTGAGCAAGTTGGTGTAAGATTGAATTTTACTATAGGTGGATTCCGATCGTATTTATTTTTCTGACAAATTTCGCAGTGATTTATATAATTTTCGATATCATCCGACATTTTTGGCCAGTAAAATCGTTTAGTAAGTGCTTCTTTCGTTTCATTTATACCACGATGGCAAGTTTTTGTTACGTGGTAAAAGTCGAGTTTTTCTTTTTGAGCGTCTCCAGTCTGAATATCTTCTAATACCGTATTACTTTGAATTATTTTGAAGGCAGAGTTTTTAAAATATGATTGCATAGTTATCGTGAAAGTTCTAGATAGCTCAGGGTGTTGGAAAAAAATAGCATATTTTTTGTTTGGGGCGATATATTCTTTTACGAAATTTATTATATCAGTTTGTGAAATTTTTGAGGGTAGTGTAACATATAATCTAGTATTGTCAAAAATTTTTAAAATTCTAGTTTGGGTTGATTCTATATCTTCCATTGTTATGAATATTTGATTTTTGTACGTGTTTAATATTCTTCCAGTAATTGGTATGGAAAAAATAGGATTTTCTGCAGATGTATGTTTAGTTTCAATGTCAGAATCGGAATCAAAGTCTTGAGATTCATCTGGTTCTATTTGTATATCTGAAATAACGTTGATTTTTTGATTTTGACTTTTAGTCGGCTCTACAATGTCTAGTATATCTTCCAGGTCAGGGCTACTGACTGGAGGTATTTTATCAGGATTTCTTAGGAAATTTTCTATGATTTCATCCGCGTCTCCTGCGTTATTTATTATAGATTCGTTATCGATGGCGTTTAGTTCTACACATGGATTTCTACTTAAAGCGTCTGTTGCTAAATTTGACGAACCTTTTTTATATTTAATTTCATAATCAAATTCTTCTAATTTTAGTCTCCACCTTACGAGCATAGAATTTTGGTCTTTTGTGGAGAAAAGCCACTGTAATGGTTTTTGGTCAGAATATATTGTAAACTTCCGGCCGTAAAGATATGGGCGAAAGTTTTTGCAACTCCAGACTATTGCGAGAAGTTCTTTCTGAATTGTTGAATAGTTTATTTCGGCTGAATTTAGGGTTCGTGATGCATAACATATGGGATGATTATTTTGCGATAGTACTGCGCCTATTGCATAATTGGAGCTATCTGTTGTCAATTCAAATTCTTTGTCAAAATCTGAGTAAATTAAAACTGGTTCAGATGTTTATATATTTTTACATGTTTCAAAACAATCTATGAAATCTTTTGTGTGAACTACTTTTTCATTTTTCCTTAAACATTTAGTCAGAGGTTTTGTAATCTTCGCTAGATTTTTTATGAATTTACGATAGTACCCTATTAACCCAAGAAATGATTTTATGTCTTTTTGTGTTTTTGGTATGGGAAACTTTTTAATCGCTGAAATTTTTTTTGGATTGGGTTTTATTCCCTCTGATGTTACTATGTGTCCTAGAAACTCTACTTCTTTTCGTAAGAATTCTGATTTATCCAGTTGAATTTTTAGTCTTGCCTCGCGTAATTTTGTGAAAACAAGTTTTAAATTTTGAAGATGTTCTTGAAGTCCTGTGCTAAATATAATGATATCGTCCATATAGATCATACAGACTTTATTTTGGAGGTCTTTTAAAACTTCATCCATAACGCGTTGAAAAGTAGATGGTGCGTTTTTTAACCCAAATGGCATTCGTAAGAATTCATAATGCCCGTTGTAAACTGTGAATGCTGTTTTTGATATAGAGTTTTCTTCCATTTGAATCTGATGAAACCCGGCACAAAGGTCTATAGTTGAAAAATAATTTGATCTTCCAAGTTTATCGAGGATTTAATTGATATTTGGTATCGGATATCGGTCAAGAATTGTTTTTTCGTTCAGTTTACGATAATCGATAACTAATCGATATTTTTGTTGTCTCGATTGATCTTTTTTCTTGTTCACTATCCACAATGGCGATGACCATGCTGAAGTTGAGGATCGAATTATGCCTTTATCTAACATGTCATTTATTTGTTTATTTATTTTTTGTTTGTGTATGTAGGGGTATCTATATGACTTAGAATGTATAGGGATTTCGTCCGTTGTTTTAATTTCGTGTTTTGTCCGCGCCGTGAAGGATAATTTATCACCTGGTTTGAAAAAAATATCTGAGAATTTTCGACATAGTTTTAATATTTCAGTTTTTTCCTCCGAATTCATGTGATTGGTTCTAATTAAATCCGATATATCTATTTTTTGTTTTAATTTTTTATCGTATTTATCATTTAAGTTAAGGAAAGAATTAATATTGAATACATCATAACTGGATTTTTCGAATGATTCTACTTGAAAAGGTTCTTTAATATTTATTGAAACAGTTTTATCTGTTTTGTTTTGAATTTCTATAAGGGCAAATCCGTTTTCAGGTATATACAGTGGTCCTAAATTACCTTCACGTATTGATATTTCTCCGTTGAAAATAGAAACAGGTAATTTTTTTTAGAATTTTGTGCTGTGCTTCTATCGATAATGATATATTAAAATTTTCTTTTTGTCTGTATCTGATAGGGATTTCTGTATTCGAACCTATTAATTTATTGTTAATTAAATCTTTATTAAAATTCATGTTTTTTAAATCATTTAATCCAATTATACCGTCGAAATGCTCATGAAAATCAAATAAGAGAAAAGAGATATTGTAGTTTGGATTCTGAAATTCTGGAAATGCTCTAAGTGTTGATTGGTGTATGATGTCTTGACTACCTAACGCTGTTTTAATTTGTACACTGATTTGACTAACAGAATATGGATAAAAATTTTCTATAATATTAGGTTTGATAACAGAACATGAGCTACCGGTATCTACAAGTAATTTTAAATTAGGATTTTGAATTTGAATGTACGGTAAGGCGTGATCTGAAGATATATTAATTTCTACTAAGGATTTTCTTGTTGTAGGCCCGTTTCTAGAAAATTTTCATTTTGATTTTCGTCATAGTTTACATTTTCGAAATAAGATGTTTGATTTACGTCTAGATCAGGATTATTATCGTCACTATTAAAAGTATCGTAATTTTGGTAAAAATATTGTTCATTTGTGTATGGATCTGATTGATTGTATTCGCTTGTAAATAGTTCTTCAGAAGAAAAATTTGGGTTTTGTCCATTATTTCTAAATGAATGATCTTGATTATAATTTTTATGATTTTGCCATCTTTGTCTTTGTGATAACATGGATGGGTTTCTAGAGGTTGTTGACATGGGTGTTGGTTTAGGAAATTGATTCGTGGATTTTTGATTTGGTCTAAAAACGTTTTGTGGGGTCCAAATACTTGTCTGTTTGTAGAGTATTGTCTGGGAGGCATTTGTCTGGGTTGAATATTAATGGGTTGGCTAGGAAATTGGTTAGTTGGTTTGTTATTGTCGGATACGTTATTATTCATGAAATTTGGCTGCGATGAATAATGGGTTGTTGGTAAGTGGATTGCATTTGATTATGAGGATATAATCTTGGTTGTGAGTATGATTGTCGATTATTATTGTTATTACATTTAGAAGTCGTTATTCTATTATTGTCGTTTAGATTACCATATAATTTTTCGAAATTTTCGAACTCGTTTACATAGGCCATTGCGTCTTCCAGTGAGGCTGGATTTTTAAGATGTAAATTATTCCTCAAGGTACCACTACAACCAGCGATAAAGGTGCTAAGTGCAGTTTTATCGTAATGGTTTATTTGGCAAATTCTTTCTGCATTATTAAGGTTAGGATTATTACTAATTTTTTGTGCAATACTACTTCTTAACAATTGAATTCTGCTGCCAAAGTTTATCAGTTGTTCGTTCCTAAATAGTCTCATTCTTGTTAGTTCCTGTACTAAACAATCAATATTTCTACGATCCGCAAAACATTGTATAAGGGCCTCTTTTAATTTAGGCCAATCTATTAACTCAGCACGATTACCTACTAATATATCAGCTTTATCTATAAGTTTTTCTTGAATTGATTGAAAAATGTCTTTAGATAATTGTGCATCATTAAATTGTCTATAATCATTAATAAGGTCTTCGCATCTTATCAAAAATTTATTTAATGTATTGCTATTGCCGTCATAAGGTTTAATGTTATCAATTCTAGATTTTAAAAGATCCCAGTTCATTTCTGGCATGTTTCGTGTAATATTTGTATTTCGATTTATTATTGTTAAATTATTTGTAACTTGATTATCTATATTATTTTCGTTATTTATTTCTATATTTATAATTCCATTAATTATTTCATCAATTTCACTCATTAAATAACTAAAATTATTTAAAAGCTAATGTCTGCGATAGACTATTGTTCGATATGAACAGAACTTAAGTATCTTTGTCAAAATCCTTATAAATAGGGGTTTGGAAAGGTAAAAGAGGAAAAGGCACTTACAGATTGTTCGTCAACTCGATCGCTCTGCTCTCCTGTTCCTTTTTTCGTGATTCCCTGCTCTCGTTACCACTAAGTCCGAAAGTTTTGAGTTCGGTTATACGCACTTAATGTGTAGAAACTCCAAGGTCCCGAATTTCACTCCCGACACAATGCGAAACTGTTTTTTACTTATTCGAAACCCGCGCGTATCCTACTGACTGCGTCAATTATATATTAAAACTTCGAACTTGGGTTTTTAAAAACAATTTCACAACTATATTTAGAACTTAATTATACAACGGTTGAACAGAGAATGAAATTTAAGATAATACATAGTTTTTATAATCTTCCTGTTTTACAAAGAGTTATCGTTTTATTTATATGGTGTCAGCTCTTTCTTCTTATGAAATTAGCGAGAGTAAAGGCAGTAGACACAATAATACAAACGTTGTTGGTGCCAAGCAGAAAACATTGTTCAGTGAAGGTTAGTGTAGCGTAATTTTATTGGTTAACCAATTTAAAATTTTCTGATTTGGCCATTTCAAACAATATAAATTTGCGCAAAGGTACCTATTTTTTTTGACATATTAGATTTTAGTTGTTTGTTCCACTATTTCGAATTTGTTTGTATTGATGTATGTAGTTCTTTCCCAATTTCCATTGCATTTTTGATAATATATTCAGTTCATTTCAAGTGTCAATTCTAAATACAGGAATAGGTTTGATAACATAGGCGTCTCAACATAAATATAGACAAGGTATAATTTATTTTAAATAAAAGACAAAAACAAATAATTCTTTATGAAAATATATAAAACAAAATAATAAATTACATAAAAATCTTTAGACCTGAACTCAAGAGATTAAAGAGTACTCATGCTCTACTTGATGTATTTACCCTGAGCTATAAATAAACAATAATAATTATAAATTATCGCCGCAACATTAATTTGAGCTAGCCGAACAACATTCATTGATTATAAATAAAATTAAAATATATAAATTTAAATATATTATAATATATATATATATATATACATATATATATATATATATTGAACTAGTCCTCTAGTTCTTGAAATAGTTATAAATAAATAAACATCAAAAATGTATCTATTATTCAGGAAGGTGTAGCAGTAGACACAACCACCTTATGAAAGTTACTGACAATTCAGATATGAAATCAATAGAAAGAGTGAAATATGCATAAATATAATATCAGATATCAATATGATTGAGTAATAAAAGGACTATGAATAGAAATTCTAAACACAACATTATTTAAATAAGTATAAAAAGTAACCTGCACAATTAATTCCAGATTTACACCAATGTCAAAGTTCCACATTGATTTGAACACAGCCATATGAATTTCAGAAGAAATAAAATTCCATTTAAACTTGAAACCTGAAATAACATCAATTAATATCTATTTCAATAATTGCTTATCAATATTTGCAGGTGTTTATAATAAAAGTTAACAATTTAAAGAAAGGGTTGAAAGCTTCATGAGAAATGATAAATGGAACACAGCCCAAACATATATAAAAGCAATGTATTATAAACAGGAAGTAATGAAATCTAGTAATTTTATTACCAACTTAAATTTATTGGTTATTTATTTTATATTGAACAATAACAACAAAATGAAAAATAATAAATAGTTTATGTAAGACAAAAACATTAAAAATTCAAGAATTTAAAAATAATCAATTACATAGATATGAAACAGTAATCTAGGTTGTAGATTTTGGAAAAGTAAATATAAATGAGAAAACCGTAAAAACTGTATAATAATTAAAATTGCTAATGTATTCTAGGAAAAAGACTTTATATAAAATCCTGAATACAAAGTGAACATTTGTGCATAAGTGTGTTAATCCTCCAGGACTTAAAAAATCAAACAATTACATTTTTCAACTAAAAGACATAGGAAGTGACAATTTGTATTATTAAAACAAAGATAAGCAAGCTTTGAATTTAGGAAGAATAAAGTTTGTTGATTTTGAAAAACAAAAGAGTCGATTTGGTGAGATAGAGAAGCTAGCATCGTTATAAATCTCCTGTGATAAAATTTGTAAAATTTTTATTAAAAAAGTTAATAATATTCCTCAAAAGGTTAATAGAAACACTTTAATAAGTTTTGGAGATCCCGTGAAAAAAAGGCTGTTCTGAAGGAGCATCTCTTACTTAGAGATCGTCAAGAGAATTGGAGACGCGGATAGCATCCAAGGATTATGAACTAAGGTCTGTGTATTTTGATTAAAACATTTGGAATTCCAATTAAACACGAACAGTGAACTAATCTTGATATCCAGAACGTTCTAATAATGATTTTTTAATAAAAGGCCTAAAAACAATCTATTTCAATGCATAATAATTTATCTCCATGGAGATCCATGCAATATAATTTATAAGAAAATAATTGTACTTACTTGTTAAAATTTAATCCTTTTCCAATGTTCACATAATTTCCACTTTTATTATCTTTTAATGCATGCATAACTGTTCTGTCTAATACTATCTTCTTTACACTTCACACACATTATTTAAGAGTTCATATATATGTAATAGCTTTGGTTAAATGTATATAACGTTATAAAATTTTTCATAACTGTATACACGCTGGGAGAGCATAAACTGTTTATGCACTGCATTAACGGGGAAGAGCGTCTTCGTGTTGTAGTAAGGTATATACGCGCATGCGTTGAACTTATGCGCCAGCGCAATAGAGTGAATTAATCTGTATTCAGAATTGCATAGGATGTAGGGGTTATAAAATAATTTAAATGTTCAAAATAATACAAAGTTTTTCTCAATTACAATTTATTAAATCAATTTTCAGTGAAGTGTTGGTGTTTTTATTTTTTTCATGTCCTCAATAAAGTTGTTAGAATAAGGATATTTCAGTCTTTCTATATGAAATTATTCTGAACCACCATTTCAGAAATAAATTAAATAATTATACAAATCAAATTATATTCATACAGTGTGCGCCAAGAACTCAAAGGGAGGAGTCATCAAGCTTCCGACTTATATTCAAATTTTAAATTACATTCATAAAAGATATTTTATGAGCTAGCCGAAGGTTAGTCGTGTTTATATATAGATAAAACAAATGACTATTATATAACGACTATATAACAAAACATAAATATAAAAACACAAATTATAATAATTAATTAAAAACCTAGTTTAATTTGACGCCCGAAACGTGGGGCTTGATACAATATTGATACATTATTAATAAAATAAAATTAAACAAAGAAACCATGGACAAGAAAATGGTATTGAGAGACGGGAAACAGGTCGGTAATCATAGCGGATCAGAAGAGGAGAGAGAAGAAAGAAGCCATGGTATGGGAGATTTCCAGGTTAAATATTTGATCCAGGGTCAGCAAGCTGAAGGACATGCATCTGAAGAAGGTTTGACAGATGAGGAAGCTGTGGAACAAGAAGAGAGGAGACAAGAGGGAACAAATACCAATGATCCAATAATGCAAATTTTGATTAGCATAAAAAAATGGAAGAGAATAGAAAGGCAGACAAGAACGAGATGAAAGAACTTATGAACAATATGGAGCAAAATTTGAATGGAAACATAGACACAATGAGGGGAGATATGAACAATATGAGGGGAGATATGAACAAAATGGATGGAAAAATGGACACAATGAGAGAAGAAATTAGGGGAGACATTCATAACATCCATGGAAACATGCACCGATTGGAAAAGAAAATAGATGAAGTCAAATTGGAAAATTGTAAGGAGATTAAGGAACTCAAGGAGAACCAGGAAGAATTTAAGAAGAACATTAACGAGGTAAAAGAAGACATGGAGAATAAAAATAAAAATTTGAGACAAGAAATACAAGAAAATGGTGTGAAAATTAGGGAGAACATAGAAAAGATGATAGTAGTTGAAGTACTGGAATTCAGAAGAGACATAGAAGAAAATTTACCGGGAAATACCAAAGTGGAAGTCTCAAAACAGGCGAATCATTTAACAAAGGAAGTAGAACATATAAAAGAAAATGTCAATAGGAAATTCAAGGATTTAGATGGTTGTATAGAAGAAAGAACGGGGAGAAGTATAGCAATCAGTGAAGATATGAATAGACAAATGAGTCAAGAAATAGAAGAAATGAATAGGAAGTTAAGGAACACGGTAGAGGAAATGGAAGAGAATCTGAGAAGAAGTGGAGGAGTCAATGTATGTCCGGGAAATTTCCATAGCAATTTTGAAATCGGGGTAAAATTTGATGGGAACATAAATAATATTCATCCCAAGGTATTTCTGAAAATAATTCGCAGTAAAATAAAAGGATTCAGGGATATTATGGAAATAAAACTCATTATAAGGAGTGTATTACAGGGCCATGCTTTGTTATGGTTCTGTAACAAAGAAGAACAGATCCACAGTTTCGGCGATTTTGAACAATAATTCTTAGCTTTTTTTTGGGGAGAATTGCAACAAGCGACATTTAGGGAACGGCTATATTTTGGCAAGTTCGATTATAAGAAGAGCAAATACCTAAACAATTATGCTATGCAGTTATACAACATAGCCCAATACCTTGAGCCTGGAATGAAGGAGGAAGAGTTAGTATTGTATGTCGGAAGACATTTTAACTCTGAAGTAGCGGAAACAATAGCGCTACACAATATAAAATCAATGGATAATTTATCAAGCCACTTACAACGCGTGGAAAGATGTTATACTAATAACATTGACATGCGAGATAATAGATCAAATGAGAATGGAAACGGACATTATCGAAGAGATAATGAAAGAAGAAATGATTATGGAAACAATGGAAATCGAAACTATGAGAGAAGAGGACAAGGACGGGATGATAGAAATCCTAGAAATGACAACTATAGAAATGGAAATTACAGGAATGGATATCAGAATAACAATAATGGTAATAGAAATAATGGAAATAGGCCATACGAAAATGGGGGAAATTATAGAAATTTTGGAATACGAAACGATAATGGAAATGGAAATCGGAATTGGCAACAATACAGAAGGGATGTAAGAAATAATGAGGAGGATCGCAGAAATGAGAACAGGGAAAGAAATTATGATCAGAGAGGCGGTCGAGAAGAAGGAAGAAGACAAGTAAATTTAATACAGCACCAGGAAGAGGTAAGAAGGGATAGTGATCAGGGCCCGAGTTCTGATCCAAATTTCGAGTAAGTTGCTCTTACGTGCATAATATTGTCTATTCTTCTAAGTATCAACACCCTAGAGAATTCATACTAGAAGAAGATCAAACAAATCAAGAATTAACTAAATTAATATTTATAAAGGGGAATATGCAAAACATTAAATGTAAAATTTTGTTAGGTAGGGGGTCTGAGGTTTCCATCATAAATCAAAATATAGTTGATAATTTAAATCAGGGCAATATTATGGTGATAAATACGCATAAAATATCATTAGTAGGGGCAAATGAAAGACAACTATATGAAGCGACAAAAACTATAATGACCAATTTAGAATTAAATGGAGAAGTTTTATCAGTACAACTGTTAACTGTAAAAAATTTAAAATATGATATAATCATGGGTACTGATGAACTTAATAAACATAAAATTATTATTGATTATAAAATGCAAAATATAATATATAACGATCAGAAAATACCATTTATGACTAAATATCAAACAGGTATAAGGAAGGACGAATGTGCAATTGGACAATTAAACCACATTGTAGAAGATAAACTAAATATGAGGGATGAACTATGTTTGGAGGAATATAAGCAAAGGGTATATGAACTGCTAGACTCACATGAAAAGCTATTTAATGAAGAAGTATGTGTTGCAACCAGATATGTACATAAAATTGAAGTTATACCAGAAATAAACAATTTTAAGATCAAAACTTACCCCATACCGTATAAATTAAAACAAGAAGTATACCAAGAAATAAATAAAATGTTACAAGATGGTAACGATCTAATTCTCAGTACATAAGTGCTATAACCTGTGTAAAGAAGAAATCTGGAGATATTAGACTATGTTTGGATGCTAGGAATATAAATAAATTTACTAAAAAACAATACGAAAGACCGTTAAATATTGAAGGTATATTTGGAAGAATTACAAAGGCTAATATATTTTCGAAATTAGACTTAAAGCATAGTTTTTGGTTAATTCCATTGGATCATCGTAGTAGACAATACACTGCATTCATGGTAGATGGAGTGGTATACCAATTCTGTCTGGTGCCATTCGGACTAAAAAGCTCTTGTGCTGCTTTGGTACGAAATCTGCATACGATATTGAATCCTTATGAAGATTTCACTCTCCATTACATAGATGACATCTTGATTTTTTCTGAAACGGAAGAGAAACATCAAAAACATTTGGAAACAATATTAAACGAGTTAGAAAACGCAGGACTTAAATTAAATTTGGAAAAATGTCAATTTTATAAAAGAGAAGTAGATTATTTAGGATATGTTTTAAGTGATACTGGTATTACAATGAATCCTGAAAGAATAAAAGAAATTCTGGAGTATAAAACACCCAATAATTTGAGAACTTTGAGAGGGTTTTTAGGGATCATCAATTATTTCAAGAGATTGATACCAGATCTCAGTAGAAGAGAAATTCCTCTCATAGAATTATTAAAAAAGGATACTAGGTGGAAATGGGATGAGAGAAGAGAAAGAGCATTTAAGGAACTGAAGAACATTTTCCTAGACAGTCTAAAAGTTTTTCATCCACAATACGAAAAACCTTTTATATTAAGAACGGATGCTTCTGTTGAAAGATTAGCAGGTGTGTTAGTTCAAATGCAAGAGGGAGGGGAAGTTCCCATTAGTTTTGTTTCTCGAGTAACCAAACCAGCAGAAAGGAAATACTCCATAACAGAATTGGAGATGGCAAGTGTTGTATTCTGCATTAGTAAATTAGGATTTTATCTGCTAGGAGCTAAGTTTATTCTAGAAACCGACCATTCAGCACTAACAGCGATGTTAAAGAACCGTTATGCTAATAATCGTGTCCACAGATGGATATTATTGCTACAAGAATATGAATTTGAAATTAGATATATACCAGGAAAATTAAATGTTGTAGCAAATGCTTTAAGTCGAGCAAATGAAGTAGGGAATGATCAAACAAAATTTCAAATTGGAATAAATCAACTATACCAAACAGAGGGGATATTTACATTGGAAAGGGTTAAAGAAGATCAGAGACATTTAGAAGATAAGAAGGTTAAAGGTGCATATAAAATTGATGAGATATGGTATAGGAAATTGGAGGATAGAGAAGTATTTGTGATAAGTAAGGAGTTTGCAAAGGAAATTATTAGTTATTTACATGCAGAAAATGGACACATAGGAACGAGAAAATTATGGACTTTGTTTAAAGAGAATTATGTAGCGAAGAAGGATTTAAGTGTAGTAAAAGAAATTTGCAAATATTGTCAAGTATGTCAACTGGCCAAAGAAAAAAATTACCATAATAGCATGACAGCAAAATCAATAATAACAAATAAACCTTTACATATTGTGGCAATGGATTTTATAGGAAATTTAATTAGAAGTGAAACTGGCAATAAAAATTTATTAGTTATAGTAGATGTATATACCAAATTTATTAAAACTTTCCCATGTAAAAGATCAACAGCAAAAGTCGTCATTGAATGTTTAGAAAGATATATTGAAGAAGTAGGAAGACTGAAAGAATTATACTGGACCATGCTACATATTTTGAAAGCAAAAAATTAAAGCAATATTGTGACAAAGAACAGATAAAATTACAATTTGTTAGTATTAGAAGACCTAGCTCCAATCCGGCAGAGAGATACATAAAGCAAATTTTGAAATATTTAAGAATACTTTGCCAGGAGACACATGTTAGACGGGATGAAAATATGAATAAAATTGAGGAATTTATTAACGATTTACCACATGGAGTGACAGGTGAAAGTCCTACTTATTTAATGAAAGGTATTCAACCGAGACGGAATTGGATTGTGAATAGGGACACTACCCTAGAAGAGACACTGGAGAAGGTCAATATCAGAATAAAGAGAAATGCTGAGAAATATATTCGAAACCAGAACAGAAAGATAAAGAAGAGAACAAAATTCATCAAAGGAGAATTGGTTATAATCAAAGCATTAAAAACATCTAATAAAGCAGAAGACCAATGTATTAAATTGCAATTGCCATTCGAGGGACCTTATGAGGTATTAACTGACAATGCTCAAAACAGTTATAAATTAGTATACCCGGGAACAAATATGGTCAGGGGTGTTTTTAACATCGAATCAATTTATAAGTTTAACTCTCAATAAAAAGATCTAACAATAAAAAGAGGAATAGATAATATTATGTTACTTACATGTAAATAAATAAGATTAGATAATAGGTAGATGTAAGGTTTTTCATTTTTCATAGTCCGTAATTGTAGGAGTGTGTCGTTATCCATAGGAGTAGTAATCTGAAACAAAAAAGAAAATATATTAATAATTGAGTAAGTAAAAGTAGAGTATAGTTTAAAATTTATATATTAAGGAGATATAGGGTAGATATATATATATGACAAACCAAACAAATGGAGACACAATCAATAAATGATAAATAAATTATACCAAAGGTCAATAGAAAAAAAAATTCAATATAATGTAATAAAATTTAGGAAATTATTAGATAGAGGGGATGATAAATTAGAATTTACACTTATTAACAAGAACACGAAGGATTTTGGAAGAACAAGTTATATAACAAATGAATTAACAGTAAAAGGGATGGAAAGGAAAGAAAGTTTAAACCAAGATATAGAAATGAGATATTCATGTCAAATAAAATTTTATAGGAATTATGGAGAAAAGTAAAAATGAAATATGGAAGTAAATATTTATATAGAATATAATATGATTAATTATTATGAGATAGGGAGATATTAAATATGAAGTATAATGTAATGAATATATTGATGAAATATAGTTGATGAATTATAATTGAGAATTATGAAAATGAATATGAATAGGGATAGAAAGCAAAGAAAAAGGTTATACTATAGGAGTAATTAGATTGACATCAATATGGGTTGAAAATATGATATGAAAACATATGAAATAATTGAATAATAAATGTTTCTCTTAGATTGGAAGATAGGATAGGCAAAGGATAGCTTAAAAAGGGGTATTAAGTAAAGGTAAAGGTGTAAATATTTCTATTAGAAAAAGAAAGAAACAGTTAAAAGAATGTGATGAATAATTAAAGAATACTTGGAATTAGAACTAAAGCGAATTAATAACATGAAACGGTATAATAAGAATAAAAAAAAACTATAAGATGGAAGGAATAATATGATTTTGTCTCAAATTTGAAAATATTTAGAATAGGAGTAGATGTAGGTAATTGATAGAAAATAATTAGAAGATACGGATACATAAGAAATTTGAATATAAGATTCTCAGAAATTGATTTCTGAAGCAGAAAAGTTATAAATTGAGTGAAGTTTAATCATTAGTTAAAAGTTGAAAATTAAAATTTTAAGAATGTAACTTGAAAGCTTCCTTTTAAAATTTAAATTTGAGGGGAGTTGAACTAGTCCTCTAGTTCTTGAAATAGTTATAAATAAATAAACATTAAAAATGTATCTATTATTCAGGAAGGTGTAGCAGTAGACACAACCACCTTATGAAAGTTACTGACTATTCAGATATGAAATCAATAGGAAGAGTGAAATATGCATAAATATAATATCAGATATCAATATGATTGAGTAATAAAAGAACTATGAATAGAAATTCTAAACGCAACATCATTTAAATAAGTATCAAAAGTTACCTGCACAATTAATTCCAGATTTACACCAATGTCAATAAGTTCCACATTGATCTGAACACAGTCATATGAATTTCAGCAGAAATAAAATTCCATTTAAACTTAAAACCTGAAATAACATCAATTAATATCTATTTCAATAATTGCTTATCAATATTTGCAGGTGTTTATAATAAAAGTTAACAATTTAAAGAAAGGGTTGAAAGCTTCATGAGAAATGATAAATGGAAGACAGCCCAAACATATATAAAAGCAATGTATTATAAACAGGAAGTAATGAAATCTAGTAATTTTATTACCAACTTAAATTTATTGGTTATTTATTTTATATTGAACAATAACAACAAAATGGAAAATAATAAATAGTTTATGTAAGACAAAAACATTAAAAATTCAAGAATTTAAAAATAATCAATTACATAGATATGAAACAATAATCTAGGTTGTAGATTTTGTAGAATTAAATATAAATGAGAAAACCGTGAAAACTGTATAATAATTAAAATTGCTAATGTATTCTAGGAAAAAGACTTTATATAAAATCCTGAATACAAAGTGAACATTTGTGCATAAGTGTGTTAATCCTCCAGGACTTAAAAAATCAAACAATTACATTTTTCAACTAAAAGACATAGGAAGTGACAATTTGTATTATTAAAACAAAGATAAGCAAGCTTTGAATTTAGGAAGAATAAAGTTTGTTGATTTTGAAAAACAAAGGAGTCGATTTGGTGAGATAGAGAAGCTAGCATCGTTATAAATCTCCTGTGATAAAATTTGTAAAATTTTAATTAAAAAAGTTAATAATATTCCTCAAAAGGTTAATAGAAACACTTTAATAAGTTTTGGAGATCCCGTGAAAAGAAAAAGCTGTTCTGAAGGAGCATCTCTTACTTAGAGATCGTCAAGAGAATTGGAGACGCGGATAGCATCCAAGGATTATGAACTAAGGTCTGTGTATTTTGATTAAAACATTTGGAATTCCAATCAAACACGAACAGTGAACTAATTTTAATATCCAGAACGTTCTAATAATGATTTTTTGATAAAAGGCCTACAAACAATCTATTTCAATGCATAATAATTTATCTCCATGGAGATCCATGCAATATAGTTTATAAGAAAATAATTGTACTTACTTGTTAAAATTTAATCCTTTTTCAATGTTCACAGGTTCCATAAAATTTCACATAATTTCCACTTTTATTATATTCCAATGCATGCATAACTGTTCTGTCTAATACTATCTTCTTTACACTTCACACACAGTATTTAAAAGTTCATATATATGTAATTGCTTTGGTTAAATGTATATAACGTATTAAAACTTTTCATAACTGTATACACGCTGGGAGAGCATAAACTGTTTATGCACTGTATTAACGGAGAAGAGCGTCTTCGTGTTGTAGTAATAAAATAATGTGTACTTACGTCATTTTGAATCATATAAGAAAAGTGCATCTTAATCCATTCATATAATATTTCCAATTGTATATATAATTTTGTAACATATTTCTTCCGAACATTTTTATCTTTTGTATGTATATAATTTCTAAACATAAATATTTTTATGCAAACTCCATCTCCAGTATCATAAAGTAAACGAACTTAATGTATGTAATATTCACGAAGATGCAAAGCATCTATAAGAAACGTTCGTTATAGGATGGTGTATGATATCAAATATGACTATGTTTAAGTAATTCCATGGGCGTGACTAGTTTATGAATGTTTAAATAAAAATTTGGTTATAAAATTAAATCATTGAAAGTACAGTGTTTCTTCCTATTTTACATAAGCAAAATAAATCAAACAAAGCCAGAACTCAAAGGGTAGAATGAGTCTCATGCTCCCGAACGAATATAATAATATAATACAATATCATATAATAATTAATAACTGAGATAGCCAAACAAATTCAATAAATAATTAAACATCTATATAAATACTAATTATAAAACTAATTATAATATATATATATATATATATATATATATATATATATATATATATATATATATTCCTTATACTCAATTTTGAACTATTGTAAATAAAGACATTTTAAAACAAACAAACAAACATAAGCAAAGAAATAGTACATTTCATAGCACATTTTCAAAATTTGTACCTTTCGCTGAAACTATTTGGAGAAATAAAAAAAGTGGTATTAAAACCAACAGAATTCAAGAGCTTCCAACATAGTCATTTGAAATTCTAAGAGGACCGAAAACTGATATGGTGCACAATCAAAAAGCAAAATCTTATTCTGATGAGAAGGCAAAAATGTCTCTACTTAACAATATTAGTCTCGCTTGCTAAAAAATAAGAAGGTAGTGGTTTCATTGATAAACATCTAACATCAGAATTGTAACAATTTCTTTTTGTATGTTTTGTATGTATTGATGTCTCACCTAATAAAGTATTTGAAGTTATTACGCCGTTTTTGGTAGTTTTATCCAATATATTACTAGTGTTTTTAAATGAAACTCAAGGTCTCTAGTTAATTCCACAATATAATACAAGTTATTGAAAATTCTAAAAAAATTACAATTGTTTCGATAAATCAATATCATCGTCAGAATGACAGAAGTTACATTTCATTTTATGCCTACCTGATGTTTAGTAGTTATTTTTGGTTAGACCAAGAAGTAACCTAACTTGTGATTGGCTTAATATATGTTTATAGAAAAAAGAAGAAGATGTGATATTACAAATATTGAAGCTTAGATATTATTAGCCTTATGGTGATATCCTGGATATCATTTTTCCAATTGAGATCAGTATAACTGTGCAATTGTATAGAAAACCAGGAAAACTATATCTGCAGATCTTTACAATTATCACTTAAGAAGACAGTTTATTAGTGGAGAATTCCCTAGATTTAACTGTTCATTGATAACTTCATATTGTGGGTTTCTTGAATGTCTTCTAATTTCCAGTTCTTCAAGGAAATCCAGTTCTTGTTTCTTTTCACAAATATGCAGTACTCCTAGTTCTGTGTTAGGTGTCAATGAATGATTGGTGTCAAGTAGATGTTTTGCGTAGTGGGATTTATCTGGTTGTTTTAATCTGTATGCTCGTAAGTGCTCACTGTATCGTATTTCAAAAATCCTAAGGGTCTGACCCAAATAGACACCATTACATTCTGGACATTTGAGTTTATATATACCTGACTTCTTTAATAGTGGTATTGTTGTTTTTACATTTAACAATTTTGTACTAACGTTACTTTCTGTTTTAAAAGAAATTGTTGTATTCGTTGCTGAAGATATTATCTTTGAAATATTTTTAGAAATATTTCCTGCATATGTGATGGTTTTATAAGTTTTAATTTCATCAGCTTGTTCAGGATATATTAGTTGTAATGCCACTTTTTCCTCTTTTTTACTAATTAGCTTATTTATCGTATCTAATGGATAACCGTTAGATGTTGCTATTTGTCTAATTGTATTAATATCTCTATCAAAATTACATTTGTTCATAGGAACTGAAAAAGCTCTATGTATCATTGAATTATATGCTGCTAGTCTGTGAGACACAAGGTGGTTAGAATTGAATGGAATTGTTACATCAGTTTGTGTTGGTTTTCGGTAAATTGAATAATCAAGTACATTATTAACTCTTTGAATTTTTAAATCAAGAAAATTGATTGAGCTATTTTCTTCACTTTCTAATGCAAATTTAATTTTCGGGTGTAAATTATTGATGTGGTTGAAAAATACATTTAATTGTCGTTCACTACCCATAAAACAAGCTAATATGTCATCTACATATCTATACCAAAATAAAATATTTTTCGAAATATTACTTCCAAAGATCTTTCTTTCTAAATTGTCCATGAAAATGTTTGCTAAAATAGATGGTCCCATTGGTAAACCTTCATTTTGAATATATATCTTATTGTCAAAAGTGAAATAATTCTGATTAATGCATACATCAAATAAATTAAGTATATCTGATATTATTCCTGGATTGATATTTTTATCTTCTAGTAATTTTCTTACAAGTATTAGACATTCTTTAGGAGGAATTTTAGTAAACATGTTAGTTACATCGAACGATATGAGTTTATAGTTATCTTGTAAGTGGATTGCTTTCAACTTTTTGATTAGTTGTATTGAATTTCTAATTGAGTACTGAGATTCATATCCGTAAGTATTGAGTATATTGTTGAGCTTCTTTGCCAATATATTATTAGGAGCATTAACATAAGAGACTACAGGTCTAATTGGTTTCGTTATTTTATGTAATTTAACTGTTCCATATAATTGTGGACAATGAGGATTCTTATGTATGATAGACCTCTTTTCGTAATCACTTAAAAGATAAATTGAATTATTAAGTATAACCCTTACATTATTAGAAAACTCCTTTGTTGGGTCTGCTTTAAGAACTTTTACATCGCTGGATTCTATAAAGTTATATACTTTGGAATTGTAATTTTCAGTCGTCAAAATGACAGTTGCGTTCCAGATTGAGAATAATAACCTAATAGTTACAAAATCTGATAAAGGGAACCCTACTGTCATTTTGACGACTGAAAATTACAATTCCAAAGTATATAACTTTATAGAATCCAGCGATGTAAAAGTTCTTAAAGCAGACCCAACAAAGAAGTTTTCTAATAATGTAAGGGATATTGTTAATAATTCAAATTATCTTTTAAATGATTACGAAAAGAGGTCTATCATACATAAGAATCCTCATTGTCCACAATTATATGGAACAGTTAAATTACATGAAATAACGAAACCAATTAGACCTGTAGTCTCTTATGTTTATGCTCCTAATAATATATTGGCAAAGAAGCTCAACAATATACTCAATACTTACGGATATGAATCTCAGTACTCAATTAGAAATTCAATAGAACTAATCAAAAAGTTGGAAGCAATCCACTTACAAGGTAACTATAAACTCATATCGTTCGATGTAACTAACATGTTTACTAAAATTCCTCCTAAAGAATGTCTAATACTTGTAAGAAAATTACAAGAAGATAAAAATATCAATCCAGGAATAATATCAGATATACTTAATTTATTTGATGTATGCATTAATCAGAATTATTTCACTTTTGACAATAAGATATATATTCAAAATGAAGGTTTACCAATGGGACCATCTATTTTAGCAAACATTTTTATGGACAATTTAGAAAGAAAGATCTTTGAAAGTAATATTTCGAAAAATATTTTATTTTGGTATAGATATGTAGATGACATATTAGCTTGTTTTATGGGTAGTGAACGACAATTAGATGTATTTTTCAACCACATCAATAATTTACACCCGAAAATTAAATTTACATTAGAAATTGAAGAAAATAGCTCAATCAGTTTTCTTGATTTGAAAATTCAAAGAGTTAATAATGTACTTGATTATTCAATTTACCGAAAACCAACACAAACTGATGTAACAATTCCATTCAATTCTAACCACCCTGTGTCTCACAGACTAGCAGCATATAATTCAATGATACATAGAGCTTTTTCAGTTCCTATGAACAAATGTAATTTTGATAGAGAGATTAATACAATTAGATAAATAGCAACATCTAACGGTTATCCATTAGATATGATAAATAAGCTAATTAGTAGAAAAGAGGAAAAAGTGGCATTACAACTAATATATCCTAAACAAGCTGATGAAATTAAAACTGATAAAACCATCACATATGCAGGAAATATTTCTAAAAATATTTCAAAGATAATATCTTCAGCAACGAATACAACAATTTCTTTTAAAACAGAAAGTAACGTTAGTACAAAATTGTTAAATGTAAAAACAAAAATACCACTATTAAAGAAGTCAGGTATATATAAACTCAAATGTCCAGAATGTAATGCTGTCTATTTGGGTCAGACCCTTAGAAATTTTGAAATACGATACAGTGAGCACTTACGAGCATACAGATTAAAACAACCAGATAAATCCCACTACGCAAAACATCTACTTGACACCAATCATTCATTGACACCTAACACAGAACTAGAAGTACTGCATATTTGTGAAAAGAAACAAGAACTGGATTTCCTTGAAGAACTGGAAATAAGAAGACATTTAAGAAACTCACAATATGAAGTTGTCAATGAACAGTTAAATCTAGGGAATTCTCCACTAATAAACTGTCTTCTTAAGTGATAATTGTAAAGATCAGCAGATATAGTTTTCCTGGTTTTCTATATCATTGCACAGTTATTCTGATCTTAATTGTAAAAATGATATCCAGGATATCACCATAGGGCTAATAATATCTAAGCTTCAATATTTGTAATATCACATCTTCTTCTTTTTTCTATAAACATATATTAAGCCAATCACAAGTTAGGTTACTTCTTGGTCTAGCCAAAAATAACTACTAAACATCAGGTTTGCATAAAATGAAATGTAACTTCTGTCATTCTGACGATGATATTGATTTATCGAAACAATTGTCAATTTTTTAGAATTTCCAATAACTTGTATTATATTGTGGAATCAACTAGAGACCTTGAGTTTCATTTAAAAACACTAATATGAGCATATTCCACGATATAAGGGCCGAGACAGTCAATTTCAATATATTACTACATATTATCAAATAATTTGTATTTAGAATCTGTATGAATAATACTATATTAAGTACCAAGTTTCAAAAACGTTACTTTTGTCACGAGTTTTATTGGGCACGAGTGGATCGAAACGGAACGAGTGCCTTATGAAACGAGTGACCAAAAACGTTTTTAACATTAGGGGCTCACTATACTTTTTCTACAAATGCAGGAATAAAAAATAGATTTTAATTATATATCAATTATATCCATAACATATTATTCTTTTCTTCATTTAGAGCCTCGGCTGCCAAGCCTATTTTTAATAATTAAAACTTCAAAATATATTCTTAAGAAGTTTCGCAATTAGTCACAAACTTCTATGTGAACGATTATTCTTAAATGCAGCCTCCGTTTTATATTGAACTATTTTAACTGAATTGGTTTATTGGCAGAGTCGGAAGATTTTGTCGTTAATATAATCTAAAGTTTTCGCTTGAATTATTTAATTGAATATTGGAGGGAAAATTGAGAGATTCATGATCCCCATGGGAATGGGGGAGTATGATCGTTACCTACAAAACCAAAAAACTACCAGGAATAAGTGAATGAAACACAAAATATATATTCATCAAAATCCATTGTACCGCTTCCAAAATAAACCCGTCCTAAAATAATATTCACAACAACGAAAATTCTATTATTACAATATTTTTTATATTATTTTGCAACAAATCGACGATCGATTCTGTTTTATATCTTCTATCGACTGAAAACGAGTAACTTAAAGTGGTAAAGTTTTGGAAAGTTAAAATGTCGACCGGAACCATACCAAGTAAATACGGTGGTTTATCGTTACAGTTTTTGGCCAGAATTTTGTTCATAATAATACCATTGTTGTGAGATGAAGTGTTATCATTGTGAGAAACAATTATTTGAAATGGCAAAAATTAATCAATAGTGACTGTTCGTCACTCGCGCCATGTCACATCTTGACTTTGCTCTCTCTCTCTCTCTCGCTCTCTCTCTATCATGATGTGCTGGGCGGCAGACACTATTATACACAATATTTCCTCCTGTTCCTCACTTCGCATTTCTTTTGTTTACTTAAAAATTATATCATCTACCGTCAAGTTATTCATACATTTGCCATATAATTTATATATGATCTGTCATTTGTCGCTTCAATGATAACTTTCGATGCATTTATTAAAAAGATATTCAGTTTTGAAAATTGAAAATTATAATTTTTCTAAAAAATCTTTCTGAAAGTTGGCTAGTCTTGGACGATAATCGGTATCATCGGTGAATGGAAAATCACTGTCGCTACCAGTGGTTCACTTCTTGCAGATGCGGTGATTGATGATTCCGTTTCGTCCGTCTGGATTCTCGAACCATTCACCTTTCCCAATCTTCGACTATTTTGCGGTCATAACGCGCGGACACCTTTGGCACTTTTCAAATCTAGTCACCCAACGACTATACAATAGTGGCGTTCGATTTGCACGCTCGAGTAAACACGAGCGAAATGCTCGCGTTCTTTTTGACTTTTGCTTAAAGCCCACAGGCGCGCCCAGAGACATAAACTTTCTTCCCCTCTTTCCCCTCGAACCCCAACAATTTTTTTCTCTTCGTATTTCATGCACATATTGTTAGTGATTTGTGTTATTTTAAGGTTATATGGTGGACACGCAAGCATTGTATTTAAATTTGTCGTGTCCCAATCGACTACTCAGCCCGAGCAGCCTGCAAATCGAATGCCACTATTATAATCGTTGTGACAAACCGACCTCTCTCCCTCTTGTCATTTGTCGCTTGTCACAATTAAAAAAAACTGTTTACTTTTCGTTGTGTCCGCTGTGTTGTAATTTTTGGACTAAATAGTTCAAGTATGCGTTGTTGTGTTCCTAATTATCTCAATTCGACAAAACGCGTTACAGGTGCACCACTTTTTTCGTTTCTTAAGTCGAATATTCTAAATAGTTGCTACTCAGTGTTATAATAATTGAAAAATACAATATTAATATTTTTTAGGTATCCATAAGGCATTTCACAGAAGATAATATTTATAGGATTGCCACAAGATGCAAATTAAAACCTAAAAGAAATTTCAGACTCTTCTTAGTTTGATTGTTCCGAGACTCAGTAAGATGGACACTACATTCAGAAAAGCTATTCCTGTTCATGAACGTCTTGCTGTTACATTTCGGTTCCTAACAACAGGAGATTCCTACCAATTATTGATGTACATGTTTAAAATGTCGAAGCAAGTAATTTCAACCATCATTCTAGATGTTTGTGATGCTTTGATCAACGCTTTGCAAGATTACATGAAGAAAATGCATAAATCATTTGTAGGTGAATGTATTTACTAATTAAATATAATTACGTTTCTAATAAAAGAATATGAAATAAATCATTATCACCATAAACTGGCCCATCTATGAAAGAAGCAAGGCTCGTCATGGGAGTACCTAGATACTTGGCTAGTGGAAGGAAAAGCTGAACGGAATGAATGGTTACTAGAAGTTGGAGCTCCGAAATGTGTGTACATAGGTACACTGGAGTTTCGTGGCTGTGAGTTCAGCTCTGCTCCTGGGTATAGCTGTGAAGAAGTGTTAGGTGGATAATCATATTTCCCAATTTCAGCGTCAAATAATACAGTGCTAATTATTTGCCTATCAGCTTTTTTACTATATGGCGTATTAAGACCACTTATGTGTATACTTACTTGCTCTTCAAATAAGGCATATTGGTTTTTCACAGATCTACTTACTTGTATGACTCTCATGATAGCGAGTGCTTCAATCTGTTGCCGAATTATTTGCTTTATTTTGATATCTTGAGGCCTTTAATAACTGCTTTTTCCCTTGTGGCATAGATGTAGATTGCATTGATACATCGTTATCATTGTCCACTACTTTCTGAATGATTTTATCAGCCTTAGCAGTCATGATATTCAATGGGTCCTTAAAAGTTTGTTTGATAAAACATTTTAAATTAACAAAATAAAATAAAGTCTATAACTTTGAAAATAAATCAATAACTGTATACAAAAAAAATTATATTATATTATTTGAGTTATTGAGTTAGGTACTGGTATTTGAATGTGTATTTCGTTTTAGATGCCTGAAAATGAATTGGAATGGAAAAAAAGCAAATGAGTTCAATGAGGAGCGGAATTTTCCAAACACTTTTGATGGAAATCATGTAGCTCGTCAAGCACCAATCGACAGTGGAACTGAGAATTTTAACTACTAGTTTTTTTTTTAGTATTTTTCTTTTCGTAGTTGTAGACGCGAACTGTAATTTTACTTATGAAAATGCCGGCTATCAAGGTCGAATTTCAGATGAAGGTGTATTTAATGGAACGAAATTCACTTAAGCACAGGTTTGTCCTGGTGTGTTCTTCCTATACGGGTGGATGCCAAGTATAAGAGAACTCTATTGATGTCGGAGGAATGATCTAACAATGTTGCATGTTTGTAGTATTACGGCTTTCTGTGTTTGTGTGTGTATATTTGCTGGAATATTGAGTTCTGATAAGTGTCCGATGAAGGATGCGTGAGTGAGGCCTGTTGATGAAATGATGATTGGTATGATACTGACCGTGCTTTGTTGCCATATTCTTCAAGTTCTATGGCGAGCGGGATGTACTTTTGAATTTTTTCGAATATGTATCTGGTACATTGTGGTCGTTTGGTATTGAGATGTCTATTAGGTATGTGTGTTTCCCCATATCATATCCTCTGTAGATAAACTTAATTTGTTCTAAATGTTCTAATATCAAACTTATTCTGTAATGAAAGTATAGGGTTTCTTCTTAGGTCGTATCTTATTTGAAATATGAATATCTTCAGCGGTATTAAAATGACGTGTTACAATTTTCGCAGTTTTATTTTTTCTGTTTACAGATTTTATTTTTTCGGGTTGATATCTATTTTTTGTTTTACTCTTAATCTGCTTACTTTTGAAAAAAACTTTTGTATGTAGAGGGTCTGGAAGGTCTTCTCTACTTTCATTAGTTTTTCAAATAACTTTATCTTTAGTTTCTTGCAATGATTTATTTATTTTAGTATAAAGTAATTTCATTTTTCTTTGTGACTATCGTTTTCTTTTATTTCATTAAGTTCTTTGTGAAATTCGGTCTGATTATTTAAAAGTCTAATATGTTCAATAATTGTTGAGTGAAATCTTTCGGCAATGCCGTTTGCTTCAGGATGTTGTGAACTGATAAAATGAATTTTATGAGTTTCTAATAAATCTTATACAAAACTATTCTTTAATTCTGTTCCGTTATCGGATATTATTTGTTTCGGAATACAATGATGGGTGAAATATCTAATTAAGTTTTTAATTATCTCTATACCTTGTGCTGAGTTCAATTCATACAACTGCCCGTATTTTGAAAATGAGTCTATGATAGTTAGAAATTTCATATTTTCTAAAGTTATAGTGTCTGAGTGTATTATTTGAAATGGTTTAATAGCTGTTGGGGTAATATGAAAAAGTTGTTTTACGGGTTTGCGATCATATTTTGTTATTTGACATATTTCTCATTCGTTAATGTACGTTTGAATAGAAGATCTTCAATTAGGCCAATAGTATCGTGATTGTATATTATTTTCGGTTTCATCTAATCTTTTATGATTCCGTTTACCTCCATGATAGTTTTGTATAAATTCTTTGATTTCGTTTAGAGGTATGTCAATTAATTTTTCAATACATTTGATTAATGAAATGTGTGAATATTTGAAATATGTTTGTATGACAGTGCTGAATTTTTCGTATAAGGGATCTTCAAAATAAATATGATATTTTCCTTTTGGTACTATATTTTCTTTCACAAAATCTATTACATCTTGTTCAAAGTTATTTTTTGAAAATTGTACTAGAATTCTGTGCTTATTTTCATATAATTTAATTATAGTTGGTGTAGCCGGTTCAAAATTAACTTCAGAGATTATAATTTGATTTCTTCCCACATTTACAGTAGATTCCGAAATCGGTATTCCTGAAATAGGATTTTCTATGTTAGTATTATTGGTGTTATTATCGTCATCAATTTCGTCATTAAAATCTTCAGTTTCTACAATAAGTGATTCGGAGTCTCTATTTTTTTATTTTTAGTATTATTTGAAGGTGTCATTAAATTTTTCCATATAAACTAATAATTTTTGGGAGGATTATCCGAAGAATTTACTTCATATTCATATTTCGTGATAAACAATCACTATCAGTGTCCAATGCACCTTTCTTGTACACTATATGATAGTCGTATTCTTCGACTTTCAACCGCCATATAACTAATTATGAATTGGGTTCTTTCAAAGAAAATAACCATTGAAGTGGTTTATGATCTGTTACTATAGTGAATTTTCGCCCGAAAAGACATGGTCGGAAATAATTTACAGCACAAACAATTGCAAGGAGTTCCTTCTCAATTGTTGAATAATTCACTTCAGAACCATTAAATGTTCTTCTAGCATATGCCACAGGTAAATCGATTCCGATTTCTTCTTGGCTAAGAACAGCGCCTAGAGTAAAATTGCTTGCGTCTGTTGTGAGATTAAATGGACGAGAAAAGTCGGGGTATTGTAAAATAGGATCATTTAATAACATATTATTAGCTAAAGGTTTAGTCAGTTTTGAGAAACCTTTAATGAGATTCCTATAATATCCAAGAAGTCCGAGAAAACTTATAATTTATTTACTAGTTTTTGGTATGGGAAATTTTTGAATAGCACTTATTTTGTCGGGATTTGGTTTTACACCTTGAGGGGTAACAATATGTCCCAAATGAGCCACTTCTTTCCTCAAAAATTCGGATTTGTAAATTTGTATTTCAAAATTCGATTCGCGTAACCTTTTGAATACTTCTTTTAAAGTATTTATATGTTCTTGCAAGCTTGTACTAAATATAATGACATCGTCAAGATACCCCAAAATTTTTTCGTTTTGGATTCCTCTTAAAATGTTTTCCAACATTCTTTGAAAACTTGCTGGAGCTCCCTTTAGTCCGAATGACATTCTCAAAAATTCCTAGTGGTCATTTTCAGTACTCAAAACCGTTTTGGGTATTATCTTCTTCAGACATCTCAAGTTGGTGAAATCCGGAGGCAAGATCCAAGGTTGTGAAGTATTGGCAACGTCCTAATTTATCCAATAGATTGGTTATGTTTGGTAATGGGTATCTATATCCAATAGTTATTTCGGTAAGCTTGCGATAGTCTACGACGACTCTGAATTTTTGTTTACCGGTAGAGTCTAATTTTTTTGGAACAAACCCGATACTACTTGATCATGCTGAGGATGAAGGTCTTATAATATTTTGATCTAATATACTCTGTATTTGATTTTGGACTTCTTTTTTATATACTTCTGGATAATTGTACCATTTAGTTCTTCAGAATTCATATGTTCTGTTCGAAATATTTTCATCGTTAGGTTACCCGGTTTTTTCTTTTTTGTTTATTATAGCCTTTGAAAGTGGAGACAATATTCTACGAAAGCTCAGGTAACGTACAATTTGATTCACTTTACCTCTAACCTCTAAAGTTTTTTTTATAATTCACGTAAACAAAATTTACTTTGTGGCTTCGAGAACGGTGTCACAAAATAACCATTTCAGCATCATTTTTGGTAACTTTTTATACGATCCCTGCTCGTCCAGTTTTCGCTTCTCTACCATACATTAGGGACATCACTCCGAGACATGGTCACCTCAAAATTGCTAACAAAACAGCACTAACAATTCGATCAATTTTCACTAGAGTGAAAGAAAAATTCCGTTGACTTCGCTTACTAATGTTGTGTACAGCATTCCATGTAGGAACTGTGATAACAATTTATTGGTCAGACTTAAGGTCACTGTGAAGCGGTATTGTCTCACATAAAAGCGATTGCAGATTACACACAGAACGGTGCGCGTTGGCAAATCACGTTCAATCTCTGGACCATCATATGAATTTTGAAGCTGTAAAGGTGTTGGTAGCAAAGTAAAAAAAAACTAAGAGATCATTCTTAGAAATGGCTTTTATTTCACAATTTAATAATGTCATTAATGAAAAGACCGACATAGATTACTTGAGTGAGATTTACTCCTTTCTGTTGTCCTTGGATTTCAACGAAAACCTACCTGTCACCGGTGGCAGTCATGTTACCCCTCATGACACAACCCTAATTGCCGAAACGTAACATCTTAACAACTCCTATAAGATGGGTGCATTTGTGTTGGTAGATACACCCATCAATATATATGTTACATAATTGTTATATTACTTTAATGGTTACTATATTATTATTATTATTATTATTATTATTATTTGTATTTTTTGTTTAGCTGGTGGCTGTGTCTCAATATCCTCCACCGTGTGGGTTTTATTGTTTTAAGCCTCTCACTCAAGAGAATAAGGTCAATTCCTCTTCTTCTTCCTCATAAATGGAAAATTCACCCCTATACATTTTTCTATTCCATCTTAGACGATGACTAATACATCAGAGGCCATTTTCATAGTGGGTACATGATCTGATCTCAATCCACCTTGTTTTAGTTGGCAGCATTGCTCTGTCAACTAGTCCATCCGATTAAGAGGGAAAACGATATCATTTCCTGGCCGGCTTTCAAATAAAACGCACTCGTTTTCGTTAGGTCTGCAAAATGGTGGTAGATGTTGGCTTTTTAGTCAATTTTAATGTGATTGTTTGATGTGAACCATCGTGGGTTTAACGGTTTAACTAGTGCATATTTTAATTATCCGTAGTATATTTCTACATAACACAATGGAATCTAACCTCAACCCGGAGGTAAATGCACACCTGTTGTGAATCCGTCTCCTTTTGTATCTTTTTTGTTAACTACAGTATCTAACTGCTGTTTTTTCATTTTAGTTTCCCTGATGATGAGGACAATCATCCTCGGAAGCTTGAAAATTTTCCGTTAAGAGTACACTTTATTCCTTTTTCCTTGCTCTAATTCCCCAATATTCACCAGTTATATACATATATAAAATGAACAAAAATTTCATAAAATACGAGGTGTGTCTATATGAAAAATGAATTTCGATTTTCTACTGCACCTACTTTTAGTCGAAATTTCAATAATTTCGACATATTAGCCTGATCGTTCTTCGAAGAGAAAAACAACTTCATTCCTGGCTAATACCACGCAGAATATTGGATTACATTCCCTTCGAAGAATGTGACGTCGATCGCTCCTTTTGTCGATACGGACATATATATGAAGAATAAATTTCTGTGTTCTACTGTATATGTATTAATTCTTTTAAAAAAAAATTGGACGTAATTTCAAACCAAATGGGCCCTGATAAAGCGCATGCCGATGATAAGATCAGATTCATCCCCTTGAAAAAAGACTTGTTTTTTCGAAAACTGTAAATATCGCAAAAAAAATATTTCTTCTCAAAAACACATTTTTCCGAAAGTTCAAGTTCCCCGCTTTGAATCGAATCAAAGACAAAAAAAAACGTTTTTCTTGGTAAAATTGAGGTTATGTGCAGAATGCCCATGAAAGTTGCTCATTTTTTCATTCTCTATATCTATCCCAACAAACCAAACGCCATCGGAAAACATACGGCCGCCAGTCGGCACGCACGGTACTCTGGTGGCTGAAGTAGCCATGATCTGGACCTCCGTCGGCCCAGTTCGGATATACCGCTCCTAATGTACAAATAATCGGCGTTTACTCGGCAACTTAACGGCAAACCGAGAGCGGCTGTTATGTTTTCGGGCCGGAAGTGGCTACTTCTCGGACACTCGCTACTGGGAGACCATATTTCGTGCCAAAACTGATCCGCAGGATGTTTTGCTCGCTATATCCGACTCCGGGCCGCGTTCGGTTAGCAAGCCGTAAAGTGGTACTAAATCATGTGTGTTTAAATTTCGCGCCGCATCATTTGACGGCCATTTTGCTTATATTTTCTATTTTTGTGAGGTTAGGTTATTGCATTATTGTTGTGTTGTGTTACTCAACTCTTACTCTTAAACTAAGAAAAAAGTGTCTTGTTTTATGTTGTTTTTATATTTGGTGCTGATTTGGATATAGTATCGTGAATCGTGCTGCCGTGATAATACTCGTAGATTATCAATTATATTATTTGATCATTTTTGTGTTTCTCCGCTGCCAATTAATTTATTGTTATTTCAAGAAAGTGTAGACAGAAGACAAGTGTAAAAATAAATAATGTCTCAGTCGCATTTACATGATGGGCAAAATAATTTGTAAGTACAAGTGTGAAGGATCTTATGGTACAAGTGATTAATGTAACAATCTCAAGCAAATGTTACTTAGCTTAAATTTTAAAAGATGTTAGTTTGCTGAATTCTATTTTAACCTATATAATTATGGCGTCTGTACATAAAATAAGTAAGAGACAAGAGCGGCGTTTGATGGCCACGCAAATGCAATCAATGTTAAGTGATTTTATTTCTATAAACGAGGCTTTGAGATCTGAATGTTCAGAGCCCTAGACAGAATCTTCAATCTGTGCATCTCATTTCGAACAAGATGTTATCTATAATTCCCCAAGTAATTCCCAATATGATCCTAATTTGGAGACACAATCTAAAACTTCCAGCATCACTTCTAACATTTCTAACTCCAGTTTCATTGATAGTCACCGATTAGCGAAATCCAGTGACTGAAGCACAGGCAGGGCCTTCAACAGAAAGTGTGTTATCAGAGACAGAGTTTGATTATATATTTAGCTCAGATTCTAACTCTGATATCGAGAAATCTAACAATGAGCATGGCAAAACAGATAATAAGAATAAAACTGACCCAATTGGCTCAAAAATGCTCCAGATAGAGCAGGAGGAAGAGCCAATCGAAAAAGTAAAAAATAAGAGATTTATTGTTTTTATATATTTTTATTTCAGGCGATTAGTCTATTTTAATTTGTTACTTTACTTAATTATGAATTAGGGTATTTTGTTTTAGTTGTTCAAAACTGTGCCGTTTAATTCTTACTATTAAAATCTTGTTTGTTTTATATATCTACATTCTGTCATATGATATGGGAACTATGAAAAATATGTATAACTATTTTTTGTTGTTATTTTAATGTATATAATTTCCTAGCCGATTATTCTATAATAATTTGTTGCTGATTTTAATATAAATAAGATGGTTTTTTCGTTAAGTTTCTTGTAACTGCGTATTTTATGTATAATATGTACACATTTTCCGTTCCTTATTACTTATATATTGGGAAAACATATTTTTTGCATTTGTTGTAAAATAATGTTGATATATTGACATTACTTTTTTTGTTGTGTAACTAATAAATGGTCTAATGTTCTTTTAAAAAGTGTTTTATTATACAAAGTACAAGTTTAGATTTTATTATGAAAAACTTTTAGACATCTTTTTTTATCAATACCATAGCAGGGGATGTTTCCCTGAATCTCTCTCATGCATTTATAAATGTTTTTTTTCACAATTGCTAAAATAATTTCTCTGTTAATATAAAATTCCAATTTTTATTTGATGCATCTATATACAAAAACCATTATTATAATCTTTCACGTGTTGTTTTTCAAATGAGATATTTTGCTGATTTCCAAAATTAACATATTTAAGCTAGAAATATCAATTTTATACATAATAAAATACAATTATCATTTCTTTCGCTTAATAAAGGGTATTCAATAATTATCACATGGTCACAGTCGCCTATGGATTACAAACCATATTTTATTGAACAGCGGATAGAAAGTTTATCATAAGAAAAAACATTTCTAAATCAAATACAAATATTTTGGGCGTCTGCGCATATTCGTCTGGACGATAAATAGTGGCTTATAAGAGGATTGCCCATTTGCGAGCCACCGATGGACTGCCGTGCACTTACCGGCCATCTACTATCGGCCCGTCGTCGGTTATTCAAAGGCGTTGCCGAGGTTGAATGGTTGGCTAGCCTACTCTTAGCCACCTTACGGCCTGGCGGACATGCCCTACCTACACGCCAAGCCGGGAGCTGTAAGCGGGCCGAATGCGGCAGTTCGGCAAACCACTTTCGTCCCATTATCGGACCAGCCAGTCTGTGTTTGTTGGGATATTGATCGTTTTTATCTAAAATCAATAGTTTTGCCGCAAATCGGAAAAAAAACCTGCCGTACCACTTTATACTTGAATTTAATGAGCCGGACTATTTTCCCCTTTATACTCATCCCAAACCCTGTATGAAATCACTACAATAATTGCCTAACTCAAAAATATTAATTATCCTACTTTATAACTGCGCCATGGAAAGAAGAATTACAACAACGTCTGAATGACTGTAGTAAAACGGCAATGTTCTAAACAGCACAGAAACTTCCTCCCAAAATTTCTATATCACTCAAAGTGTATAACAGCATTTAAATAATAAATATCAACATATTCTGTTGTTGAAGTTATATTATTTACCTTTCAAGGTTACCTGTAACTTTCTACATTGATCTCACATATCTGATGGATAAAAACCGTATATTGTTTGTTATATTTATTCAGTAGTGATTCACCCTCGGAGTCCTCCAAATTGTGTCATTTCTGAAGGCAACAGTAACAAATGGAGATCAGTGAAGCAAAGAAGGACACAGATTCGAGTGCAAACAAAATTCGAACAAGGGCTTAGTTATCTTTGATAGATTTTCCAGTTGATTTGAGTCTTCCTATATCTTTCTACACTATACCAGATCAAATAATCGGAAGAATGATAAAGTAGAATTTCACAAAATCCAGAAACGTGTGGGTACAGCGCTTATACGTTTTTCCAATGAAATACGTACAAGATGAGGCGATTGAAGTTTAGTTTCTACGAATACATGAACGAACTACCTAAGGAAGCAATACAGTTTATACAGAGTGATTCATGAATAATTCCGAACTCTAAACAATAAATTCTTTTTTTTTCTTATTATTGAAAAATGGGAATGTACCTTATCTAAAAGATTAATAAACATTTTTGCTTTAACCTGGATTCCTAAAAGTCACCATAACTTTTGATATAATCAGCTTACTTCTGTGTTGTGGCTGCACAACACACTACTGACTGCTTTACACTAACATGCACTTACACAAGCTCAAACGGTTTAGTTCGTTGGTTGTTTAGAAGCTGGAGCACTTCGAGGTTAGAATGTTTTGGAGCCACTCTTCATGCCTCCTGGCGACTTTTCTTGTTTCATCGGGTATAGATACTTAGAAAATACCAAGGAGTATCTATAATATTCCTTGATATTCGGTTTTGGAACGTTTCTATGCATCTATAATTGCTTTTTTTAGGTACAATCCCATAGTTGCAGGCCATAAGCACACCGTTTTAAAACCTGTTTATAAATCGGTAATTTGCTCTGAATAGAAAGCTGCGAGTGGTTACCCATCAACCAATACATATTTTAATACTTTATTGTCACCAAATCGCAGACTGGTGTAGTCCCTGAAGTTGGCCCTGTCTAATCCAACGTTATTGAAAGTTAAAATTTTTGCGAGAGCGCAAGGGATTTCTCTGAAGGACTGTTTTTTGTGATTGTATTTATAGAGGTATTTCAAAGCAGGACGATAATTTGTTGTGAACCGAATTCTGGAAATTCTGGAAATCCGAATAATTGTGAAAGAGGTTTTGGTATAAAAGGCGACTACCTGCGAGCCATGAGTTGAGTTCACAATTTTATCTCGTGAGCAGAACAGAGAACATAAAAGTGAACTGTGTTTAATATAGATTAGTTGAGTATTATTTATAAACTTTTCCCACCTATCAGGAGAAAGTAGTTTATATAAATAAGATAAACATGAAATTGATAACAGGTGTGGCGTAATATAAATAAATAGTAACGTAAAAATGACTAAGAGACTGAAGGACCTGAAAGTGACGTAACTACAAGCAGAACTGGAAAATCGCGAGTTGAAGACAGGAACATTTTTATTCAAAGACGAGGCTTCCAACTAAATATCGTCAATTTCTGCTATAAAGGACGATATTCCTGCTAATATGGACTAGGAGATTTTAACTATGAAGAACGATATTTTCCCTAGTACGGACGAGAAGATTTCAACTTTGAAGAACGATATTTCTGCTTATATGGACGAGAACTATAAAGAACGATATTTCTGTCGATATGCTAGCATTGAAAACTGACATTGCTGCTGACATATTAAAGAAAATTTCGTATCTAAAATCGGATATCAAGAATAATATGACAACGATGAACGAGAAAATCGAGAACAAGATTACAACGATAGACGAGAAAATCAAGGAGTTGGAAAGAAAGTTGACGTATTTAAGAACACAAGACACGCCAGCAAGAGAAAAGAGGATCGAACACGTAAAACGCTGCAAGCCAGAAATGCACCCCAAGATATAAGATATTGGCAGTTTTATCCGAGTCAAGGCCCTAATATTCGTCGGTAGATTAGATTTGATTAGATTTAACCGGGGTTACAGTGCACTGAAACCAAAGGTTTATTGTGCCCCCTATCAGCTGTTCTCGCTACTACTACAGCTCGCCTTCCAGTTCCAAGGTTCTAATGAACTCTAGTATTTGGGACGGCTTCAACGAGGTAAGGTCCTCACTCTTACAAGTTTCTTGTCCGAAGTAATTCTTGCGTTGGCGTGCAATGGCGAGGCATTCCAGAACTAGGTGATTCGGAGTTTCATCCTCCTCCTCACAGAATCTACACTCGTCAATCTCTGCTAGACCTATTCTCATTAAGTGCTTCCCAAGGCGGCAGTGTCCTGTAAGAAAGCGCGTGAGGAGATGTAGCTTGTGTTTACTGAGGTCCAAATATTTTTTGGATCTAGCAGTGTCAAAGTTCCACAGGAACTTTTTGGAATGTTCCAACCCGGGAAGACACCGCCAGAGTGTTTCTCTTGGGGTTTCCTCTTTCTTCCGAAACTCTTTCTTGTAGGAGCATTTTGCTACACAACAGAAAGGCTCCGGGCCAATAAAGGGCATTTGTGCTCCTTTCCTGGCAAGTGTATTGGCCTCTTCATTTCCCGTGATTCCCGAGTAGTCAGGAACCCAGACTAAAGAGACCCTGTTATTCTTGCATAATTCATCAAGTTCTCTTCGGCATTCCCATGCCAACTTTGAGTCAATGACATTGGAGCTCAATGCTTTGATAGTTGCTTGACTATCAAAATGGATCGATATGTCACATTTCTGGTAGTTTCTTTCTAGGTTCATTTCCACGCATCTTTCGATCGCAAGTATTTCTGCCTGGAAGACGCTCGGGAAGGAGCCTAACGATAATGAGTATCTGCTGCCAGGCCCAAATACTCCAGCGCCTGCTCAAATGGTAGTTTTTCAACTATCCGTATACCATCTAATGATGTTTTCTTTGAGAGTTTGGGTGGTGTATTCCCTTTCCCAGTCTCTCCTCGTATTTAGCATCGTGGTGAAATTTTTTTCGATGCTTACTTTCCTGATCATTTCGTCACTGGGAAGATTCGGTAATGAGATGTATCTTGTCAAAGAGGACCAAGCTCCTTGATTTTTAATACTCTCATTGCCTGAACCTTTCTTAGACATTCTAAGAATTCGAACTTTCTGTGGATATGGTGTACACACTAGACATAAATTGAGTGAATGAAAAGACGAGTACCCAATATCTAACTTAGATGAATGTTGGGAATTTTAATTTGATTTTTTTAATTTCATCACATTTTTAACTTTAAAATAATAGTAATATATAAAGTTTCCTCCAATTTTCAGTTCTCTATATGAATTTTTTCATCCTTTTAAACATACATTTGATTCAATGTTCATCACACAAACACGTTGTATTGTTATACACTTGTCTTACGGCACGCTGGCTTATTAACCACCGTATATTAACGTCAAACTTGTCATCGGATATGAGTTTTCATGATGTGAAATACACTTGTACCCCTCTTAAAGGGGTATTTAAATGTTTTTAATCTTTTTATTGTAGCAATGACTTAACATCATACATTTCTTCATTTCCATTTTTGCTCACTGGATGTTTTTTGACACCTGTTATAGGATCTTTTTTATGACGTAAGTTCAACTTTTTTAAATTGTTTTTTCAAATTATACAAACAATCTAATTTTATTGGACAGCTCTGAGAATTACCTAATAGCCGAAAGCGCTTAGCTGCATTTTAATAATAAATACACACTGAGTACTCGTCTTTCCAGTCACTCAATTCTAAGAATTGCCTCTTGGGCAGATCTTTCTATCACCAGATGTAGAGATGTGAGATCTTTAATGATCCCGAGTGCCCTAGACACGTTCTCATAGCTCCAGTGATGCACACACAGGCAAGCCTTAGAACTTTGTCGAGGGTCTCGAGCTGTACTGACTTGCTTTTAGGTGCCAAATTATTGCCCCATACATTATTGCTGGTCTCACAATCATGGCGTACATCCATCGCAGTATTTTTGGGTAACAGCCCCACCTCTTACCAGCTAGATTTCTGCACGCCATCAAAGCTCTTATTACTTAACTAGCAGTTATTTCAACATGCTGATTCCACAGAAGCTTACTTTCTAGGGTTATCCCTAGATATTTAACCTCTGATTTCCATTCTATGATTTCCCCGTTTAAGGATATGGGTTTCATGGCTGGAAGTGTTCTTTTCCGGGTAAATGAAATTGCTATGGTCTTGCTTGAGTAAATGTTCGACGGTAAGAGGCCGTGGACCAATTATGTAAAACAGACTAATTGGTCCGTTAAGGAGAAGGCAATGAACTTAACCATCGCGCTTAGGTGAGACGCCTTAGATGTACTTTAGACGATACCCCTTGAACAAGCGGATGATTTCGAGCAGCTGAAGAAGAGGTTGGACATGCGATATGGTCACGAACATCTAGAACATTTGTACCAATCCCAGCTGAAGAACCGAAGGCAGAAACGTGAGGAACCCCTTTAGGAGTATGAAGTGGATATTGTCCGACTAGTTCGATTTGCGTATTATCAGCACGAGAGAATATGATGGAATGTCTGTGTTGCGATTTGGCGAGGAATATATGTTGCGATTTGATGAGCAGTATATATCACGAAAACAAATTGACAAAATTTTCTCCCTCAATATGTAATTATCGGACAAGTGTGGAGAAAAATAGAAATCATATCTACAGGGTCGACGCACTTAAAACATTTAACTAGTTCCAAAAATCTATTCATAAGAAAGGATTATGGACCTTTCTTAAATCGACAGTGGTTGACATAAATAAAGGCTATTTATGGCTATGAATAGAAACATTGACTTATGGGTAAGATTACACAACCTATTCATTTACAATAAAGCAACTTATATCTTTTGTCAATTAGAAAGTATTTGTTGTATCTACCTTAATATCTGTTTTTTGCAAGATTTGATCGATATTGTCGTATTTTAGTATTTTTAGTAAACGTTATATAAAATTACGACTAGTCCTTCTTGTCAAAACCTAATCGAAGTGAAAAAAAAACTTTGGTTTATCGGTAAACGACAAACAAAACAGTCCACTCCAATAATCTAGTTCATTCACACTAGTCTGGGTATCCAGGCCTTTAATGATGGCTCACGTGACCCAGATATGGGGAAGACGCTTCATGTCGCCAATCCCAAAACATGGATCAATGCAATGACTGTTGCTCTTGAATATGATGCAGCCACGAAAGCTTTGGGATATAACAAAGTTAGGACCATCCAAGAATAATATGACGAAGACATACTGGATCAGATTGTCAACTTGATAGAAAGTATGGTAGACAGGAAGCCAAAGAAGATCATATGCTGGGATTGTTGCGAGCTATGGATTGTGAGAATTTCGGGTAAGTGCCGCAGGACTCCTGCAAACTAAGAACCCCAGTCACAGGGACACTAGAACGGGTCAGCTACGAAGGGACAACCCCGACCCAGGATAGTAACAAAGACCGTCTCATACTGATAGCCTCTCTCAGATGCCGTAACGACATTGTATATGTAGATGGCGAAGTGAATGGCAAGAAATATACTCTACTGGTGGACCCTGTAGCAACTAGAAAAATTATACCTCCGGAGATAATAAGCTTTCTAACAACCAGACTTCGACTGCGGATCGCCACAGATGAGAGTGCCAAGATTCACGGAGAGTCCCAAATCCAATTGGGAATTGGTACAGTTCACGCACACGGTAATCGTGGCTGACATTGGGAATGTACGTAATGAATCTACATGGTTTCCAGTTGGATTTTAGTAACAGAACCATTAAAGTGGGTTCCAAGGAGGTTTCTCTTCATCCATATAAAGGAAGTATAGTGTTGGCATCTTTACATGAAGATATCGTTATACCTTCACGAAGAGAAACTATGATAGTAGCGCGGCAACATGGAATCATGGAAGAAGGAACACCCATTATAATGGAGCTATAGAACCACGACAATGAGGTTGGCTAAGGAGTACTAATTGGAAAAGGATTGGCTACGTCGGCGAAGGAAATTCCAGTACGTGTCATAACCGTGAAAGAAGGAAACCAAGAATGAATCCTGCGTACCAGTGATGTCTATAGTCCGCCAAACAACGACAACTGACAATTCCAATGCCAGATTCGAACAGATGTTGTTACAAGATGGTCAATCCTTTAATCGAGCTGAGAAAAGGGGAATGAGATAATTTCTATTGCGGTATCGCGACCTATTGGTATCAAAGCAGCGTAAACTGGTAAAACATCAGCTATTAAACAGCAAATCGATACTGGTGATGCTAAGCCAATAAGGCAGTCAGCTCGAAGACTACGACGAGCGAAGAAAGAGGAAGCTGAGAGAATAATTCGAGAAATGGAAGAAAAGGAAGTAATAGAACCATCTACTTAGTCCGTAGATGTTTCCTGTAGTGATCGTCAAGAGAAGGATGGAACTATGAGAGTCTACGTGGACTATCGCCAGCTAAGCAACGTAACGAAGAAATACTGCTATCCTTAGCCTCGAATCGACGAGACGCTAGATACTTTAGCCGGCAGCTGTATTCAACCTTGCACCTAATGTCTGGTTATTGGCAAGTAGAAATGGACACAGAATACAAAGAGAAAACTGCTTTCACCACTGGATCTGGATCTGTAATGCGCCCCTGACATTTGAAATACTCATGGAGAATATCTTAAGAAGATTATCTTGGAAAACATGCCTAGTCTATTTGGAGAAAATCGTAATACTGTGGAAGACATGTGAGGAACACCTGAAGAACGGAAGATGTATTAAAACGACCTAAAACTGCGCATCTTATGCTTATCCCGAAGAAATATTCCCAAACCGAGTCAACTATCTGGGCCATATAGTAAGCACTGAAGGAGTGGCGGTGGATCCAGTGAAAATTGCTTCCATTCGGCAAAGGCTGCAACCAACTGACAAACATCAAATTAGGTATTTCCTTGGAATTTGCAAATACTATCGAAGGTTCCTAAGGAAGTTTGGAGATATTGCGAAGCCACTCACAGAAGAAGCAAGAGCTTTCCAATGGGGTGAATATGGTCAAACCGCTTTTGAAACTCTGCGAAAAGAAATCAATCGACGAGCGCCATTTTAAGGAGACCATGTCATAGAAGAAAGAGTGAACCATATCCACAGAGGAGCCTGATCTTGCCTTCAACGAATATATGGGCGCATGCGTAGGTACCTAGAAAGTCATATTTGGAGTCACTACAGAACAACGACAAGATTTGTTCACGCTCCCGGAAGATTATTCACTGGCACACAACATCTCCGCCACTATCACAAACGCACGGGGACTGGCTTTCGAAAGAAGTTTGGGCAATTATAAAACCCAGATTCCATTCAAATTCCAGACCCGGGCAAGACACTACGATACAAACACAATTGGCGATACGTCTTCTACCTGGTAACCAAAAAAAATTTTAAGATCGATTCACCTACCCGGATGTGTGGGAAACGCTACGAAGCCTTCGAGATCATGTGCTGGAATCCAACTTGAACAAACTAGCAATGCCTAGGATACAGAACAACAACCAGTTGGATTGGCGAGTCATCAGGATCATGATAGAGGTGATATTCCAAGACATCGGTCCTCTGTTCTCTGTGACCTATTTTTTCCACATTTTGCTTATGTATCTACTATACAGGGTGAGTCACTTGTATTTATACGAAGTCTAGTGATATATTTTTTAAATTATTTCATATAGCCATATAAACATCGATTTCGGCTACCATCTAAAATTATTTACTGCCAAAAGTAGTTAAACAAATCAAATATACGACTTTTTCAAATATAACGCCCTATATTTGATAATATTTTTGAATTCTACATGGAATCTGAGGTTAACTTTGAATAAGGTTTTATGTACCTAGGTTTTACCGTTCTTGAGATATTCCATGTTTTACGGTTGAAGTGGGAGCTCCATCCCGACGAATCGATTTAATTAAGACAAATGAAGTTAACAACATTGATTTAGGATAACTTGAACTATTATTTTCCGTTCCATTATTTTATAATAGGGTGTTCAAATATTAAAAGTCAATATTGCCAAATTTAAACATCACTTACTTTATTATTCCAAATGGAACACCCTTCATATTTTCGACGCATGGAATGGCGCTGTTAGTTCTTTTTATATTGTATGAGGGTTTTCTATGCCTATCTCTAGCCGTTGTGGAGTTATCAACAATTTATTGAAAATAATGTATTTTTCTCATTAGTACTGTCTCATCAAGGCGCCTGATGCCAATTCTTGACATTAGGTATACTTGAATTACTAATTAATTAAGATAATTAGTATCATATATCACGAATTTCATTTAACATCTGTGAGATAACGAAGAAAATAGTAAATCTGTTCATTGAATATTAAAAAAGTTAACGAATAACAAAAATAAATTACAACATTAGCTTAAATTGAGCACCATTTTCTGTAATACAAAGTGTAACCCTGAGCTCAAATGATCGTCTATCATGTCTTAAAATGTCAGGTGTAGCTGCAGCAAACACGTTCCTAATCCGAATCATCATATCGTCGGAAGTAGTCGGTGGAATACTGTACATAATATTTTTCACGTGTTCCCATAAACATAAATTCATTGATTCATTCTATTTCGATAATTTCTTATAACTAATGGAAAATGTACCGGGGTATCTAGCTGCAGCTCTTTGCTCTGATATTTAAAGGAATATGCACCAAGAGGTCCCATACCGCCGTTTCTAAGAATCTTAAAAATGTTCGTCCATTCGAATGACCATTGAAAAAATAAGGACCTATTACGTGATCCTCTACAATCCCACTAAATACAAATTTGGAAAAGTCTTCTTCCTCTGCGACTCGATCAAAGCCCATAAACAAAAGCCTATTATGGGGTAAAAGTCATCGTCGTATAAATACTGATGCAGATGGATGTGATACGGATATTATTTGTGCTTTCTAAGAATCCTAGAAACACTGAATTGACTGATACCTGTATGTCTGGTAATTTTTCTGGTGCTTGTGTTCGAATTTTCAAGTACTGATCCTAACACCAAGAGGTCATTTTCTTCGTTGGTGGTACCTAACATTGTCTTTTTTTGCTTCGAGTAAGTCTACCCTACCTGTAGCACTAACTCTTGCCGGCACCATTTCAAAACTAGTCTTTTGTGGACGGTTTCGTTCAGGATTGAATACTGTTCCATTGTTTCATCTTTTAAATTGTTAACTACTTTTAGTACATCCTGTGTAGGTGTGAATAATTTTAGATAGTAGCCGTAATTGATGTTCATATGGCTATGTGAAATAATTTTTGAAAAATGTCACCATTTGCCCACCAGAGACCGTATAAATACGGGTGACTCACCCTGTATATTCGGCTGCCTCACGGAACTTAACTATTTAAATATTGTGCAAGGCTCAAATGGAGCTTCTCAGGTCACAGTTTCAAACAGACAGATGAGATAATGTTATATTAAAATTGGGATCAGTATTGGGAAACCAAACAAAAGTCGCCCACAGATGAGTTAAGGAGACGATATGAAAATAATAGAAGGCCTACACTGGAGACGTGTAGCCCAGAATAAATATAAAGGGAATCCTATGTCGAAAGTTAGAATAATATATGAAGCTAGAGTTAAGAATAAATATAACTTCCCCATGGTTCCATATAATTGAGCTCTTTGTAGTTTCGATTATAGCTTCTCTGGATATTCTCTTTTGACCGGTTCCCCTCTTAGTTTGTGACATCTCATCTTTTTCTTCACAATTTCTCTCATTCCATTCCAATCTCCTGGCGTCTTTATTCTCTTACATCTTTAACAGTATTCTACATATTTTTGCTGATTATTTCTCTATATTGGTAATTACAAACTTATTATGTCTCTATTCATCTTTTCATTCCATGCTGTATCAAATTCCATATTGTTTCTCACACTTTCAATAAGAACCTACGTTAATAATAGGTATTACTAATAATAATAATTAGCAGATATATAATGATAATAGTGTATTTTAGTCTATATTTTTTGTACTATATTTCACCCTTTTTCAGATAAAGAGGGAGATACTGAATATGCTATTCAATTCTATTGAAGTTTGAAGCGAACTGTCGACGCAGAAAACAACTTAATTAATTTCTAAGATTTAAATGTGAATGTTGAACATTCAATGAATATACAGTTCCTGCTTTGAGCTTTGTTCGATACATAAATAAGCAAGCTTTTGTATAAATTTACATTTTATTAATACACTTACAAAAAAGCTCTTTCGTCAACATTTGTACGGCAAAATTTATTTCATTTGAAGTATGAAATAAATCTTGAGGAATTTAACAGTGTCTCCTAACCTATTATAAAAACAACGTAGTAAAAGAATTGTTTGCAGATTCTTGAAGGAAAATGAAAAGGAAATTCCACCGTCTTGTTTTAAGACTACAATAGACAAAATTCGATTAACATCGTTCTTCCAAACAAACTCGTTTCTTTTTCCTGAAAAAATTCTTTTGTTTCTGTTCGAAAAAAATATAACAATACTTTACGATCATATCTCCTTATGTTGAAAAAAATCTTCACAATCTTCAATGTCTAATAAAAAAGTCGATTAAATAAAAAATTTGAGCGGAGGTCTTTTGACCTAATTCACTTTGAAGTGTTTACAAACGAAGCATATATGAGATTATGTTTCAGCCCCCCAAAATGGGGTTAAAAAAAATTAGAAGTTTGTTTAAAATTATGCAAAAACGCTTGGAGTTACATAAAAAAGTTTTTAACAAAAGTTGTAGAACATTGTAGAAAAATATTAGTGAATTTTAAGTCGGAAGAATGGGGAAGGGGTTGCTTACATTCAGTATACGGAAATATAATTGTGACGTGTACGTTATTCAATCTTAGGAAATAATGTATTAGCTACATTTATAATTGTTGAGAAAACAACCCATTTTAAAAAATTATGAGAACTGAATAGTTTGGTATAAACTTTCAAAATATTATGCACCTAATGATTTTATAACGAAAAGAATTTTATCAAAGTGTTGCGAGTGATATAAATTTGCTGCGACAGTCTGTTTTATTTAGTTGTTGTCAAACATCAGTAGTAGCAACATCACCAACAACAATTTGTCGAAAGTTACCTATATACACATAAAGCGAAATTAAGTACCAGTATTTTTCATTATCTCTTTAGTTTGATGTTAAATTTTATAAGAAATTTCTCACGTACACTTTTTTCAAAATTATTTCAAATAAACTGATCAATAAAGGAGATTTGGATAAAAGTTTTGAACGTTTTTTTGATAGATCTATCATTACTAAATACCACATCGCTAATTCCAGAAAAGAAGCCAACAATTAAGCTACAAAATTTGACTGTAGGAGAAGCGCGGCCCCTCTTGAAAGCAAAATTAATACATACTAAATTTGTAGAAGTGGCTTTGATGGAGTTGGAGGAACATATAACACTTTTACCCCAAAGAATTTCAGATCAATATTGGGGTTTCATAGAAAATTTAACAAATAAGAAGTACTAAATCATCTTTAGAAGATTGGTAGGAACAGGAAAACCAAATCCGCCCATCTCGTTCGAAATTATTCAAAATTAATTTTTCTGGTGAGTTTTATTTTATTATATTAAAAGTGAAATTTCAAATTTAATGAACAAAGTGGATGAGACATTAGCATTCCTAAGATGAAATTAATAGACCGACATGTTAGAAAATATGTTTTAGCATTAGACAAAATTAAATTTTCTATTAGTGAAAAGAGAAAAATTCAAACAAAGATTGGGGAACTTAAACTGATGCGATATCAAATTAAGACATAACCAAAAAATGTAGGTTATTGGTTGAAGAAAATGGGTAGATACCTGTGATTTTTTTGATAGCAGAATCAGGACAGGACTTATTGTAAATTTAAAACATGAAGAAACTAATGATTTTTTCAAAGATGCGTTTAATTTATGCAAAGATAAAATTTCAAAATTATTGAAGGATTTAAAATGATTAAAGTTAAATCTCATTGGAGATTATATAAAACAATCCAATGATAGGGAAGTTTTAGATCAAAAACATTTCAGTACACACAATGCAATCATTGATGAAGGAACTGATTTGATGGAATGGTTCAAAAATTATGTTGTTGATCCAATTTTACATAAAATGTCTGAGTTTCAAGAGAAACAGAGTGATTGGGCCTTAAACAAAATTATTTCACTAGAGGTAGCAATTAACAAATACGAAATGGTTCATCTTTCATTTGATTGCTAGAGCAATTACAGAGAAAGCAAGCTTACATCAATATTCAGAACAAATAGGATGAAGCATGCTTTGTCTGGAGTGTTGTTGCCGGTCTACCAGCTCCCGCAGGAAATGTGAGCCGGACAACATAATATCCCCAATATTCCAGTGTTTTGAAAACTCGAGGCTTAGACATGCCAATGAAACTGCCTCATATTAACAAATTTGAAAAACTCAACGAAATTTCCATAAATATTTAAATGTTTAAATGTTGTACGGTGGTTGGACCATGTTCTAAGAATGTCTGATGAAAGATTTGCCAAAGTGTGTTAGAGAGAGAAAGAAGCCACAGCAGGAGAAGTAGACCCAGTAGAAAGTGGATTCAAGCCTACGAGGAGAATCTATGAAGAAGGAGGGGCGAATTTATTGAAGAAGTTTAAGTCTAGCTTCCAGCCGGCCAGTTTCCAGTTTGCCATATTATTGAATTAACTGAGTACACTTCTTTCTCATCTGTTTGTTTTGTCTTCTTTCTTTCTACTAAATACCCAACATTCGCATCCATTCTGTACAGTAGGTTTCGATTTCCATATTTGCTACTTCTTTTCGCTAACCACTTGTCCACTCTCTCCAGCACGTCGCTGTGAGTCGTTATAGTCACTACCAGATATTCGACTTCCTTAACTTTCTCGATGATGTACTCTCTGCCTTGCTCGTTATTGATTTTAATAGTTTGATAAGTGCTCACTTCAGGTCCCATTCCCATATACCAACTTAGTCTTTTGCTGGTTGACGTGCAATCGGTACACCTTTGCTTTTCTTTCAAATACAGCAAAGATCCTTAGCAATTCTTACTTTGATCTTGCCATGAGCCCTACCACTTCTGTATATGCCAAGATCTGGATTTTGTTGTCATAGATTGTCCCTAACGCCCTTGTTCCACTATCTCTAAATCTATGACAATCCCCTCGTTACTTAAAACTTTTCTGATATATTTCCCTCTAGCGCCACCCTACTGTCTGTGTTTCTTAAGGTCATCTGAACAAGCTTTATCAACTTACTTGGGCATTCCGAGTTTTATTAACGCTTCATATAATTGTTTCATCTCCGAGTCATCGGCCTGTTTAAAGTCGATGAATATGAGGTTCAGGTCAATATTTTGCTATTAAGTGGTACTTTCAATCATTTTAATTACAAATATTTGGTATGTACTCGACCGCCCTTTTTAAAAACCGCCTTGATACTCTCCCACTCGTTGATTAGCATATTCATCTAACCTTTTTCTTATTACCCTCGCTAGGACCTTATGAGTCACATCCAGCAAGGATATGCATCTATATAGTTCCCGTATTCCATTCTGTCCCCTTTTTGATATCGGAAAAATCATTGCTTGATTTCATTGATCCGTTGTCCTTTCTTCAACCCAAATTTTCCATACCTTACCTGTTTTTATGACCTTGGCGGGTATTCCGTTGTAGCCACAGTTTTTGTTGTTTTTTAGGTTTCTTATTACTTCTCCTATTTCTTCGTTTGTCGGAAGTCCAACTCAATGATTCTGCTTATTCTCATTCAGCTCTATCCCTAAGATACAATTTTCGTTTTCTCCTGACATTCAACAAATCTTCAAAATTCTCCCTCCACCTATCAATTGACCATTTTTATCCTTGTAAAATTTTTATCTGGTTCTATAGGGGCCTATTTGCTCTTGGCTTCCTGGTAGAAGTTTTTGATATCCTTATCAACATAGCGCTCTTAAATTTTTAAGTTTTCTTTTCTATGTTTTCTTATAGCTCATCCTAGATATTTAAGGACTCCATCTTCCATTGCTCTATTTCTCCTGTATGTATTCTTGTTTTTTCCTGTGTTCCAGGTTTTTTCAATTTCTTCTACAAACTGCTGCATTGAAGGTTCACTCTGAAGTTTAGTTACATCATATCTTGTGATTTCATCTTTTATTCTGTTCTTTGGCGGAATTTCCTCCCTTAATTTCGTTATTGTCAATATATGATCCGAATCCGCGTCCGCACTACGATAGCTTCTAACGAGTGTCATTAGCCTTGCATATATCTTCTCTAGCAGTATATTATCATTTTTCCTTGTGTGTTATGAATCTTCTTCGTAAAATTCATTCTTTATTACTGTGGTTTTGTTCTCCGATGGTGCATGATCATCAAGTAAACTTATCCCTCATTCTTAGTTGTGTTACGGTTTTTCTCGTTAATATATATCATTCGCATAAAAAAGACATCAATCATGCAGTTTTGGTCATAATAAATAAACATTCCTACCTTAATATCAAGTCAGACTAGCTTCGTACGTCGACAATTTCTAGGAATATCATTAATGCAGTGAGTCAATAGCCTGGTCGTCAATTTGTTTAGCACCAACTAATAGTTTAAAGGAAATAAATACACTCAGTAGAATAGTTACAGTAATCTGTATATACACTTAAAAAGAATGAATTTTGTTATATGATGTACACTTGAATGTAAACAAACTTTTCACTACTCGAATCAAACAGCTGATTCGCCATATGTCATATCCTCGTTTATTCTTCTTTTTCAAACGTTAAGAGATCTGTGATTCGTACGGAAGGTGGCCTACCGGTGTACTGTGGTTGTACATCAGGGTATAATAAGTGATGTTTTATGTTGTAAATACAGTCGAGGGGTGTGGTATATTTGCGAATATAGGTTATTTTTGATTAGTTAATTATTGTATTTATACGGGGGGTTTTAATATGCGATGTGCAAGTAGAGTAATTTCACTCCGAGGTCATAGAACGTATGTGCTCCAAACTGCTCGAGTGAGAGTGTCTCGAACGGAAAGGTGGGTTGTCAATGAAACCTGTCGTGTTTCCTTTTTCTTTCTGATCAACGTGGTGTTGTATGCAGGTGCTTATTGGGAGCCCCAAAAACAAATTCGCATGAAGATTCCACATTCATCCCACAGGGGAATATGAATTTGAGGGGGTAGTTTGGCTTGGGTGGAGTAGTGAGAGTTGGTGGAGTTAGTATTCCGTCCAGACCTCATCTGTGAGAGGCAGATGGATTTGTAAGCCCAGTCACCTACATCGCCATGCGGTTAAGTTCAGATAACGGCTTTTAACTACTATATTAGCAGCACACAGGAAAACCCTGTCTTAGCCAAACAGGTGAGATTTATTTGTTTTAACATTTTCTGTAACTAGTAATTGTTCCTCATAGTGTTGCGGATAAGATGACACCACCTAATTATATGTTCATGATAGAGCTTGTGTATAGTATGTTGGGGGTAAAGTACTTGTTAGTAAGGGGTGGTTATCTCGGGTTTGTTACTTTTAGACTTTATAGGGGGTAATATACTTACGTTATCGAGTAGATGGTACAATTGAAGTCTACCTTGGGTTTTTTTTAAAAAAAGGTGTGACGTCCCACTCGGGTAGTAAATGGTTTTGAGTAGGATAATATTAGGAGTCACACTGGGATAAATGTGATGAATTCCCAGGGTGGTTCAATGTCAATTGAGTGTAGTGACAACACTAATTAGTGTATTATTTTTTCTAGGGTTTTGTTTTTTTTTGGGTTTTAAACATTTATTCTGGGATATTGTTGGATCTTTGGTGATTCGTATTTCCCGTATTGGATTAGTTCCGGAGTCCCCTTGGTGTTGGTTCGTAGTACCACAACATTCCTGGGATGCTTACAGCCTCACCTTAGTGATTGCTACCTCAGAAACAGTTTGTGGATCGTCAGGATTTATCACCAGCGGGGGGAAGACGCGCAAGTTTTAAACATTTAATATTTTTTTTTATAATCATTTCTTTTTATAGCGTATATATAACTTGTACGTATATATAATTCACCATTTGTGAACATACAAGTGGCTTGTAATTTATTTTTTTTTCTTGGTCATTTATCACTCTAGGTAGAGTAGGTAAGTTGCGTCTGAGCTCACACGGAACGGTTATGATAATTTATATTGTTTTTTTTGCTTGGGTAAGTTTACAATTTGATATGCGCAGATAAGCCACGGTATGGGTAACCCTTCAGGTTCTCACCGTTTTCATTTTATATGATTGTAATTTTTTTTTGCAAGTTTCAGAAACTAACTTAACTCAGAACTGGTCTCTGTTTCAAATCCTTCTGAGCATTCATTTATCAATTTTGGGGTAGGGGTATATAGGATTTTAAATAATTGTATTATTGTAGATATTGAACTATAAGGGACTTTTGTAAATGTCCACAGTTCGTGAGAGATTTCATATCGATCTGTTTATATTTTTTTTTTATAGTAAGGGTTGATGGACCTTAAGTGTCCACTGTGGGAATAACTGCTTCCACAATTTTCATACAACTGTACTCAAACCAAACCACCACCGCAATAAATCATTTCTCTTGTGAGTTGAGTTACGAGTTTGATTTTGGTAATCCTCTCCTAATTGGGGGTAAACTACGGTTAGGGAAGTAAACTGAGGTATTTACTCGGGTACGGTTTACCTGGCGCCTTGGGTTTTATAGCTTATTTTGATTGTTCGTTACCAGCATACGAACCTCCCTTCTTCGGCTGAAGTCTAGCGGGTAAAATACCTTGTGGCATAGATCGGCCATCCGATCTGCTGGTAACTTGGTTAAATTAGTAGTAATTGATTTCGGGGCCACAAGTTCGATCTATCTTCAGTAGGTCGCTAACGTAAGTGGGGTAAGTGCATAGGTGCACGGGGTTTGATTTTACGTTACATAGGTGGCGCCCAACGTGGGGCATTGCATTGCCTTGCATCTCACTACATAGCAATTTTTCTTGGTGGTTTAAGTAAGTTTTGCGTTTTTTTTATGTAAAGTTAAATTTTTGTAAATTTAAATCTTAAGCTCAGCTAGTTGGATTTGACCAGTATATGTTCTGAGATTGGGTTGGTAGACTGAGTTATTCAGGTCCTATAGCATATTATATCGTAGTTGTAATAAAACTTCGATTTAATTTTGAGTTTAGTAAGTAACTGGCAGGTAAGGTTGATTTTAGACAACGCCATACGTGTATATATTGTATTTCTTGACCTATTTAGAATCTACTCACGGGACGTGCGGTAGTAGACATTTCGAGATTGAGACACCTAGACATTGGCGGCTTGGGACATTGATTTTATTTGTTAGGTTATCGCAAGATGGCTTCGTATAATATGAATGTACATAGACTTAATCAAGATGAATTGACTTATGAGGTAAGAGTAAGAGGTGTAGCCACAGGTACTGTCGATGAAATGAGAAAGAGTTTAGCCATGGCTCGACGACTAGAGAAGACTGGTGAAAGTTTTACATACCCTGTTTATCCTTATAAACCGGAAGAGGACATAGAAGCTGTACAAGCGAAGCTGGATGAACTCACACCGTTGGTTGTCGATTTTAGGGATACAATTTCGAGTGGAAACTTTAAGAAATATGAGACGAAGTTGCATCATGTTCTTTACAGGATGGATCATATTCCAGAAGATAGGGAAGAGCGTCCGATACTGCGGTCGAGAGCTTTGACATTGTTGGATGATCTACATCAGAAGGCAGCGGATTACAAAGCGCCGGAGAATGTTCCACCACAACTTAGTTTACTTCAACAAACTAGCTTTAACGCGAACATTGACCCCCACAGGAGGTCATCAAGCACATCATTGAGTCCAAGTCGTGATGTACACACTGTCGCACCTCAAAACTCTACCTACGTTACACCAATATTACCAAATAAATGGGATTGTAAATTTTCAGGTGACAAGAAAGGTTTATCTTTAAGTGCATTTTTAGAACGCATAGAAGAATTGCGTATTGCTCGCCATGTTAGTAAGGAAACTTTGTTGGAATCGGGTATAGATTTGTTTACTGGTAGAGCATATCAATTTTATCTTGCATATAGGGGTGAAGTGTCATCATGGGATGAACTGGTCGTTTTACTGCGAGAGGAGTACCTGTCTCCATCTTATAACGAGAAACTTTTTGAGGAGATCCGTAGGCGAACACAAGGCCCAGATGAATATATTGGACTTTATTTAGCTGTAATGATTGGGTATTTTAATAGGTTAACTTGTACTGTCTCTGAAGAGGTTAAACTTAAAATATTGCTCAGAAATATTGCTCCATTTTACCAGAATCAGTTAGCTTTGGTGGACGTCACCTCGGTGTCGCATTTGCGGGAATTAGGCAGGAAGCTTGAGGCTAGGAAGGAAGCAGTCGAGAATTTCGTTCCTCCTTCACGTAAGTTGCAAGTTTTAGAACCGGATTTGGCTTATGTCCAAGTAGCAGATGAAGTAGAAAATCTTGCTATAGCTAGTACCTCTTCGGCAGCATTTCCAAAGAACGAGGTGAAGCAGGTCAATTGTTATCATTGTAAGCAGCCAGGTCATTATGCTAGGGGTTGTCCTAAGAAATTTTGTTTCAAGTGTAAGTTGGAAGGTGTGACCGTTAAATCGTGCCCAAGATGTAGTAGAAGTCAGGGAAACGACGAACGGCATGCCTAAATGATCGAGATAAGCATGTCGACCATTCCTTCTCGGTCGATAGAGTGAAGGTTTTGTTGGATTATGTAATTGAGCATGCATCGGGAGATGAGAGACCATATATCACTGTAAATATTTTAGGTAAATCATTATTAGGACTGCTTGATTCCGGAGCATCTCGGACTCTGATAGGCGGTAAGGGTGTATCCCTCATTCATGAGTTAGGTGTAAAAATAGATGTAAGTCGTCAGTCGTCTTGTATAGTTGGGAATGGGAACCGGTGCAGTATTGTTGGGGTTGTTGAGTTGCCGATTACTCTCAAGGGTCGATTTCGGGTGATTGAAGCTATAGTAGTGCCGGAGATTCCTCATTTGTTGATACTCGGGATAGATTTTTGGAAATTGATGGATATTATACCAGATCTGCGACATAATGAATGGAAATTTTCCAACGAGCCAGTGGTTGTGAATTCTGTGGTTCATATTAATGGCCAGTCTCATTTGTCACCTTTAGAAAAATCTAGGCTACAAGCAGTTGTAGATAGGAATAGTACTTCGATGAAGGAAACCTTGGGGTGTACTAATAGGACAGAACATGTCATCATTACCAATAGTGCACCAATCAAACAACGTTACTATCGAGTGAATCCTGTGGTTCAGAAGCAGATTGATAAGGAACTTGATGAAATGTTGAGGCAGGGTATTGTTGAACCTAGTAATAGTCCTTGGGCATCGCCGATTTTACTCGTGAAGAAGAAAGATGGCAAGTTTAGATTTTGTGTGGATTTTAGGAAATTAAATTCAGTAACGGTGAGAGATAGCTATCCTCTACCATTAGTTTCAGATACGTTAGATAAGCTGAGAGATGCTAAGTATTTATCTAGCTTAGATGTTAAAAGTGCTTATTGGCAGGTGCCAATGGCTGAAGAGTCGAAACAATATACGGCCTTCACAGTACCCAATCGTGGGTTATTTCAATTTCGTCGACTTCCTTTTGGTCTTCATAACGCTCCTGCTACGTGGCAGCGCTTGATAGACAATGTTTTGGGTCATGACCTCGAACCCCATGTCTTTGTATATCTTGATGACGTGGTCATTGTTAGTCAGACTTTCGAACAACATTTGCAGATTTTGGAGGAAGTGTTCCGTCGTCTTCGGGAAGCGAATATTACCATCAATACAGAGAAATGTCAATTTTGTAGACCGGAGATGAAGTACTTAGGTTTTGTAGTCGACCGTAATGGTATCCATGTCGATGTCGACAAGGTAAGAGCTATGCTTGAGTTACCAACACCTAAAGGTGTTACAGAAGTTCGGCGTTTAGTAGGAACATTTTCGTGGTACAGACGTTTCATTCCTGATTTTTCTTCTATTATCGCTCCCATAACGAGTCTACTTCGTAAGGGTTCCAAGTTTCAATGGACTGTAGAATGTGCAGAGGCGTTTAGGGTTATCAAGGAAAAGTTAGTAGCAGCACCTGTGCTCAGTTGTCCCGATTATTCACTACCATTTGTTGTACAGACCGATGCTTCAGGTTATGGAATTGGTGCCGTACTTTCCCAACCTCATCCTGATGGAGAACGTGTAATAGCATATTTAAGCAGGTCATTGACGCGTCAAGAACGAAATTATTCCACTACGGAACGAGAGTGTTTGGCAGTTTTGTGGGCAGTCGAGAAGTTAAGACCCTATATTGAAGGAGTACAGTTTACAGTCGTAACTGATCACTATAGTTGATTGTGGCTTCAGAATTTGAAGGATTTGAGTGGACGATTATGTCGTTGGTCAGTTCGTCTTCAACAGTACGATTTCAAGGTGGTTCATCGTAAGGGTAAATTGAATGTCGTACCTGATATGTTATCCAGGGCAGTTCCTATAGTTGATGATGTCAATAATGTTGCAATAGATCTTATCTCTGATGAAAATGTAGGTAGTACTTGGAAGGCAGATGATGACAGGTGGTATCAGCTGATGGTGGACAGGGTGAGTAAAGATCCTAAGAAGCTCAGTAATTGGCGGGTGGCAAATGGTCGTCTGTGGAAATACGTGGTTCCATTGTATCCAGAATTGTCTCCTCCGTCTGACTCCTGGAAGTTAGTTGTCCCCAAAGCCGAGCGAAAGGCTACAATCTTAAAGGATCATGAACCAGCCACTGCAGGTCACCCTGGTGTCTTTAAAACATTCTGTAGAGTAGCCGAGAAGTTCTATTGGCCTAAGATGAGGAGCGACGTTGCTAAAGTCGTTCGACGCTGTCGAACCTGCGCCGAACACAAGGTACCACAGACCGTGCCGGTTGATAAGATTGTCTCCCATCCTAAAGTAGGACGTCCATGGGAAATGATCTGTACGGACCTCATGGGACCCCTCCCTAGATCAAAACAGGGAAATTGTTATATTTTGGTAGTCACTGATTATTTGAGTAAGTTCACGTTAATGTGGCCCCTTAAGAAGGCTACAAGTGTGGCAATTTGTCGTAAGTTAGAACAAGAAATATTTTTAGTATTTGGTGTACCTCGCACCATAATTTGTGATAATGGGGTACAATATCGTAGTAAGGATTTTAACAACCTAGTTAATAAATATAATGTCAACGTTAAGTTTAGCGCACTTTATAATCCAAGGGCAAACCCGACGGAACGGGTTAATAGGGTTATTAAAAATATGATTTCCATGTATGTGTCGGACAATCACAGGTCCTGGGATGAAAGATTATCAGAAATTGGTAGTGCACTCCGGACCAGCACTCATGAAGGTACTAATTTAACTCCTTATTTTATTAATTTTGGGCGTAATATGTTGTTATCGAGGAAGGATTATGAAGAGAAGGATTTAGTGGGTGTTGAAGATGGTACACAGAATGGGATGTTAAGTCGTAATGTACATTTTAGACAGCTGTTCTCGGATATTAAAGAACGTTTGGAGTTGGCGGCAGAGAAGAGTTGTGCTAGGTATAATCTACGTCGACGTCACATCGAGTATCTTCCCAACCAATTGGTTTGGCGCAAGAATTATGTTCTGTCTGATGCTACTAAGTATTTTTCTAAGAAATTAGCACCGAAGTATGTAGGTCCATTTTACATCAAGAAGAGGATTTCACCGTGGACTTATGAATTGAGAGATGATAATGGAGTGTCGAAGGGTATCTGGCAAGTTAAGGATTTGAAACCATGTCCAGACTCGGATGAGTCTCTATCGCTTATTCGCTAGTAGGAAAGAAACTCTTGTCACATTAGACCACGGTGTCTTGGAATGTTTCGTACATCATACTAAGTAACTTGACCAAGGGCTCGCTAAGTTAAGATATCTAGGCTAATGTGTTAATAGGGAGTGTGGCCTCCTTAAAAGTGTGGAAGGAACGTTGCGTTGGTTTGGGATACACATCATTTCACGGTGATGCAATCTCTGTGGGTTGGGGACTTCGTTTGGGAGAGTCCAATCAGGACTCAGATATGGGTTGGTTGGGTCTCAAGACAATCGAAGTCTTAAGGTTCGAGGTTTTAAATTCCACATTGGACACAAGGCCATGAATCCGAAGTAATTCATAGATCATCTGGCCATTGACAGCACGTTAGTTGTGAAGTTTCCCGTGGGTAAACTTCTTCAAGAAGGGGGGGGAATTGTTACGGTTTTTCTCGTTAATATATATCATTCGCATAAAAAAGACATCAATCATGCAGTTTTGGTCATAATAAATAAACATTCCTACCTTAATATCAAGTCAGACTAGCTTCGTACGTCGACAATTTCTAGGAATATCATTAATGCAGTGAGTCAATAGCCTGGTCGTCAATTTGTTTATCACCAACTAATAGTTTAAAGGAAATAAATACACTCAGTAGAATAGTTACAGTAATCTGTATATACACTTAAAAAGAATGAATTTTGTTATATGATGTACACTTGAATGTAAACAAACTTTTCACTACTCGAATCAAACAGCTGATTCGCCATATGTCATATCCTCGTTTATTCTTCTTTTTCAAACGTTAAGAGATCTGTGATTCGTACGGAAGGTGGCCTACCGGTGTACTGTGGTTGTACATCAGGGTATAATAAGTGATGTTTTATGTTGTAAATACAGTCGAGGGGTGTGGTATATTTGCGAATATAGGTTATTTTTGATTAGTTAATTATTGTATTTATACGGAGGGTTTTAATATGCGATGTGCAAGTAGAGTAATTTCACTCCGAGGTCATAGAACGTATGTGCTCCAAACTGCTCGAGTGAGAGTGTCTCGAACGGAAAGGTGGGTTGTCAATGAAACCTGTCGTGTTTCCTTTTTCTTTCTGATCAACGTGGTGTTGTATGCAGGTGCTTATTGGGAGCCCCAAAAACAAATTCGCATGAAAATTCCACATTCATCCCACAGGGGAATATGAATTTGAGGGGGTAGTTTGGCTTGGGTGGAGTAGTGAGAGTTGGTGGAGTTAGTATTCCGTCCAGACCTCATCTGTGAGAGGCAGATGGATTTGTAAGCCCAGTCACCTACATCGCCATGCGGTTAAGTTCAGATAACGGCTTTTAACTACTATATTAGCAGCACACAGGAGAACCCTGTCTTAGCCAAACAGGTGAGATTTATTTGTTTTAACATTTTCTGTAACTAGTAATTGTTCCTCATAGTGTTGCGGATAAGATGACACCACCTAATTATATGTTCATGATAGAGCTTGTGTATAGTATGTTGGGGGTAAAGTACTTGTTAGTAAGGGGTGGTTATCTCGGGTTTGTTACTTTTAGACTTTATAGGGGGTAATATACTTACGTTATCGAGTAGATGGTACAATTGAAGTCTACCTTGGGTTTTTTTTAAAAAAAGGTGGGCCGTCCCACTCGGGTAGTAAATGGTTTTGAGTAGGATAATATTAGGAGTCACACTGGGATAAATGTGATGAATTCCCAGGGTGGTTCAATGTCAATTGAGTGTAGTGACAACACTAATTAGTGTATTATTTTTTCTAGGGTTTTTTTTTGGGTTTTAAACATTTATTCTGGGATATTGTTGGATCTTTGGTGATTCGTATTTCCCGTATTGGATTAGTTCCGGAGTCCCCTTGGTGTTGGTTCGTAGTACCACAACATTCCTGGGATGCTTACAGCCTCACCTTAGTGATTGCTACCTCAGAAACAGTTTGTGGATCGTCAGGATTTATCACCAGCGGGGGGAAGACGCGCAAGTTTTAAACATTTAATATTTTTTTTTATAATCATTTCTTTTTATAGCGTATATATAACTTGTACGTATATATAATTCACCATTTGTGAACATACAAGTGGCTTGTAATTTATTTTTTTTCTTGGTCATTTATTACTCTAGGTAGAGTAGGTAAGTTGCGTCTGAGCTCACACGGAACGTTTATGATAATTTATATTGTTTTTTTTGCTTGGGTAAGTTTACAATTTGATATGCGCAGATAAGCCACGGTATGGGTAACCCTTCAGGTTCTCACCGTTTTCATTTTATATGATTGTAATTTTTTTTTGCAAGTTTCAGAAACTAACTTAACTCAGAACTGGTCTCTGTTTCAAATCCTTCTGAGCATTCATTTATCAATTTTGGGGTAGGGGTATATAGGATTTTAAATAATTGTATTATTGTAGATATTGAACTATAAGGGACTTTTGTAAATGTCCACAGTTCGTGAGAGATTTCATATCGATCTGTTTATATTTTTTTTTATAGTAAGGGTTGATGGACCTTAAGTGTCCACTGTGGGAATAACTGCTTCCACAATTTTCATACAACTGTACTCAAACCAAACCACCACCGCAATAAATCATTTCTCTTGTGAGTTGAGTTACGAGTTTGATTTTGGTAATCCTCTCCTAATTGGGGGTAAACTACGGTTAGGGAAGTAAACTGAGGTATTTACTCGGGTACGGTTTACCTGGCGCCTTGGGTTTTATAGCTTATTTTGATTGTTCGTTACCAGCATACGAACCTCCCTTCTTCGGCTGAAGTCTAGCGGGTAAAATACCTTGTGGCATAGATCGGCCATCCGATCTGCTGGTAACTTGGTTAAATTAGTAGTAATTGATTTCGGGGCCACAAGTTCGATCTATCTTCAGTAGGTCGCTAACGTAAGTGGGGTAAGTGCATAGGTGCACGGGGTTTGATTTTACGTTACAGTTGTCAAATTCACTCCGAGATGGCTTCGAAGTCAACCACCATACGCTGCATCTTTATATTTACTAAAAAGCCTATAATTTCTTCACATTTTTGTTTAGTTTCCAGCAAGGCCAGGACATCCATTTTATATTGCTTCATGACGTTATCTACGTTCCTTAGTAATCCTATTTCGAAGCTACGTCCAAGTTCACATTTTAATTATATTATTCTTATTTTTGTTCATCCTCTTGTCTGTTACCTTATGTATAGTTTATGTTCCGTTATCATTAGATCCTTCAACCTCTACTGCTACTAGTTCGTTTGCTGCTCCACCAGTCTCCGGAACCCAAATTTGACTCCCCTACCTCCACTCATTGCTTCCTGTGCTTTTTCCTTTTTTTCTTCCTGTGTTTTAATTTCCGTTAATGTTAAATCCTCTCTTATGAAAATTATTCCGTTATGATTCTTCAGTTTATTCTTGTTCTGCATGATTTTCTGTTTTTCTTTCTCGTTGTCCAGTTCAAGTATAGATGTTTGCTCTCCTAATTTAGCTCCAGTCCTAATTCCTATTCGAATTTCCCGAGTTTGCTACATTAAATTTTTCATTTTTTGTTCAATAACTTCTGGATCATAAGTATATTTTTTCTTCCTTCCTTTTTTTTCTAATGAGTCCACCCTGAGTTTAAGTTTTTGTATCACTTGCTTCCATTGTTGGTGTTCTTTCCTTGTTAGCTTCCCTTATTTTCTAGTGTTAAATTTGATATTGAGAATTTCAAATTGTTATTAGGGGAAGTGTGCCTTTGATGGACCCCTTAAGGAAATTCCATTATATTTTTTTTACTTTTGTAGTTATGAATCTTCTTTTTATGTAAATCTCTACTTAATACAAAGATGATCATGGTATAGGGTGAATTTGTTAACAATTAATTGTCTGTTTAATAGCGCCAAAGTTTTTTTTTATGAAGCCAAGTCGGCCCCCCCAAAAAATAAAACAAATAAAATTATTTTAAAAGGTTTATTAAACAAAATATCGTTGTACCAAGAACAAAGTAACATTGAATAAACGAAAAACATTTTTTTTGCTTTAACAAAACAGAAAAAACCAAAATTGAATGCATTATTCACAAATGAATGATTTGCAACGATAGCTGACATCAGCGCACTCGTTGTGGCATCAAGATTGACAGTTCTGACAACGAATCCACTTTTCTCTCGCTCGTGATTGAGATTATAGCTCATTGCAGTAAATGCAGCTATCGTCAGAGTCGTTTTCTTCTTGCCCTAAATATTCTTCTAAGATGGAGTCATCATTAGCATTGTCGTCATTTGAAATGACAAGTTGGCGTTTAACTGCCCTGATTTGTTGTATCCTTAGTTTCATTTCCTTTTCAATCCCTTTTACTTTAAGTTCATGCTTTTCTGGTGTTGAATTCAAATGACCAGTTTTTCCACGTTTTCTGGCTTTTCTTCCATGATTACCAATAGCTACAGCTTCGGCAGAGAACTGACGATGAAAACAAGTTATGACCAGATGTACTTGGTTGATCTTGAACCTCTAATTCCATTTGGTTTTCGCTGATGACAGCTGAATTATCGGAAATCTGTTTGTTAGTTGCTTAAGCTGGTGTAGACTGCCAGTCCTCAAAAATATGGAGATTGAAAGGATAGATGCCAGTCTTTTCAAACGAGTTTATTGCATTCGATGGTACTGCACTTTTCAAATAGGCTTGATTGAGAAGACTTGCTATTTTAAGTCATTGCTTGAGTCACTGCCTTTCCCGGGTTTGACGCAGCCATAATTGGATTTCTTGATCGAAATACGTATGAAGAGGACAAGAGAATCCAACGTCCAATGGTTGAACGTGATGAGAGCAGTGTGCAGGAAAGCAAAATACAATTACACCATTTTCTTTCGCAAACTGCAGAGATCCACGACTTTTATGGCTAATGTGGCCATCTAGTATTAAAAGTATCTTATTCCCATTAGAAGCTTTAGAGTACCTAACGAAATGCTTTAACCATTTACAAAAAATTACGCTGGTCATCCAACCTTTTTCTTGTGCAAAAACTATGCTACCAGCGGGAGCATCATTCATAAGCTCATCGTTCATTCTTTGACGAGGGTAAATAAGAACAGGAGGAACGTAATTGCCTATGGCATTCATTGCGCACACTACAGTTACGTGTTGCCCACGCTCGGCACTACTAAGCGCACCAAGTTGCTTGCGTCCTTTCGCTGCGTAAATTTTCTGGCACTTCTTCTGGACCGTAGTCAAACCTGACTCGTTCATATTGTATGTATTTTTGGCGAGAAACTTGTGTTTATCCATAATATTAGCGAGTGCATTAAAATAAGCTTCGATATTAGGCTTGTTAAAAGCCTGGGCTCTAGCTAATGATGTACTTTCTGGGCCCCTCAAAGATATTCGTGGATTGCGCTTCAGAAATCCCCTGACACATTTCCAACCTGCCATTTTTATTTCGCGATTAAAAGCATATTCTATTTTATTTTTTTGGGCTACTTCAAATACCATTCATCGCAAATCTTTGGACGTTAGTCCAAAAAAACGTGTTTCCATATCAATGATATCAATCACAATCTCCTGTTCAATAACTTTAGAGAAAATTGCTCTTCGACCTTCAAAATCACCTTTACAACTATCCTGTTTAGCCAGGCGTCTTCGCAAGGTTGTTTTGGGAACACTAAACGTCCTTGCTGCCAACTCATAGCCCATATTGTGGTTTGAACATTGAGCATAGCTTGTCGCATGTCATCCTGGTCCCATTACTGCCATTTCTTAAATGCCATAACTGCAAAACCAAAAAAACATAATTAAAATAGTGTAACTAATGTATTGCCAATGGTGGACTCCTGGTCCATTATAAGACACAGTTCAAGGGTCCGTCATAGGCAATAAGACATAATTCACTAAAAAATTCCAAGCTCTTCTATTCTTTGCCATAACCTCAATTTGTGCCCGACAGTCAACATGAAACAGTTTCTGTGAGTTGCAGTAACGAAAGCAGATTCTAACTAAGTATAAAAAAATTACTTGACATCAGTCAACATGAAACAGTTTCTGTGAGTTGCAGTAACGAAAGCAGATTCTAACTAAGTATAAAAAAATTACTTGACATCATGTCAAGCCACATTGTTATATCAATACTTACCAGTTTTGACTTAATTTTTTGTTTTCACCTAAACGACTTATATCCGCATGAACGCTTGTAAATAATTGGTTTTAAACGTCAATCGTCCTAACCAAGATGTCGGTAGTCCGTGATGCGCGGTAAATTTGAAAATACAACTTGTGGTCCATCATGGGCACATTTCCCCTAGTTCGTTATAAACAAATTATAAAAACAAATTTCTCTTAAATAATAGTTCTTGGTGCACTGAGTAGGTAATTACAAGAAAATCTTCTCAAATATATCAATGTTTCTATTTGTTAGGACTTTTTTAGAATGAAATTATTATCCCTTACATTTCATCCAAACTAATGTTACATGGGGAAAAATAATGACCATTTCAGTGTCAAATCTAAAGCTATACAACTTTTGTTCAAAACTTTTCTATGTAACTCCAAGCGTTCTCCGTAATTTAATAAAATGCTTTATTTTCTTTCAACCCATTTGGGAGAATTGAAACAGAAACACATGTATGTTTCATTATAGACACTTCAAAGTGAATTATGTCAAAAATTCATGACCTCCGCTAAAAATATTGATTTAATCGACTCATCTCTTGGACTATTGTAAATGATGAATTATCTCAATTTTATTAGCTTCGCATCTTTTTAATGATCGTCCACTTATAGACAAATTGTGAACACGTATTGATAACTGATAATACAATAATTTAACTATCGGGGTCTAATATTATCGCCATAATTATCAGGATGAAAGAAAAATGATCAATTTTGCATGTATATGATATAGAACAACAGCATATAATCTTACAATTATATTAGTTGTGAAATAGCTTACAAACGCATTTTTGATATTATCTACTATTGAATTGAATATATTAAATTTAAGAGGGGTTGCAATAGGTCATAAGTTGATGTTTTCATGTCCGAGGAGCAAAAATATAACTTTTTTGCTCAAACTTTGAATGACATAGATAATTTAAACTCAAATACCTGCTCTGATATATTTCGCCTGAAACTCGACATTAACCCACAACATAAATATAATAAATTCTGAGAATGGGATATTTTTGATGTATACAAAATTTGTTAAAATTTTAAAACGAAACTCGGTATCAAATCATTTATATGAAGAAATATTTTCCGCTCTAATCTAAAAAAATGTTTATAGAAATGAGGAAACAACAACATTTATAAAATGATTACCTAGAATCGAATTCATTTCATGATGATAGTCAAACAACGTGAAATATTGATCGAAATACTAACAAACAAAACAATTCTGTATTTTGAAATAATTACATATACATCAAATACAAAATCATCCTGGAATATCGCCACGTTAAATATTTATCCTAACAACGCACATATCTGTAGCAATTATACAGATTATTAATTAGTTTATCATGAATTCAGAGATTGTGCAATCCCAAATCGAAATAACTTTTGAGCCATTGATAGCAAACTATATTTCATTAGCAATCGGCATTGCGCATCATTTAACATATCACCAATTTGGATGGGATGGTTAACTTTTTCAATGTTTGCCGCATGATTTACAAGCGAGTTATTCGAAATGAAAAAGCACCGATTGCGATACCTACCAAAACGTTCATCCTACATCGTGTAAACTGCTCTACAAAATATTTGAGTTTGCTTTTTAATCAAGATACAGTTGGGGTTTTTCAATTGCTCACTATATCACAACAAATGCAAGAATTATTGGAAGAATAGAGTTTGTCTTTCTGGGAACGTGTCAAGTATTATAAATTAATGTAGACCCTGAAAATCTTTATAATTATGGAGTAGAAGAACAAATTTAAATTTTCTGAAGGTTGTGTACATATTGACAGTGGCAGTGATGATGTCAATAACATGGAAAATGGTAATGACAAGGAAATATTAGTGATTCTTGGAAGATTTCTGGTACCTGCTTTCACCAATCCAACTTCCATGATTTGTTTTAAGAGTTAAACGACTAAATAGCAGCTTTTCAGTTAATTAAAAAGGGATTTTGGTGATTTTAAATGAAGTGTAGAAACACAAAACCATTTATAATAATAAGTAACATGTCGACCCACTAAACAAGAAACATAACAAGTCTTTTGTGATGTTCTTTTTAGAGACTTTTCGTGATGTTTATTTAAAACGTTGATATCTCCTAGATGTCTTAATTTCATTACCAACTTTATCAACATCCATGTCATGTAATCAAAATATATTTTTGATGTACACAATAATACTTGAATTAGCAGTTACATACACATCCTATGAACTTCTTTTTAGCAACTTCCTATGGGAAATATTCATAAGATGTTAATTTTTATACTTCACACTAATGTCACATACAGAACATTACTGTAATATTACAAATTAACATGTTTCTAAGATGATCACATGTTGCAGTTACTTTTACATCTTTCGAAATAATTTTTAGTAACTTCCTGCGATTACGTCTGTACGATGTTAGTTCATAAAACTCTCAGTAATATCTCATATTAAACATCACAGTAACATAATTAAGTGGGCCGTTTGATTGATGTCATCATAAAATTACAACAAAAAGAAGAAAACAGAAGAGGAACTGACGAACGTAACAAACAGTAGTTATCTGTGGAAACAAATGACAAGCATGACATGACGAATCGTGGGTCGTGCCGTTTTTTTGTGTTATATTTTATTTGAAGTAAGCACATTTTTTGCAAGAACTACTTGAATAAAGGGGTCTTCGCTTTCGTTAGTTTCTACTTAGCTACAAATCCTATACTTAGTTATATCGGTAAGTACCTATTTCAAAATCATAACTATTAAAACCTAATACTCATTCAATACTTTAATCGGCTATTGTACATTAACATTCCAGGTGGCGGAATTGTACACTAACATTATATAATAGAGTTTACAAAATAATTGTTTCTTCAACTTTCAAAATATTTTAGTTAGTAAGTATATTTTAAAAACGATTCACAATATTTCAAATCCTAGGGATGCATTGTACCCTACAAAAAACTTAATATTGTAATAGTGTTGATATTATTAATAATAAACCATGCTCATATGTTGGCAGAGATTTGAATCTGGAAGAAAATATGTTCAATGTTCAAGATGTTTTAGAAGCTGCTTACATCAATGAAATAAAAAAACAAATAGTTGGTAATTATGTAAAGAAAGGGGAGTAACTATTTCAGATAGTCTGATACACACATTGTATTAAACAGTACAAAAAATATTGAATCAAGTATCACTAGTTCTAGTTTTTGTAGTAGTAGTTATAGCCATTAATATAGTTTTGCTGGTTTAGAAAATTTTAACAGTAATACTAACAATTAGAGACTGTTTGAGAGTTTAAAAACAGAAATTTCTGTTAAAAAGTTCATTTCCATTCCAAAATACACTGTATACAATAAATAAGCTGAAGTGAAAACCTCCAATTTTTTATTAAGCAAATTCATCTTATAAAATTTATTGTGGCAAAATGATTGAAAGTAATATTGTAGAAACACAACTATTGGATACTCAATTGGATACAATTAATTATAAACTCATTTAACTTGATCATGTGTTCATATTGAATCAAGTATCTCTAGTTCTAGTTTTTGTAGTACTAGTCATAGCCATCAATATAGTTTAGGTTTAGAAAATTTTAACATTAATACTAATAATTCTTGTGAACAATTAGAGACTTTAAAACAGAAATTTCAGTTAATAAGCTCATTTCCATTTGAAAATACACTGACTACAATTAATAAGCTGTATATGTCCCTTACAATAGTGCCTATATTAATCCAGTTGAAGAATATGTAACTTATGCCACTGAATGCTCCAGTCAATGAACAGAATTCAATTATTTATTATTGTAGAAACATAGCTATTGGATACTCAATTGGATACAATAAATTATAAGCTCATTTAACTTGATAATGTGTTCATATCTCTTCTTCATAAGTAGTTTTTTTGTATACAGTGTATTAATAATGCTGAGTTTTCATTAAGTTACAATTCCACGATGTTAATATACAATATGTTCCAGGATGAAAATAACAAGATGAGAATAGTATGTTATTTTATACAGAAGAGAAATATGAATTTTCATGGCACACCTGAATTTACCTGCCAAACGGAGTGAGGCATGTAATAGAAGGTAAATCATGAAAAGTCACTTCTCCAAATAAAATATGCTATTATTCGTTTGAAGAAACCTGCATGTATCTTATGGAAAATAGGTCCAAGTCGATTGGCTGAAAATCAAGTTGTTTATGATGATCGATCAAAGGTCTCCATGGGCGCAATTTAATCTAAAGTAATTGTTTTATTGCTTTCACTGGATGCGTTCAATAGTTTCCACTTTCCACACTTGTTATATAATATGCTTACACAATTTAATTTTTTTTAGGTCGGATTCCTGGACAAGATATTTTTTTTCTAATTTTTTACCCGTTTTTTTCAAATTTACTGTACTGTTTATTAATAGTGAATAAACGTTTTAAATCCTTTATTGCTATTTTATTTTGAATGTACAGGGTGAACAACTAAGAATGACTGTAGGCCACATCTCAAAAAAGAATCATGGTACAACTTTTAAAAAAATTACCTTTAGGTAAGTGATCCTGATAAATTGCTGGAAAATATTTTGCAGTCTCTAAAATATCCGCTAGGGGGGGAATGAACACTTTGGAACATAGTACTCCAAAAAACATACTAAAGGTGTCCTAAAAATACAATTTTTGAAATATTGATGAGATTATGAAAAAATTTAAAAAGGAGATTTTTTGCCATTATTCTTCAATTAATGGGTGAGGAAGGTTCAAACTTATGAACAAATGTATAACTTTTTCGTTTTTAACCGATATCAATGATTTTAGCTGCATTTGAAAGAGTTTTTCTGTTTAATATGATTGATAACAGAATTGGACAATTCTGTACCCCCCCCGGAAATTTCAAATGTTAATTGAAGCATTTTTTTAATTTTTAAATCTGATATCGTAAATCTTATATCTTGGAATAGAATTGAGATTTAGACTTGCGGTTTTCACTAAATTCCTATTTTTTAACCCCTTTTCATCAGAATTGAAAAAATGCCTCATTACATTCGAAATTTCCGAGAAAAATGGGAAAATTGTCGACTTTTTCACATAGCGTTGACAAAATTGTTCAATTTTGTTCTTTTTTTTAAGCATATCTTATTAAAGAGGAAAAACTCTTTTGAATGACGCCAAAAACAGTGATATCGAGTAAAAAACAAAACAGTGTTATGACATTCCTTTTAAAGGTTGAACCTTCCCCCATCCCTTACTTTAAGAATAAGGAGAAAAAGTCCCTAACTAAATTTTCTCATAATCTCATCAATATATCAAAAATTGCATTTTTGGGATACCTTTAGTATGCCTTTTTGGAGATAATCACAGTATTATGTTTCTAAGTGTTCATTCCACCTCATAGCAGATATTTTAGGAACTCGAAAATATTTTCCAGCGATTTTCCTGAAGGTGTTTTTTAAAATGTACCATTACTACTTTTTGAAATATGGCCGACAGCCAGCGTTCTTAGTTGTATTGTGTATTTGCTAATTAGGCACAGAAACATCTATAGGATGTCATCTAGAATGTTTGAGGTATATTATTTGGAGGTTTAAGTAATGTCCATACAACGTCTAAGAGAATACACTGTATTGTTTTTGAAATGTTGCATTTAGATAATTTGTCAGATTTTATTTTTAGACATTGTAATAACATCGACAAGATGTTAAAAGGCGTATTAGAATGTAACATAAATGTTGTTTTTAGTTCGTTATAAAGACCTTCTTTTGAGGAAGTTCTAGTATCATCACAGTAATGTAAATAGGCAGCACTTTAACATCGCTGAGAAGTTAAGTTTAAACACCACAAAAGTTAACAGCCACAAGCTGGGCATAAGCGGTTGTATAGATGTGCATGTGATGAAAACAAGAGGAAAAAAAGGAAGAACATTATCACAATGTGATGTTGAATTAACATAACTGTAATATTTATTTGCATAGTGGGTATCGATATGTTACGAATTTTCGGAGCGTTATTCATTCTTCAGTTACTCCCACCTCTAATCCGAAATTATTTATTTCGATATTTTAAAAACAAGTTGAAAGCTCCTATTTAATCGGGGAATTACGTTTCGACGGTCTGTTCCTATCGCCTTCGACTATGAAGTAAAAATTATTTCTTTCGTCTTCAAATACCTTTTGTGTGTAGTGATATTTTGTTTTGCTGGTAGGTTTTTCAAGTTTTCAACTTCATTATATGAAGCAAATTTTAACTTATTCTTCCTGATTATTTTTCTATAATTTAAATTTCCTTTTTGTGGATATTTTGGGAACAGGACAGATAAAAATGAAACAGATTTCTGTAATTTTATTTTAAAAATGAAACTCAATTTTTGTATGTATTGGTGTATAAGTTCCTAATCTGTTCATTTCTATTCATCCTTCTCGATTTTTTCTTCCTACTGTTTCTACTTTTCTTCTTTTTGTCTACAGCTCGCACGTAGACGTCGCTACCCTCCAGAATCCAGATCACCGAAGGCTCAAGTCGTTAACTTATTTTCGATATATATATATATATATATATATATATATATATATATATATATATATATATATATATATAATGGATATTTTTGTGGGGATTAAATATATATATATATATATAGGTGGGGATAACGGGGATTTCAGTCCAAGGAATCAAGGCGAAGATCTTTTATTTACAAAATGCCGCCAAGCTTTCGTGTCCTTTTGACACTTCTTCAGGGCACTATAATACATATACAAATATAAATATGATTTTAAAATAGAGAAATAAATATAAGTACTTACATGTAAAATATTTTAAGTAAATTCAATATAAATAATCATCAAAAAATTTGTAAATGTAAAAATAAATATAATTATAATATACTTGATGTCATATTTCACATAAGACAAATCGATACATAATTTGTTTGTTCGTTACTTAGTTATTTTAATTTTTTTAGGTTACTTTATAATTATTTAATGAAGTTTGAATTTGAGGTTAGATTATAACCTTATAAAATGACTTTGACAGATAATTTGTTTTTGACGTTAATAGAAAAGGAAATAAGGTTAGATTATAACCTGTGAAAATGACTTTGACAAATAATTTCTTATATTTTGACTTTAATAGAAGTGAATTTAATTTTTATGAAATAATCATATAAATAATGAAAAATTATCTATTTTGTTCAATATTCAAAAGGTAGCTGTAAATATTACTAAGATTTTCAATGTCACTTTTCTTATTCATACTATTATTTGCCTTGTTGATTTCAACCATTTCAAGAAAATATCTTTTAGACATATTTTGTTCAGTATGTAGAACTTTAGCTTCATTAAATAACATTTTATGGCCTGTTATTTAATGAAGCTAAAGTTCTACATACTGAACAAAATATGTCTAAAAGATATTTTCTTGAAATGGTTGAAATCAACAAGGCAAATAATAGTATGAATAAGAAAAGTGACATTGAAAATCTTAGTAATATTTATAGCTACCTTTTGAATATTGAACAGAATAGATAATTTTTCATTATTTATATGATTTTTTCATAAAAATTAAATTCACTTCTATTAAAGTCAAAATATAAGAAATTATTTGTCAAAGTCATTTTCACAGGTTATAATCTAACCTTATTTCCTTTTCTATTAACGTCAAAAACAAATTATCTGTCAAAGTCATTTTATAAGGTTATAATCTAACCTCAAATTCAAACTTCATTAAATAATTATAAAGTAACCTAAAAAAATTAAAATAACTAAGTAACGAACAAACAAATTATGTATCGATTTGTCTTATGTGAAATATGACATCAAGTATATTATAATTATATTTATTTTTACATTTACAAATTTTTTAATGATTATTTATATTGAATTTACTTAAAATATTTTACATGTAAGTACTTATATTTATTTCTCTATTTTTAAATCATATTTATATTTGTATATGTATTATAGTGCCCTGAAGAAGTGTCAAAAGGACACGAAAGCTTGGCGGCATTTTGTAAATAAAAGATCTTCGCCTTGATTCCTTGGACTGAAATCCCCGTTATCCCCACCTATATAGCATTTTTCAGTCGTTATATAAAAAAAAAATTTTATATATATATATATATATATATAAATATATATATATATATATATAAATATATATATATATAAAAAATCTTGAGTTGAACATTTTTATTGTTAGACGGATTTTGAATCTTTAGCCTCTCTTGTAATAATCTTTGATATGAAACTACTTTAACATTAGTTTGTATATTTTAGGGCTTTAAGATCTGTTACCGTTGGCTCATTTTTTTTTATTTCTCCCTGGCCTAATAGCGTTATAAATAAATGTAGATTTATCATCAAAGTTAAGGAAATGATCATGTGTCAGGTAATAGACGTCAAAAGGTCTGGGTTTTTTTCGAGTTCCATTTGAGTGTGACCTTTCTCCAAATATTTCTGCTCAATTATAACATTATGCTCAATCGAAAAGTGCCATGATGCATTTGATAGAACAGCATTGCGGTTCTGGTAGCAACAGCCACCAGAAAATAAAATTATAGGTTTTTTATCAGCCAAATAATTTTCTTTTAAATGTTTCATTATGCATGTGGCAAACACTGATGCAATTAAGTTATCCTCAGTTCAATTTTAACGATAATTAACGCAACTATGGGACTCTAGATTATAAACGGTGAAATTATGGATCTGAAGTTTTGTCTGTGATAAAACGCATTCACGTTTAGAAAAGGGCATAATTTTATCGCTTGTGTATCCATAGTGAAAGTATAAACCTGATTTTGTACAGCGTCTTCCTTTCTTTAGTTTCTTCATATCTTGCTCTGTTTTTTTTGCAAAATGTACATCGTATTCATCATCATATATTTTCTTAATCTTATGTTTGTAACACAAATCGCATTCGTCTTTTCTCGGAAGAAAAATCGAAAGTTTCATCTCCTCAAATATACTGCAAAAGGGAAAAAGTGAGTAAGGTTCTATTTCAGACTCCACACATTTCTTTTTGTATAATTTATAGATTTGACTTTTTTATTGAAAAACCTGCTCTAAGTAGACTTTAGAACTGTCCTTTCTATAGTAGTGCGATGACTGCTTGGGCAATTCGTTGAAAAATTTGTTTAGGTGACTCTTCCTTTTGTCGATTTCATTTGATTGACTATTATTATTTACTACTTTTGCCGTTTTTCCAGTATTCCCGAGCTACTTTTTTTAACCACGAATGTATCATTTTTTCCTTGAGGCCCAAAGTGCTCAAAAACATTCTTTTGCATACTTTCAACTTCTCTTTATTTAATTTCAATTGGTAAATGTATGTACCAGATCTTCTAGACGGGCCAACAGTGTAACAGTGTTTTTTGGATAATAATCTATTAAAGAACAGACATAAATTCTTTTTCGTACCACGACAAACTCCAAAATGTTGCAAAATTTTTTTCTGCGTCTTCTTTAGATACCATGCTACAATATGTTTTATTCCTTAAACAGTGTTTCGAATCACAAAGTACTGACTTTCTAGAAGGACGTTGCATATTATGGCTTACTTGTCCATCTTTTGTTCTGGTATAAACCAAATAGTTTTCACCTTCCTTTCTTTCAATTTTATTTCTCCCCCTTTTCCAATTTACTGAACAAGCTCTTTTTGACCTATTTAAATTGATTGTGTCTTGTGTGTCGTTTTCTTTTGGCTCTTTCTGACTTGATATTTCTCTTGCAACTTGTGAGGGGACCTCAAAGATTTCTTTATCAGCCGAATCATCTCCACTATTTTCATCAGAAGAAGGAATGTTATATTCTGGATCGTCAATATCAGTGGGTACTGGGGAGTCCCATTGATCAGTAGGCGTATACTCTCTAGATAGATGTTCTTTATCACTATATAAATGTTCTTGCTCTGTAGCATTAAACGGCATTGTGTCAACAATATTTCTCTCTTCGAGATATTGATCAACTGATGTACTAGTACCTGCTTTTGGACTGGTAACTGGTACACTATAATTTTCTTTGCAAAGTTTATTCACACTGGAAAAACCTGGTTCAGGATCAGGATCCGTACAATTAACATCCAAAGACACGCATTGTGCATTGTCAATCAGCTCGAGATGTCCGTTTTCGAAAATGAGGCCTCTATCCTTTATTATTTTCTCTATGTCAAATTCATTAGGAATTGTGTTTTCCTGACCTTCTAGAACATCAGCAGTTTGATAAGAGATTGGGCTAATAGAAGAAGTTTTTGCATCTTCCTCTCGTTTTTTTTCTATAGTAAATTTAACAAAATTGCTGCACTTATTTAACATTTTCCTGGAACCAAAAAACCCCATGAATTATGCGCTTGTTTAATACCTACTTAAGTTTAATGAAAACCATCAAAAAAATGAAATTTTCGATTTTTAAAGGTTCATTATAAGAAAATAACACATGTAAAGCTATTGTTAAAAAACGGATAATATAGTATTATAATAATACTTTAAAACAATGTCAAGGTCTAAAAACTCCATACTCCATACTCCATACTTATAATTCGTGCATGTGAATAAGACGTATCACATAAAACAATACAATAAAGTTTTAATGCAATAGGACGTAACAGCAAAATAGTGTAAACACATACTTATAGATAGTTATGTGAAAAAACCGATGTTTATTTTCCAATACCATACAGCTATAAACTAATACTAAACACTTTTTAAATACAAACTTACCGAAAAAACACAATAAAATTCAATTTGAGCACAGAGCAATACCGAACGTGTGTAGCCGCCATAACAAAATAGTGGTTTACGCACTAATGCATCGAAAAATAATTTCGCTGCGATACGTCATATTACTAGACAGTAAAATTCCCGCCTTTGATTTAATCTAGGCTTACGCGGTCTTGCAAGCGCATGCTAAATAGTTTTGACCACAGGGTGATGTCAAAACTAGGCTTTTCAAAATTGTGGGTTACGACCTATTACAAATAAGCCATCGATATCTAGATTTAATGGACACGTTGTTTTGGGTCTGGTGAGCTGAAAATCAATAGGGTTCATCTGTAAGATGCCCTCAATTCAATCCAATCCAATCATAAAATTGGTCATTTGTATACATTCCGGAGGCTGTATCATGCTAACAAACAAAAGTTTTTCATGAAGTTTACTATTTCGACCCTTACTCTGTGGAGTCTACTCATATTACTTTTTTAATGATACTAATTGATGCTAAATAACTCCACAATATATTGAAAACATGGTAAAAATTCTGAAAAAATTGACAATTGTTTCGATACTGCTATCATCGTCAGAATGGCAGAAGTTACATTTCATGTGAGTTTGTGATTGAATTAATATACGTGAATAGAAAAAAGCAGAAGATATGATATTACAAATATTTAAGCTTAGATATTATTAGATCTTTGGGGATTTCCTGGATATCTTTTTCCCATTTAAGCTCAATATATCTGTGCAATCATATAGAAAACCAGGAAAACTATATCTGTAGATCTTCATAATTATTACTTAAGAAAGCAGTTTAAGAGTGGAGGAGTCTCTAGATTTTTCTGTTCACTGAAGACTTCACATTTTGGATCTCTTATGTGTCTTCTAATTTCTAACTTTTCAAGTAAATCTTTCTTATCACAAATATGTAGTACTTCTAGTGCTGTGTTAGGTATCAATCAATGTTTGGTGCCAAGTAGATGTTTTGCATAGTGAGATTTCTCTAATTGTTTTAATCTGTATGTTCGTAATTGTTCACTGTATGTAATTTCAAAATTTCTAAATGTTTGACCCAAATAGACAGCATTACATTCTGGACATTTAGGTGTATATATACAAGACATCCTTGTCTGGAGGATGGGGATATTTTCTTGATTTAAAAGTTCCATGAGTTAATAATGTACTTGATTATTCAATTTACAGAAAACCAACACACACTTATGTGACTATATAATAGGCTATTTGACTAATTTTTAAAAACTGTTTCAAATTATTCTTTATTACATAATAAGCATACTACATATATATTTCCTGGAGATCTAGTGTATTATCACAAAAAAATCAATGTTAAAATTCAAATATTCAAAACCGCGCCAAAAACGATATTTCTGTAATGGCGGTGGTCACGTTACACGTGTGACGTCACAGGCATGTTATCAAGTTCACAGATAATAAACATAACAATAACAAAACAGTGCAGTGAAGACAATTTCAGAATTTTACTTCAAATTTATTGGATATAATGGTGTATAAATGGTGTGTAGTGCCACAGTGTACAAATACGTCTATGAAAAGTCCAAACAAACTTTTTGTTTCTGTTCCAAAGAATCCCACAAGACGAAAAATGTGGTTACAATTAGCTAGCAGAGACCCAAAAACTATTCATTGCATTCAAATGTGTTTATGTGTGAAGATCACTTTGATGTAAGTAATATTAAACTCAATCAAATATGAGATAGTAGTAAAAATGTCTATTTGCCAAAACAAAATACCATTTATCAACTTAACCTAAAATAAGATTCAACAAAATTTATGAGTTTCAATGAAACCGAATTTCAAATCTTACCCGTTATTTTTTGTAGCTAATTTCTTTATTATTTTGTACTGTCTTATTAAACATAATATGAGGTATTTCACTTGTTATATAGTTAACAATATATTGCAGATGGAAAAAGATACAAAGAACTGCATGAAGTACACAATGGGTTTCAGTCAGAAGATACTTTGGCAGATGAAACTGTACCAACTAAATTCCATTGTCAAGAGGATCGCAAAAAACGGATGCCTGATGCTACATCTTCTCGAAAAGTGTTACTAAAAAGGCAATGTTCAATCCCCACGGCAATTATTTTTAAGTAAATTTTGGAAGCATTTAGCATTGCCCCCAAGTCAAGGCATAGTTCGGCGCGCGCCAACTAGATTTGAAAAGAGACCAGAGTGGTCGCTCGTGGTAAAAATAATTTTTACATTAAAATAAAGTGTGTAACCCGAGAATTTACAATTTACGTGGTCCTATCTTTATACTCAGTCGGTACCGACAAGAAGACCTGCTGGAATAACAAGAGTAAGTGTTATATGCTTCCTCCTTTTTTATATGATTTCTTTATTGTTTGCTTCACTTTATTGCCGGAATTAATTCATCTATTGAACCAAATAGAAAGAAAAAATAATACAGTCCACTTATTTCCCGCCCATACATCTTGGTCATTCTAGCACGGATTTTTCCGGATATTTTCAGACCTTGAAATCCCATAATTTATGATTTATTAATTTTTGAACACCTGTTGATAAAATTAAATCCATTTTGTGGCCGACATTTTATTCAATATCTTTTTCGGTAAGTCTAGACAGTAGGTACCGAACGCGCATATTAATTGACGCATCTGTGAATTTCATTCATGACCTGGCCAGTGACTGATACAGTAAATCAGCTGGAAGAAGTCCACATTATATTTACATATTTTTATGAACATTCTCTCATTGAATATATTTTATTTCAATAATTATTAAAGTGCACTGCTTAATCTCTATATCGTAATTATATTCCCCTCTCACACAAATACTATTATTTAATACTTGATATAATTGAGTGAATGTTATTTAGTCAAAAGAATCTCCATATAACTCGTTGTTTTCGCAACTTTTCGCTCGATATAAATAATTCTCTTATTTGCGAAAGCATTTACGTTCGCTCTCTCTCTCTCTCTCTCTCTCTCTCTCTTTATATGCTTTTGATTTAAATAATATTTCAATAATTATTCTCATTGTCAAGTGTTTACCTTTATAAATACTCGTAATGTCTGAAGCTAAGAAACTTAAATTATTAATTGCTCAACGTCAAAGTGAAATTCTCAACCTAAATGCTCTATTAACAATTGCTAACGACGCTCTCACAAATACAGGCTTACAAAATAATTTTAAATGTAGGTATAAACATATCGAAAATATTCGTGATGATTTTCTTAAAGCTCATAATGGCATAATTTGTATTGTGTCTACACAGGAAGGTGCAGACTTAGAGCCACATAATATCACTCGTACAGATTTTGATAATAACTATTATCATGTTCAAGCAGTTTATACTCAACTATTCGAAGACGATATTAGTGATAATAATATTAATCAAAACTCTACTCAAAATGTGACTACTTTTAGATCTAATTGTTATGTTAGATTGCCCAAACTCACTGTTCCTGTCTTTGACGGAGATTATCAACATTGGCAAACGTTTATTGACATGTTTGATTCAATGGTACATAATAATGATTCTTTAACGAATATAGATAAGTTTAATTATTTATTGACATCCACTTCTTCAGTTGCTAATGATCTCATTTCTAGTGTACATTTACGAGGTAATACTTATGTTGTAGCATACAATAGACTCAGAAAGCGTTTTGATAAAAAGTTGTTAATTGCTCGCTCCCATTGGCATGCTTTAAAATTTACTACTGCAATGGACAGTTCAGATGATCATAAGGCTTTACGTAGGTTGACTGATAGTTTTGAGAAGAACTTGGCCATTTTAGAAAATTTAGGTTATAATGTCAAGAATTGGGATTTCATACTTTACAATATGTTGTTAGATAGATTGGATGATAATACTAAAACTCGCTTTGGGCTGCAATATGAGGATAATTTACCTGCTGATGAATATTATACTACGCTTATAGAGTTTTTAGAGACTCAATGTGACGCTATGGATAGTGTTAGTATTTCTGAAGTTGATGTCAATGCGCGCTCACTTGCAAATAATGGGAATGAAACTATTGTTTCTTCTCCTAAAAGGTTCTCTTCACCTAAAATTAAAAGCACTCCAAAACACACCCCTCAAAAACAGCGAATTAGTAGTGCATTTACCACCCAGTCTGACTCTAAAATAAATTGTCAATTATGCCATCAGCAACATTTAATATAGAATTGTCAAGGTTTCTTAGCTAAGTCTCCTAACGAAAGATATGATTTCGTAAAATCCAAGAATTGGTGTACAAATTGTCTTGGTTACAAACATAACAATTTTAATTGTCCTTCTCAACTGCGATGTCGAAAATGTTCACGCAGACACCACACTCTTTTACACTTTGATGCAATTACTACATCACAAGCTATTCCAAACAATGCTCCGATTACTCCAGTTGCATCAACTAGCGCTTCCCATTTGGCTGCTCGTTCTAATGTTGGAACTTCAGTCAACCTACTCTCTCGCGTAAATAGTACAGTATTGTTGTCTACCGCTATGATTGATGTTAAAGATGGCCAAGGTCGTTTTCATTTTGTTAGAGTTCTTCTAGATAGTGCCAGTCAGAGTCACTTCATTTCTGCTAAATGTTGTAATAAACTGGGCTTAAAGAACTTTCCTCTCTCTTTGGAGATAAGGGGTGTGGGTCAGACCTCTTCTCAGGCTTCACAAGGAGTCACTTGTACTATTAAACCACGATATGCTCCGGAACCTCTTCTTACTCTAGACTTTGTTATTTTGCCACAAATTTTCTCTGATATGCCCAGTGTCTCTATACCTAAGCATCATTTTCAGGAATTCGCAAACTTACGACTTGCGGATCCTCAATTCATGCATTCTCTTCTTGTGGACATGCTTCTAGGTGTTGACGTGTTTGCTAATATTTTCCAAGGTGGTTTTAATAAGTCTTCAATCGATAAACCTGTTGCTTTAGACACGATTTTTGGTTGGATAATCATGGGAAAAGTCAATCATACCTCAAATCAGACTGCTCATTCGTTCTTTACTTCCGCAGAATTATCTCTAGAAAGTGAAGTTAAAAGATTTTGGGAAATTGATTCCATACCCTCTCGCTCTCATTCATCGTCTGATGATCTCTTAACTGGAAGAATATTTTTAGACTCCATACGTCAGGACTCTACTGGACGTTTTGTAGTATCTCTCCCCTTTCGTAATACCCCATATGATTTCTCCGACTCTCGGGACATCGCTCTAAGAAGATTTTTATTTTTTGAACGTCGTTTGGTAAAAAATCCTCAATTATATACTAAATATAAAGATTTTATGGAAGATTATTTAAATTCCGATCATATGGAACCCGTTCACGGCAGTGAACTTATCTCTTCTAGCTATTATATTCCTCATCATTGTATTGCTAAGTCAGATACGTCTAAATTTAGGGTCGTATTTGATGCTTCCGCGAAAGGCTCCAATGGTCTTTCTTTGAACGATATCCTGCTTTCAGGCCCCAAGCTTCAACAAGATATCTAATCAATTCTTCTTAGATTTCGTACGTACAATGTATGTTTCACCACGGACATAAAGCAGATGTTTCGCCAGGTCCTTATAGAGCAGATTCATCGTGACTATCAACGCATCTTGTGGCGTTTTAATCCTTCTGGCAATATTCAAGATTATCGTCTCAAAACAGTCACTTATGGTATCACTTCTTCGCCTTTTTTAGCCATTCGAACTATTCTCCATTTAGCTGATACGTATAAACATTCATACCCTCTTGCTTCTCAAATTTTACGTACGGATATATATGTTGATGATATTGTTTCTGGTTGTAGTTCTTTAGAAGAAGCCTTCACTGTTCAACAGGAGCTTATTGCCCTTTTATCTAGCGGTGGCTTTCACCTGCGTGAATGGGCCAGTAATAATACTCAATTTCTCTCATCCTTGCCGGCTGCTGATTTACAAGTTGATCTGCCCTCGTTTGACATTGATAGTCAAACTACTCTTAAAATTTTAGGACTTTGTTGGAACCCGTCTCAAGATTTCTTGTGTTATAATGTCTTAAGTAACAATGAGTGCTGTACTAAGCGCTTGATACTTTCTGAACTCTTGGAATTCCGTGGGACTCATCTCCACCAGATAATATTGTTGATTTCTGGCGTAGTTGTAGGACAAATTTGCCTTCTCTATCCTCACTGCATATTCCTCGACAAATAACTTCTCCTCATAATTGTAACTATGATCTTCATGGATTTTGTGATGCCTCAGAAAAGGCGTATGCCGCTGTAATTTATTTACGGTCTGAAGACGAGAATGGTAAGATCAAAACACATTTAGTGTGTAGCAAAACCCGGGTAGCTCCTCTCAAAAAAATCTCTTTACCTCGACTCGAATTATGTGGGGCCTTACTGTTGTCTGAATTAATGCATTTTGTAAAGACAAATCTTCTAGATTCATTACAGATTAGAAATGTGTCCACTTACACAGATTCCACCATTGTACTTTCTTGGGTACGAAGCTCTCCCCACAAATGGGCTACTTTCGTATCACACAGGGTGACATTGATCCAAGAGCAGATTCCTCCCTCTATTTGGAGACATGTTACGTCCGCGGACAATCCTGCAGACCCTGCCTCAAGAGGCATATTCCCTCAAGAAATTCTCAATAATTCCCTATGGTGGGCGGGACCTCCTTGGTTATGTGAAACTTACGATGGTTGGCCTACCTCTCTATCTAAATTTGAAGTTTCCGAAGTTTCTGAAGAGCTACGCAAAACTGCTTGTCAAGTTGAATTAGATCAATCCCCTATTCATATTATTTTATCTCATTTTTCATGCCTTGAAAAAATACAACGAATAATTTGCTACGTACTTAGATTTACTCTTAATGCACGTAATCCCACTAATGCACGATTTGATTCATTTTCAGAAAGTGATTTTGATAATGCTCTTGTCTACCTCATAAAATTTACTCAATCTCATGCATTTGCTCGTGAAATACCCTTGCTTCAAAAGAATCTTCGCGTATCAAAGTACTTGCGAAAATTGAGCCCTTTCTTAGATGATCAAGGACTGCTCAGGGTGGGCGGTAGACTTGTTCACTCTAGTTTGTCATTTCATAAAAAGCACCCTATTCTTTTACACAGTAGTCATACATTCACGTATCGACTTATAGAATACTATCATCGGAAATATCTTCATCGTGGACTGCAAACTCTCCACTTCTTACTTCTCAAGAAGTTCTGGATCCTCGCCCCAAAACGTTCGATACGTAGAGTAATTTCTCGTTGTATAAAATGTTTAAGAGCTAACCCTACTTCATCTCAGCCCTTAATGGGTAATTTACCTTCTGTTCGTTTATCTCAAGTGAAACCCTTCTCAAATATTGGTGTGGATTACGGGGGACCCTTTTGTATAACGCTTGGACGATCTCGTGGCGCCAAAACTCATAAGGCTTATCTCGCTCTCTTTGTTTGTATGGCCACAAAGGTTGTTCATCTAGAATTGGCTTCAGACCTATCCACAGACACATTTGTTGCCGCGCTTCGTCGATTGATGGCTCGTAGGGGTTCCGTTAATAATATATACAGCGATTGCGGAACAAATTTTGTTGGAACTCGTAAGCAACTGGACCAAGCCATGCAAGATGCTACTGAAAGGGAGCGCATTAAGTGGCATTTTAATCCTCCCTCAGCACCCAATTTCGGAGGTCTGTGGGAGGCAGGCATTAAATCAGTTAAAACTCACCTCTCTAGGGTTATAGCCGATCAGATCCTCACTTACGAGGCATTATATACGGTTCTAGTGCAAATAGAGGCCATTCTAAACTCTAGACCCCTCTGTCCAATTAGCTCTGATCCTCATGATCTCCTTCCACTCACTCCAGCCCATTTTTTAACTTTCACACCTGTAGGTACCCTTATAGATCCTGACCTCCAGGATATAAAGCTAGGTCGTCTCTCTCGTTGGCAGCTGGTTCAGCGAATTCAGCAAGATTTCTGGACCAGGTGGCATCGAGAATATATTCATACACTTCATCAGAGGAGTAAATGGGCACTTCCGGGTACTCCTGTTGAAAAGGATACCTTAGTTCTTATAAAGGATGATAATTTGCCTCCTTTAAAATGGTCACTGGCTCGTGTCACAGAAGTTCACCGCGGCGCGGATAAAGTCATTCGGGTTATCTCATTGCGCACCGCTAAAGGTGAATTTAAGCGACCTGTTTCAAAGGTGTGTCCTTTGCCACACAATTAATTTCTTCTTTTTTTTATTTTTAATTTATTTATTTTCCTCATTATATTTAAGTTTTAGATAGCCGTTTCACTCAGTGAATTCAATTTAAATGTAAATTTTTCTTTTTTTCTCTTCTCATGTTAAATCATTGAACGCCAATAATTCTAATTATTATTATTAATCTCTATTTAGTGCTAAAATGTTCCATTTTGGTGGGCGGCATGTTCAATCCCCACGGCAATTATTTTTAAGTAAATTTTGGAAGCATTTAGCATTGCCCCCAAGTCAAGGCATAGTTCGGCGCGCGCCAACTAGATTTGAAAAGAGACCAGAGTAGCGTTTGAACGGTGCACGATATATGTGGTCGCTCGTGGTAAAAATTACTTTTACATTAAAATAAAGTGTGTAACCCCAGAATTTACAATTTACCTGGTCCTATCTTCATACTCGGTACCGACAAGAAGACCTGCTGGAATAACAAGGGTAAGTGTTATATGCTTCCTCCTTTTTTATATGATTTCTTTATTGTTTGCTTCACTTTATTGCCGGTATCAATTCATGTATTGAACCAAATAGGAAGAAAAAATAATACAGTCCACTTATTTCCCGCCCATACAGGCAAATAACTGAACTTGTCGCAGAATGTCTGCAGAGTCAAAGCGCTACTGGAACTTATGCTGAAAGCTTTCAAAAAAATGATGAGATAACACAAAACGTTATTGAGCCTGAAGGTTTGTTACATATTTATTACAAATATCATAATATAATCATATGTTATTCATATTTAAATTGAGTAAATAATTTTGGATATTCGTCTTTTCAGAATTACCAAAGACTCAAGACAAAGAAACGATTACCGATCCTATCATAAATGTAGAAAAATCTACTCAAACAACAAAATTTAATAAGCATTATAGGAGCAAGGTTGTGCAAACGAGATGGCAAATTAAAAATATTTCCACATCACCATTTAAAGTTACTACAACTTCCAGTTCCAGTTCACCCTTCAAGTTTGAACGAAGCCATCTTCAACCATCACAGTCAGGAGTTAATAAAGCCCAGAAGAAAAAATTTTTCGAAGCTGAGAAAGCGGATAGTGATATTTTTTGTTTTGAAAGCGGTCATTTATCATCATTTGTAGATACATCATCATCAAATATTACTGATTCCGATAGTAATGCTACAGATACTAAAGAGATCAAAAATACTATACGTTTAATTACCAAAAACCTTTGATGTATATTGGTATTACAGAAAAATGTTATTTTTTTATTCAGTTAATGCATAAACACACAAATATTAAAGTGGAACACGTTTTGCTATGATTGAAAAAAATTAGATTGAACAGTACAATTTCTGAACTAAAGGATAATTTTGGAATATCATTATCTTATGCCAGTAAATGGTTTTTAGCAAACATACCAGTAATAAGTAGTTTTTTGAGACCATTCATAGTTAACTTAGAAAAAAAATTAATAAAAAGGAATCTTCCTATTGCCTTAAGACATAATTATCATAATGTCAGCTGCATTATCGATTGTCTAGAAATTGATATACACAAACCATCAAAAGCTCTTCATCAGGCACTGACATGGTCAGAGTACAAAAAGGGAAATACTGTAAAGTATTTAAAATCCTGCACTGCCAATGGATTGGTTAATTATGTTTCTCAAGGATTCGGGGGCAGAACATAGTAGAAAATTGTAACTTTCTTGATGGATCACAACACGAAACTTGCATCTTAGCAGATAGAGGCTTCCAGCACCTTGAGCAAATACTTCATGGAAGAGGTATAAAACTATTAAGGCCACCAAGTGTAAATGCAGTTATGAAGTTATCAAAAATTGAAGTTCGACAAACCAAAATAATGGCTAGTTTGCGAATTCATATTGAAAAGATGATAAGGCCATTGAGATAATTCCATATGCTAAAACAACATTCAGTGATAAATATCAACATACTTCGTGTACGCGATCATGTCATTATTATTGCATGTGCTCTAATAGATTTGCAGGATTCTCTCATTAAATAATTTATCTAAAAATCTGGGTTAATAATTATCATGTATATTACTATTTATTTGAGTTTATTGATTTATTATATCCTAAATTGATTTTTATTATAATTTTTTTGTTTTTGAACTTGTTCTTAATAGACACATTACATTAAAGATAATTCACATTTTTCGTACGTTTATATAAAGTTATGCTCTTTCGAATTTGTAGTTAGACGAGAAAGGAATGTTTTTTTTAATAACTTGATTGAAATTAGTAGAAACCTTGTAGATAATTTAAAATTAAGAACAATAAAAAAATACAGAACAGTTTTTTTATTTGATAATTTACAGACTCCTGATACCTATGATATAAAATAGGGTTAATAAATGTCACGTTTATTTCTCACTATTTGGTTTATTATAAACTAATCTGATTTTTATTACAAATTTTCTTGTTTTTGAACTTGTACTTAATGGCTGACACATTACATTAACCATAATTTACATTTTCCCAAATTTATATAATGTTATGTTCTTTCGATTTGAAGCTAGACAAAAAACGAATGATTTTTTTTAATAATTTGATTGAATTTTGTAGAGAAATTGTAAATAATTTGAAATTAAGAATAATACAAGAAATTACAGAACGGTTTTTTTATTTGATAATTTACAGACTGGTGCTACAATAGAAAATAGAGTTATTTATTTCTATTTATTTGAGTTTTATTGATTTATTATGAACTAATCTGATTTTTATTATAGATTTTCGTTTTTTTGAACCTGTACTTGAGGTGTCACACCACATTAACCATAATTCACATTTTTTTTAAGTTTATATAATGTTATGTTCTTTCGAATTTGTCATAGTGGAAAAATGAATGACTTTTTTAATAACTTGATTGAAATTAGTAGAAATCTTGTAGATAATTTAAAATTAAGAACAATAAAAAAATACAAAACAGTTTTTTTATTTGATAATTCACAGACTCCTGATATGATATAAAATAGGGTTAATAAATGTCACGTTTCTTTCTCACTATTTGAATTTTATTGTTTTATTATAAACTAATTTGATTTTTGTTACAAATTTTTTTGTTTTTGAACCTGTACTTAAGGGCTGACACATTACATTTGTTTTTTATTACAAATTTTCTTGTTTTTGAACCTGTACTTAAGGGCTGACACATTACATTAACCATAATTCACATTTTCCCAAATTTATATAATGTTATATTCTTTCGAATTTGAAGCTAGACGAAAAACGAATGATTTTTTTTAATAATATGATTGAATTTTGTATAAACATTGTAAATAATTTAAAATTAAGAATAATAAAAATATATACAGAACAGTTTTTTTTTATTTGCAGTCAACTTTTTTATTAAGTTATTAACATAATCACTGTCATACATCACCATAAGAATGTCCACATCTTTTGTTTCTTCAAAATTGCTATCAGCGACACAAAAATAGCACCTTTTTACACCAGTGACATACATTCGCAGTTGCACCTGTGCCTTACAATTTTAGGTGATAATGCCGTTTTTCAAATACGTGTACTTGGATTTGCCTTATTAGGGCATTTTATTTCAACCATGGCATCCTTCATTAAGCCATCGGGAGAAGCTCCGATCATGGGATTCTCTCGGCAAACATAAAACATGAAGGGATGTGGTTTTTCAATTTTTCACTAACTCTCTTTCGAACAGATAGTTCCAAATTTCTACCTCTTTTCATTGCAGCGGTATCAGGTACTTTTGCACCTATTATAGTGGCAATCAACGAACCATCTGGTGTATGACAAATACTCACACCATGTGCTTTTGATGCTGTGATACGGCCGTAACGCAACTCATACCATAAGCTACTCTTATTTTGCCTTCTTGTAGCTACTTCAATGGCACTTGTCACAGCTTCAGTGAATGATGCTTTCATCACATCTACAAGTTTATCTACATCTGCTTTAATTTGTTTAGATTGATCCATTATAAAACAGTGCAATGAATATTGCATCACACCCGTATGTTTAAAATCATGCTGATATTTTAGCAATTCGCAGCTGTCTATTTTTCTCTTTTTTTGTTTCTGAAATAAATTCAGTGTAAAGTGCGGATGAACTCCGTCTGTGAGGTACTTCCGTTTTAGACATCTGCTGGACAGTAATAAACTTCAGTGTAGTCCCTATTCTAGATAACGTAGGCTTTTTCCAGTAGCATTCTATGGACGTACATGCAGGTTCCTCAGAGCGACGATGGACCCACATCAAAAAAGCAACTGCATGCTTGCATCCTCCAGCTGAAGCAGCACAGTCATGACACTGACAGCTAATAATTTCACTATCATTTTCATTAATCACCATTGTCACATTATAAGCTTTCGTTCTAACTTTATGCCCTGGGCATATTTTACACTTAACTGTGCAAATCCCATCCTCCCGGTGTAGTTGAACATAGCCAATCGCATCGTCTCCATAAGATTCCCTTGCAAACCTGTGAAACAGAAACAAAAAACCATATATCAACAAAACCTATAATACGATTTAACAAAATTTATAAACCATCATACACAAAATTTTGTAAATTAATAATTCCTACTTGGACTTACACTGCTGTTTTCACATTTTTCAGTTCCGCAGCACAGTAATCAGCGTTATTCTCGAAAAAAGTGCAACCATAAAAGCATCTTTTTTGGGTAGATTGGTGTTATCCGCTCTCACAAAATTTGAATCCATTTTTAAAATCAGAACAAATATTTATGCTACTACCTAAAATTTCCTAAAAATGCTTCTAAAATAGCTCACAGATTGAATTAAACACATAAAAACAAAAAATATTGGTGTATTCTTTGATAAAACACAAACAACAATCTGTCAGTAATCAATATTTACATGCCTATGATGTCACCAGTTTTGCCACCAATCACAGAGCGTTCTCGTCATAGATAAGATTTTTAAAAATTCCTATATTTTATTTCACGCAATTTGCAAAAAACATACATAATTTAGTGGGAAAAAAGGAAATAATTTCTTTCAGAATATTATCTAATAGGATGACCACAAATTGTAGTTTATTTTTAATGTTGTCAAATAGCCTATTCCAAACATTCCATGTCACATAAATTAGCAGCATATGCTTCAATGATACATAGAGCATTTTCAGTTCCAATGAAAAGTGGCATTATAACTAATATTCCCTAAACAAACTACTGAAATAAAAAATTAGAAAACCATTACATATGCAGGTAATATTTCTAATAATATTTCTATGATAATATCTTCAGCAAGAAATACAACAATTTCCTTTAAAACAGAAAGTACTGTGTGTAGAAAATTGTTAAATGTGAAAACAAAAATATGCCCATAAAAGGAGTCTGGTATATAAACTTAAATGTACGAAATGTGATACTGTCCATTTGGGTCTAACCCTTAGAAATTTTGAAATTAGATACAATGAACACTTACGAGCTTATGCGAAGTCGTTAATGAACAGATGAATCTAGGGAGTCCTCCACTTTAAAACTGTTTTCTTGAGTAACAATTGTAAACATCAGCAAATATAGTTTTCCTGGTTTCCTATTTCATTGCACAGTTATACTGATATTAAATGGGAAAACGATTTCCAGGATATCCCCATAACGCTAATAATATTTAAGCTTTAATATTTCTAATATCATATATTCTGATTTTTTCTATTCATCTATATTAAGTCAATCACAAGATAGGTCACTTCTAGGTCTAGCCAAAAATAATTATTAAACATCAGTTAGGCATCACATGAAATGTAACTTCTGTCATTCTGACGATGATAGCAATATCGAAACAATTGTCAAATTTTTTATAATTTCCACCATTTTTCAATATATTGTGAAATTATATAGAAACAGTTCGTTTCATTAATAAAAGTAATAAGAATTTTTCCAAAAATGACCAAAAATTTAGTATATCTGGATTTATATGACCCTTCTTCTGGTTCTGGTGAGCTCAAAATCTATAGAGTTCTTCTGTGAGATGCCCTGAACGATATCCAGTCATAAAATTGGTTATTGGTATATACTCCGGAGGCTTTATCGTGCTAACAAACCGAAATTTCTTCAAAAATGACCAAAAATGTAGTATATCTGGATGTATAGGACTCGTTGTACTGGCACTGGCGAGCTGAAAATCAAAAGGGGTTGATCTGTGAGACGCCTTCAACAAAATCCTTTAATAAAATTGGGCTCTTGTATGCATTCCGGATGCCATAACGTGCTAACAAACCAAATTTTTCCCAAAAATTTATTATATCTAGATATATAGGACCGGTTCTGCCAGTTTTGGTGGGCTGAAAATCAATAGGGTTCATCTATGAGACGACCTGAACATCCAGTCATAAAATTGGTCACTTGTATACACTCCGGAGGCTGCATCGTGCTAACAAATCGAAATTTCTTCAAAAATTACCAAAAATGTCGTATTATCTGGATATATAGGACTAGCTGCACTGGCTCTGGTGACGTGAAAATCAATAGGTTCATCTGTGAGATACCCTGAGCAATAGCAATAATCATGAAGTAGGTGACTTTTTGCACACCGGAAGCTGTGTCGTGTTAACAAGAAATGTTACAATAAGGGGCCGACGACCACGACGACGTACACACAGGACTATTTTTCTCTAAAAACCCGTTTTCCGTGTTTTCTCGATGAAAAACTGAGAAATCTAAAATTCTTACTTTTTTTGATGTTAACCAATAATTTTCTCACATCTTAGATACCTAGAGATGGGTAGAAAAGAAAAAGATGATATTAAAGCTTAGACTTTATTAGCCCTGTGGCGATATCCTGGATATCTTTTTCCCATTTAAAGTCAGTTCAACTCTTCAACTATATAGGAAACCAGGGAAAAAACTATTACCTGCTAATCACTATTAAACAGTCCTAATTAAGAATTATAAAGATCAGCAGATAATAGTTTTCCTTGGTGTCCTATAACATTGTTCAGTTATGCTGATATTAAATGGAGAAAAAGATAGAGATTTCATATCTTCTTTTGTCTATTCATATATGTGTCATTCACTTTAAAAATTAATTATCTCCTTGACACTGAATTTTAAAATAACGAGACATTTGCCAATGAAAGTGCAGAAAAAAATAAAATCCTTCATACAAGATTTTCTATTTTTTTTCTTCAATACTAATGAAAGATATAATGTGAAGTAAATAAGGAAACAGAAATAAAACTAATTAAATTTTTTTTTCTGGAAGTACTTCACTGCTATAGTGGCATGTTGTGTTAAGTAATTTTGTCATCAGATGAACGTTCATCAGCATTACGTATGCTTGAACGAGTTGGAATATCTATGGGAAGATTTTTGTAGTAATGATGGTAGATTGGTGAAATGTATGGGACAATATGAAGCATACCTTTCTTTTTCGCGTTAGTAATTGGTCTTCTTGATGGATCGAAAGGGTTTTGTCTAATATTGTACTAGTAGCTGAACTTCGGTGGTTTCAGATCGGAAGACACTTTATGTTTCGATTTGATGAATATTAAACTAACTTTGTCATTGAGCGTTGAGCTCGATTCGATGAGTGTGTAAAACTCGCGTTGATGAGTGTAAAACTTTATTATCGAGAGTATTGAACTCGCTTCGATGAGTGTAAAAAACTAATTTTATTGTTGAGCGTTGAGCTCGATTCGATGAGTGTGTAGAACTCGCGTCGATGAGTGTAAAACCTTGTTATCGAGAGTTTTGAACTCGCTTCGATGAGTGTAAATAACTAAAACTTTGTTGTTGAGCGTTAAGATCGATTCGATGAGTGTAAAACTCGCGTTCGATATGTGTAGAACTGATGAGTGAGAAAACTGATTTCTTCACGTTGTGAGACGTGTTAAATAGAAATCTGTGAGGGGCGTGTTTACACGTGGATTGAGTTGACCAAACGAAAATAAATATTTCCTATTGGCCAGTATCATTTGACTTGTTGGGTTCCTAGACAAGAATCTACTATGGGTGCTGACAAAAGATAGTTAAATTTCTATTGAATACTCCAATAGCAATTGTAACCTTTTTATTCAGAAAGGTTATTCAAAAATGTCTTTCATATCTTCCGACCGTACGACCATAAAATTCATGTAGAAGTGGGTTTTTACAATACATTATATAATAGGGTAAAACGTGACCTTTTCCTAACTTCTTAACTATAGGAGAATGCGACAAGATGTTTACTTTCAAAAATGTGCTATTTCAATGCCCAAACAAAACTATCTACAATTATTGTTGCAAAACGTGATATTTTAAAGGTATTTAACAAAAGTTGAAAATAGAATGAAACTTTCCTTTGCATTTACAACAATATAAAAGATCTTATCAATTCTGAAACATATTTTTACAACGCTATTAACTAAAATGAATTTACGCCTCAAATATATACAATGAAGAAAGTACGCATACAAATATCTTGCATACTTTAAAAGTATCGTAAACAATAAAATTCAAGATTTTACAATCTTGAACACCATGTTAATCCTTACATTGAGAGACATCATCTTTCGAAAGGTACCGATATAGTCTCCCGTCTATATTTGAAATGTTTCTTAGATACTGACTGTGTCTTGATAATAGATAAAATATTTAGAAGACGCGTTTTTTCCTACACGAGACCGATCTTTTGGGTGTGACTGATGTTTTTGCACCAGAGCATACAGAGTCAAATATTTATTTCCTTTCATTTTCGGTAAATACCGTTTTACATGTTTTAGGACATGCATGGATGAAAATTTTCGAATTCTTGCCATCTTTCCTTACTCCCGTTTTAAACAAATATTCTTTTCCACTGTTACGAAAAAACTTTCTTTGATTAACTGCTCAATTTTCTTTGTTGAGCGAATATTTTCTAGATCTAGATTGTCCAGGTTCAGGTTGAAGATTTAGCTGATGGTTATCTTCGTCAACGTTTTCATAATTGCCAGTATTTGTATTCGGAACAAGTGAAAATAAGCTTACCATAATGAGAACAGCTTTCTTCGGAAGTAGGCTGATATTATAAACCGGATTCAATAAAATCCTCTAAATCCATCAAAACAAGCTATCAAAGCACTTTCATATCAATTTTATCACGCAACGTATCACCACATGCCAAAAATTTAGAAGTTTTAGTTCCCTGTACGGACAGGTGATTTTAATGCACCTATTGGAGACTTTTATGATAAAATTATTACTCAATGTGATACCATTAGGCAAAAAATATGTATTTTAGAAATATGGAGTAACACCACTCTTACGATTAACGACACATATATTAAGTCAATCAAAAGATAGGTCACTTCTTGGTCTAGCTAAAAATTATTATTAAACATCAGGTATACATCACCTCAAAAGTAACTTCGGTCATTCTGACGATGATATTTTAACATATTGAAACAACTGCCAAATTTTTTCGAATCCCTATTATTTTCCTATTACGTAGTGGAATTATTTAGAAACAGTTAGTTTCATTTAAAACAATAGCATGGATAAATTCCAGAAAGTGGTGGTTGAAATAGTAAATTCAAATAATTACATCCACCATTAAAAAAGTGAGTACGATTTCTTCAATCATAAGTATATATTTTTTGTGAAACTTTTGTATTTGTTGATTTGAAGCATACCCCGAAAGGAAAAGTCATAAGTGCGTGGCAAAATCAGTGACTAGACTCGAAATCAAAATTACAAGCAAGTACTACCTAATGACAAGACTAAGGATAGAATACACGAAACTGACTCATTAACATCTACTTGCCAAGATCGAAGTACCTAAGTGTACTACATGTTCCAAGCAAATAACAGTGAATCTTATTTTGGTTGAGTGTCACAGATATAAAGACGCCTGGGTGAGAAACAATATATCAAGCACATTTAAATCGATATTAGGTCAAAATTTCGACATAAATATATTATTTAGATATCTCACAGAAATTATTGTATTAAAAACTTTGTGAAATTATCTTTGTCGCTAATAATGAACATGGTTGATGCGACAGTAAAAATGGGATTTTGAAGATTAAAACTAACTTTTCTGCACTCCGGATGCTATATCGTGCTAATAAAGCGAAATCTCCAAAAATGTGATATATCTGTATTTATGGGACTCGCTGTACTGGCTTAAAATCAATAGGATTATGTATCGTGCTAACAAACCAAATTTTTACCAAAAATATGGTACTTTAGGTACAATAGTACCCGTTGTAATGGCTCTTGTGGGCTGAAATTCAGGGGGTTCATCTTTGAGATGCCCGAAACAATATTGAATAATAAAATTGGTGAATTGTAGATACTCCGGAAGCTGTATCGTGCTAACAAAGCGAAATTTCAGCAAAAATGCCCAAAAATTTAGTATATCTGGATTTATAGGACACGTTATACTAGCTCTGATGAGCTAAAAATCAATCTGGTTCATCTACGAGACGCCTTAAATAATATCCAATTATAAAATTGGTCACGTGTATACATTCCGGAGACTGTATCGTGCTAAAAAACCGAAATTTCTCTAAAAATGAGCAAATATGTGATACTTCAAGTGCCATAGCACCCGTTTTACTGAATCTAGTGAACTTAAAATCAATAGGGTTCATGAGTTAAAAGCCTTGAATAATATACAATCAAACAATTGGTCACTTGCATACATTCCGGAGAAACCGCTAACCGCTACACGCTAAGAAACCGAAATTTTCACAAAGATGATCAAAAATGTGGTACTTCAGGTATCTAAAAACACGTTTTTCGTGTTTTTCTCTACGAAAAACGTGAAAATATCTCAAAAAATCCAAAATTCCAACTTCTTTTGGGGTAAATCAACACTTTTCTCGCATCGTGGATGGGTTTGGCCGAGAAGTGAAAATTTAAAATTTGGCTGAAGAAGTATCGTTTCGTAATTACCTCATGATTCAAAACATATATCAGAAAAACCAGCAAAACTTACGTTGATCTATCTAAAGTAATATAAAACCGGAATTTGAAGAATTCTTAGAATATTGTAAAAACTTTTCTGACCAGAACATAAGAATGTCAGACTGCCGTAACCAATTTGATAAATTTCAAAAAAATAATGGCTGAAACATTCCCGGAAAATTTTCGAGGTCTATCGAAGGAATGGAAATGACAACAGGCACATATTCGCTTTTATCTGAAAACATCGACGGAGCCGGTAATGGCCGGCATTGTGCCCGACTAATTTATGACTCAATATCGCTGCGGGAGGCCCGATCGAACGGTAACGTAATGTTGATAATCTGTAGTGAACCAGAACGGAACGCATCTTCCGCTGTCCCCTCCTTATCCCTTGCCAGGAAATTTCCTCAAATATAATAAACGATCTAGAAGGAATCGATTTTAAGAAGTGTTAAATGAGGACGATCGACATTACTCATGTAGTCTTGGGAAGCTTGTAACTTTCGAGTTAGGAGCAAGATTTATTGCTTTAACTACCATGCAATTAAGATTAGCTATGCAAAGCTGTACTGCTATATCTAGTACGTGAGTAAAATATAGGAAGCTGTTATTAGGAATATTTATACCTACATGTGGAATAGTACATAGTACATTTGAAATTTAATTGAAGATGAATATTAAAATAACCAACTTTTTGTTGTTTTGACCACAAAATAGTTATTCAATGAAAATTGCAGTTGACAGAACAACAAGAGAAAAGTAAGATAACAAGAACTACAAAGTAACAAAAGAAATGGGGTGAGTATTAAGATGATGAATATAATATAGGTAGAAAGCGAATTGTGGAAGGAAGGAATACAAAAACATGTTGAAAAACAAAAAAGTCGTTATATATGCAGTTAGGAGGAAAAAAACATAGCTTTGAAAGATAATAATAGAGATGATGAGGTTATCTTGGAATTCTAAATACCGAAATAGAGAACAAATATCCAATGGAAAGAGAAGGTGACAAAAATAGGAATCTAGAACAAAGGCATAACAGACCTAATAAATTTGAGAATAATCTACATACAAAAAGGGCAAATGTTGTGGAGTATACATGTTGTTTTTTATTATTAATTAGTTAAAATTGGTCGACTGTAGTACACGTATTCAATCACATCAATATTGACAACGTTAATGGCGAAAGTAATAGTTTAATATATACAAATTTACAAATGAATCGTACAAATTGATTATTGTGTGGACTTCGATGGTATTAAGATCAGAAGGTAATCACGAATTTAATGATTTCGGAAAAACCTCATGTTTCAACTTGATGAGGTAACCAATAGTAGCGACTGCATATCTGTACTTTGGTATTACTTGAATACTGATTTATTAACGTTATGTTTGACTAAGTAACTTAACTTTTCTTAGAAACGATGAATTTCGACTTTGAGTGCATGTGCTTGACTTGAATACTAACTAAGGAACGGTGTGTTTGACCGAGTAACTTAACTTCACTTAGAAAAGATCAGTTTCGACTTTGAGTAGACGTGAACACTAACTAAGAAACAATATGAGAGAAGTGACTCTCAGAGAGACGGTATATCTCGACTTTGGTGCGCAGCTGGGCAGCTGACTTTCTTCCGCTGGAAGCTATCTTGAATGCAAAACTCCAAGAGGGCATGTTTCCATGATTATTGGTGGGACTAGAGAAAGCGATTTTTGCCGATTGGTGTTCATTGTACAATTAGTAAGGCTCAACAATGGAATACAGCCATTCGGTTATCAATTGTCATTGAAACATATTTCACAGATATGACTGCCCTTTTGAAAATATTTTAAAGCATGAATTACTATTGAAGATATTTTAAAGGTACAAAATAGTTTTATTAAAGGGAGCCCAACAACTTTTTTATAGCCTCAATTCACGTGGACTTTCCTTCATAGATAATGTGCCACTTAATACAGTAGAAGTTCACAATTTAGTAAAATGCAATAAACATTACAATAAGATATACATAAAATATTCGTGATATTCTAAGGATATTTCTAGTCAAAAAGAATTCTATTCTATGGTATTACAATTTTAACAACACTAAAATAAAAATGGTATTATGAGAACCTGATATTTTTCTAAACATATTACAATGTCACAGGCATAAAAGAAATTATACCCTTAAATTTACAACAATAACAAGAGAATACAAAAAGAATTTATATTCTCAAATAGATAGCCGACAAACTAGCAATGATTCACATTCCCAAAGTAATATATACAAAATGATTTACATTCTTGAAAACATGGAGAAAGTACGACACACAAAGCCAGAGCTCAAAGAGTTTGGTGTTTTGTTTATGTTTTGTTTATATGTACAGAATAAGTGCAATCAGAATAGTTATAATAGGTCAAGGAGAATGGGCAAAGTGGAGAGAAAGGACAAAACACGGGATATTATAGAGAAGTATAGGAATGAAGAGGGTGGAAGGAGACAAACAAAACAATAATTGATTTTCTTTGATAATTTATGGAAACATAACAAATCTTAACAGAAATGTGTATGAATTATTCAGCTCCTGATGCATGAGCGAAAAATTGGTTCTCCCAGAACTTATTTCGTATGAGACGATGGTACTGAACATGTTGTCGTTAGTTTTAACTTCTGATTGACTAGTTCTTCCAAATGGTGGCCAAAAGTTATTGTAACTTTGCAATGAGTTACTGTCAAGCTATAAATTTCATTTAAAACTCAAAAAAGTCATTTTTCACACTACTTTCAAAAGTATCAGCCGTATATCTCAGAATTTGTATTATAAGTATCGATTATGTTAATAGCAAATCCCTATAACGCAGTAAATGGAAAACGTCTTGCGATATAACCAAAGTTTCAAGTTCGAATATTACTAGAACTTTCACTCTATTAAACATAACTCTACAATTGTTTCATGAAGTTCATCTAAAACCCGAGTTGGACCATTGCATGTATATTAAATCGCCAGAAGATACAATTAGGTATTTACTCACTTAGTTTCATAAAGATCAAATGTTCATCTGTGATGATAATTAATACCAGGATGGATTGCCTGAATACATTTGATAACTGCCAATTCCATAATTTCCAGACCCAAATTAAACAACCTAACTTAATTAGTGATATATCAATACACGAATAACTTCAACGTTCCCCGGGGCTTCTGGTGTAATTTGGGATTTTTCACACTGAAACGCAGGTAGAATCCACAATCATTCTCAGTGTAACTAATATCATAACTCCATAACACCTCACCACATGTATTGTTGATTCGTTGACAAGGGTAAAATATTGTACATCTAATGTGAGCAGTTAATAATTGCATACCAGGAGGTATTTTATAGTTTTGATTTCGTGATTTGTCATATTCTTGTATATGTTTCCATGTTGTACGCACACCGTCCCACTCCTGTTTGAAGCCAATTCAGGGATCAGTTTGTAGGGAGAGGTAGTTCCAGGACTTGTTTTTTTTCTGGCTATAAAACTTCTTCTTCACTCAACCCTTGGGGGTTGAGGCACCATGTATGTGTCTTGTATGAAACATATACCTACGGATCTTTAAGAGGGGCGATTCCAACGACAGATTTCATCAATTGGTGTCTACTTCCTTCTCCATTGATTACTTGTCAACTTGAATTGTGCTAAATTTCTTCAAACTGGTAATGTATATTTTGCTGTGGAGAAACAGAGTGCATACAAGGGTGTCCAATATGCTTGGGTTACCTCCTCATGCTGCTTCTGTTGGCTTCTGATTTATATTATTTCTAGATAAAACTTTCTTCTTAGCATGCAGACGTTGTCATTTCAAACAAAACTCTGATTGATAAGTCCCAGTGTGGGCATATGAAATGCTATCCTGGTTATTCTAACATGATAAATATGCAGCATTTCAATCAAAACTATTAAGAGTGGGAAGTAATTCCCCATGGAATGTCTTCAACGATGTGATTCCTTGAGACTCTTAATACAAAAATCGTTGAAGAAATTGCAAAGATCAATAGGGTTCTAACTCTAATCTGTTAACTATGGAGCAATTCAACCAACAGCCCCTGGAATACATTAAATGCCCAATAATAATGTACCAAAAAAGCATAAATTCAAAGTCATCTCCATAGTGATAGATGTATGAATCTTAAAAAATTATAATTTTGAAAAATAAAAAGTATAAATAGCTATATGCACTCATAAGATTCATTTTGATACAGATGTAATAAATGCCATAGTAGTTATACACAAAGTTCGGTTATGTTTTGATTATATCCCTAGTTGACATTGCTGTATTTTTTTATTATATTTTTTCACACTACTCAAGTAACTATTCTGGTATTTTTTTCATTCAGTTCACAATTAGAATAGAATACATACATAGTTAAAGATAAAATGAAGAGTTAACTACATATAATAATTGGGTATCAAATACACTGCCAAGTGGAACTCCGTAATTGAGCTTGATATGTGATCAACGATCAATTCAATGGATGAACATTTTGATAATTTCTTTAAAAAAACCTTAAAGGGCCCGCCCTGGGACCGGAGTAGAGGCCAGAGCCAAAAAAATTGGCATCAGAGATTTTCACAAGCTTTCGAATGGTCCATATTACTAAGCGTAAGAATAAGAAATATTTATCCCACGATTCTACAACTTTATCAAAGAAAGAAAACAAAAACGTGACTAGATCTTGACTTGAATAGACGTGTCTGCATGAAGAAAGATTTTTTAAACCGAACCACCTGCCAAGGCTGCGATTCTTAACGCATTTTGAAATTTATGAAATTTGAGTTTCTCAACACAACTGAATATTGTTGGAACGTTTTAGGAATTCATTCGTATTTATGAAATAAACCGTGTTCTTCAACACAAAATATTATTTTTAGAAATTCAGCGATGGTACAACTATAAAAACTGCTGACGTGAAACGACCGTCTGAAAATTAGGCTAGGCATTGATCAAACGGACACAATAGAAGGTAAGTCAAACACTAATACATATTTTTTAGCACCTGTGGAGGAACGTGAAGCAGCCAGGATGGACGAGCTCAAACGGCAAGAAAGAAAAGAAACGTCCAGTATCCGTATGGATCAATTCGACAAAACTGTGCTTAGAAGGTGCATAATAAATTATCACATATCCGAGAAAAAAAGTAGTACCCACGTTAAGAAATGTACACCAAATCTTTGCAGGAAGCCGCGAATCTTTGCGGAAACAAATATATTCTGTGGGTTTTCGTTGGACCAACATGAAAAACAACAGAAGTTTGTTAATGGAACGTCACGAAATCAGACATTTACGCTTACTATATTTAAGAAACATAAAAAAGGGCAGAGAACAGAACAAACATATCATTTATATGGATGAAACATACATTCATTCATGTCACAGGCACCTTAAAGGATAGAGCTACTAGAGTAACGAAGGATTAAGAAAACCTGTTTCAAAAGGTAATTGCTCATCATTGTGCATGCACCTTATTCCAAACCTAGCAAAAACCGCTGTTGTGGTAATTGATAACGCCCCATATCACAATGTTCTAATTGAAAAGTTACCTACGACTGTTTGGACTACACAACAATTAAAAAACTAGCTTTCTGAAAGAAACATATATTACATTGAACAAATGTTAAAAGCGGATACTTATAACGTTCCAAAAATGTACGAACCGCCATATAAAACTTTTAAAATTGATGAATTGTTCATTCGACATGGATTTCAAGTTTTAAGGCTATCCCCTTATCACCCGGACTTAAATCCGATCGAAAGTTTTCGGGCGGAACTTAAAGAATATGTGGCCAAACGAAATGTTACCTTCAATTTTACAAAGGCTTAAGACTTTTGTGATGAATTTTTTGAAACATTTTCTACAAATGATTGGAAAGTTAGATGTGACCATATTAAAAAGATTGAAGATGAATTTATGAACAATGAACCACATTTAGATACTGTTGTATATAGTATTATTATTACTTTGGCCGAAGACGCAGATAGCGAGGATGATGAAGTTGATATAGAAAGTGATTTTGAAGAATTATTTGTAGATGTACATTATTATTTTACTGTTGATGATCCCTATAAATCTAAAACATACTTTTCATTATAGTGTTTGTTTGTAGGTGGTATGACTGAATACATTAAACGTAACAAATGTAAAAAGGTGTTATAAAATTGTAGATGTTAGAGACGAATTCCACTAGAGTAATATAATATTTATAGCACATCTGTACTTTGTACTTAGTTCTAAATAAAAAATAATTGACGGCACCCAGAACCAAGATTTTTTTGTTTTGCCAGTCCCAACTCTGTAGAAAGTGTGAGGGGATGTTCTAATTTTATAGTAAATATTTGCAAAAAATCCAAAAATTTACATATGAAAGTAGAAATATCTACCACAAAATAGCTTTAATATTTTATTTATATTATTAGTATGCTTATTAAACCATCTGTAAAACCTATTTCCCCAATTTGTTTATCAAATTTTATGTACAAATCCGAATTTATACATTATTATCTACTACATATTATTAGGAATAACAATTTTATGAAGCTTAACAGTTAGGTATGTCATTAACTATTACTACGAACAGATAGGAAAAAATTTTGGCCATTGTTAAATTTAGAAAGGCTTTTATCAATCCTTATCATAGTGTACGCTTTATCTACAAAATCTATCTGACTTCCGATTTAAATACAAATAAACCTCAATGACGAATATTTTGTAAGGACCACTAAAAAGATATTAATTTGAAGTAGAGTTGAAAGTCTATGTCTCTTGGAATCTATATACTATTTATTATTTACATCACATAAAATAATGAAGTGTAATTATAAAATTCCCCGTACAAAAAAGCCAATTTTCGTAAAAGAATCTAATGGTTTTTATTTCCTTCTTCATTTAATTGATAACAAAGAACACATTAATATTATTTTGTTTTGTAAATTTGATTTTATATAACATTATACATGTGCCACCATTTATTATTTTTAAATCCAAATTCAAAATATTGTGTTATCCTCGTACGTATTAGCAGCCTCACAACCTTTAAAACATTGCATGCGGAATGTACGTCACCGGTTCTTCCCGGTAACTGCATTTACAACGTTGTCAAGTCGTATGGCTTACTCGCGCATCGTCAACTGCCAAAATTAATTTGCCAACCTGTACCATTATTCCTATAGTTTATGATCACCGTGCAACGAATTAACGAAACCAATACGACCACATACAACTTTTTTACAATAATCACTGAATAAAATACTTTACACTCCAAACTATTAAATGCGAATCATATGAATCATTCAAACATGAAACATTTGGGCTATGTTTTATTTTGAACACATGCGCAATTGATGAAAAAACAAATTACAGTAGTAGTAGCGACCTCACGACGGTTGTAGGAAGAATTAAAAATACACCAATGCAACAATTGACAACATGTTGCCAAGTATTATTATTGCCGCATGCGAAATTGCTACAAAATTTTGCCGGTTGCGACCTGTTGCTGTCGATCCACACAAAACGGAAAAAATGTAAATTTATTCGTGCGATCTCAAACGTTTTTTCGCTATTTTTGACAATTTTTGGTGTAGTGATGGAATGATCAAACAAAAAAACTGTAATGTTTATAGAAGATTACCTAAATAACGAAATTCTTTGGAATCACCAATTAAGAAATTTCAAGAGTAACAGGGAAAAGATGGATATTTTTAACTTTCAGTGAAAAATATGGGAGCGATATTGCTTTGAAAAAAAAACAAAGAATCTTCGCACACAATTTCATCGAGTGCATAAAGCACTCACAAAAACTACTAGTGGACCCAAATAAAAAGTTGAAATGGTGTTATTATCATTGTTTTTTTTATTGGACGTTGATCTACCACGAGAGGGAACATCTACTGATACGAACGAAATTGACGTATCCGGATCGCCACTAGCCAAAAACCTCAAAGTTTTCAATATCTCATTAATGCAGAGATACTGTTGCGATAGATCATGTTTTGTTTCGATACGTATGTAGCTAATTTAGTTGATAAACAGTGAAAATCAGTTAAACTCATTCGTGTAAAATTGTTGAAAACGGCTCCGTCATCTACATTCAATTGACCCCAAAAACTTTCTTGGAATAGGTTCCGTTGTGCAACTGTCTATTCCACCAACTTCGTTTTTTCCGAGTTCTCACTCGTTGAGGTAAAACGAGATAAAGCGCAGCAATTACTTTGTACGACATTATTGTTTAGTTTCGGCTAGTACTGAATATTGCTGGCAATTAAGTTGCGTTGATATAAATGATTTCTCGCATGCTACTCAAGTTGCAATAAATTAGTTTGTGCGAATGGCGACTTTCCCGAAGACTATTGCATGCTACTTGTGGCCTTGGTGTAAAGGCGCAATTCCACTGGGGCAACTTTTGGGCAACATGTAGCATGCGACAATGACGCATGCTACACTAAGTCTTTTAATCGGAGCAACATTAAGCAACACACAGCATGCTATAATGAGGCATGCCACATGTTGTCCGGTGTTGCACAGACACATGCGTCAGTTCTCGACAGATTCCGCGTGTCGAACAGTGTCGGCGTTTATCCGATGGTCATCGGTTCGGTGCGACATGTCTCTTACGACATAGAGTGGAATATTGAGAAAACCACTTTGTTTATTGAAGATTATCATAATTCTCCGGAATTGTGGAATATAAAGTTGTTGATTATAAAGATAACAGACTTAAAAATGATAAGTTAAAACAGTTGACGATCAAATATGAATGCACTGTGCTTGAGGTGAAGAAGAAAATCAAGAATTTACGTTCCGCTTTCCATCGTGAAAGAAAAAAGCTACAACAGTCAAAGAAAAGTGGATCATCACCTACTCCTTGCATGAAAGGAAAATGGATTGCATTTGAGCTTTTATATTTTTCACTAGACGTCGATGAAGCTAGACCAACAACGTCAACGGCTAGTGACGACGAAAAGGAATCTGTGGTGAGTTTTTTCTTGTACTAAAATATGGAAAATAGAATCTTTAATACATACTATTTTCAAGAACAATTCCACTCAAACTTTATTAATACAATTTTGTTTTTTATTTTATATCTCACTATCAAGTAGTGCTATTGAACCTAAGCATGAAGATCCTGCCAAGGCACACGTCCTTCATCTTATGTAAAAAATCTCATAAATTCTTTCCTAACTTCCTTGGCATCACAAGTTGACCTACGTGCTCTATTTTACAAATTCACTATGCCAGAGTCGCGTTGGGTAATTACCCTCCATGATCCTGGAATAATGTTTCCATCTAGTGTCTCATAGTCAAATGATCCTTGAGGAGAATACATGGGTCTCGATGTTTTACTTCCTCTCAAAAAGTTATTAAAATAAATGCATGCTGTTGTGATGATCTCAGCATTTTCTACCTGTAGCATAAGTGGTTTACTAAAGACGCGAAACACTGATACTAGCAAGCCAAAAGCATTCTCAACTACTCTGCGAGCGCGTGAATGTCTATAGTTGTATCTCTCACAGGAGCCTTTGTTATGGTGGTAAAGGGAACGCATCATCCGTCAATATAACATAAGGTGATATCTTATTACTGCCAGGAAGTGACTGTGGGGGCGGTAATGCAAGCTTATTATTTGTCAACTTTTTATAAAATGTTGTTTCTCGGAATACACCTCCGTCAGATATCCTGCCTTGACAACCAATATTACCGTATATAAAATTATAGGGGGCATCTACAACTGCCATCAAAACAATGCTGAAGGTTTCTTTGTAGTTGTAGAATAGACTGCCACTGTTTTTTGGGTTTTACATGAAGATGTGTTTTCCATCACAAGCCTCTACACAATGTGAGTAGTTCCAGGAAACCTCAAAATATCTTGCTATGTTTCTCCACTCATCTGCAGTGCACGGAATCTGGAAGAATCTGATTGTTTAGTGATATAATTGATGAAAAATTACAAGAACGGTTGATTAGAATATATACGATTTAGAAGTATGTTAAAGTAATGTATATATTTTTGTTGTTGCAGAATGACGATGATATTTCGGTCGCAGACACACAAGACACTCAAACAAGTTTCACTGATACGGACGGTCGCGAAAGCCCTGAAGAGAGAAGAGAAATTGTGATTCCCCTAAAAAGAAAAAGACAGAGAAACTTGAGCGTTCTTCTCCTTCGGATCGCGAAGAGGAAGCATATAATATTCTAAAAAGTACATGCCAAAGAGATGAGTGTTTAACGTACGGAGAGCATGTAGGTAATGAACTGCAAAATCTAGACCCTACAGCACGAACAATCGCAAAGCACTTGATCAACAATATACTATTTGAAGCAAGTATGGGCAAATATGATGCCAAGACCAGTACTCACACTTCCACAACTCTTCAAAGCTGTGGAAATACTTCTACGGCTTTTCAAAGCTGTGGAAACACTTCCACAACTTTTCAAAGCTGTGGTAGTAATTACAGTGAACCACGCTCCATGGTATCTGCTGGTTCGCACCAATCAACGTTTTCTGTGGCCACATATAGCTATGTACAGAGATCTGACAACTTTAATGGAAACGATAAACAAAGAGAAGATGTTTTGGGTCCCAGAAATAGCTATATACAGCCATCTGACAACTTTATTGGAAACGATAAACAACGAGAAGATCCTTCGGCTATCGCAGGCAGTACTCTCGGAGTTCCTCGTACCAAAATAACATTATGAAAGCTATTTATTAAGAACAATAAAACATTTAACATTAGTAATCATAATTTCACTAACCTTGACAAAATCATGTAAGATGTCGATAAGGACTCTGCATACCTCTGGAATAATTCGTGAAATGCTTGGTTCAGATATCCGGAACAAATATATAAGTGAAGGATAGCTATCTTAAGAGGGGCCTCACGTTTTAGGAACCTGAAAACAGTTGGCACCCGTGATTTGCAACAAAATTTAGGTCATTTTGTACGCAACAAATCTAAAGAACGCAGGGAAATTAAATTTTAACACAATATAACTTGGACCTTTGCATTGGGGATCAGGTATTTTGGTTGAGTTTTATATTGTTATAAAAAAGATATAAGCCATTAAGTGATTGTGTGGTTTTGATAGTTTTGACAATTTGTGGTCACCAATATGGACACCAAAACCTGATCCCCAAAAGGAAGCCTAGAGAATTCGATTCTGAAAATATGAAATCTCAAATCATTGTATTTTTTGAGATTTGTTGTGCGCAAATTTTTGCAAACTAACATCTTTTTACTTTAGTTCAACCTCTCTACCGTCTTGATGCATGGCGCTGTATAGAACAATGACAGAAGACGACGGTCAATTCATAGACAAATAATTTTATAACTTTCTCTATGCGTCAAATATGCTGTTGTCAACACAAATCACCCACCTGTTGTCATATGTTTTGTGTTCATAAAAATATCCCAAATTTATAGTTTAGTGTGTATTGTATTTGTAAGTGATTATGATTAAGTAATTTTCATGCTAAATAAGTAAATTTGTGCTTCGTAAATGCTATTTATATTTACTCCACAAGATTGTGTTTAGTACTTCCTTGCAACAAGAATGCACTTTTTGCACCTATTACACAAATAACTACTTTTTAATGTTATTCTTATTTATTGTTGGTAAATACATCAAAGTAATCAAATATATTATGATGCGAGAATGATTTTGAGTTTTTGTTCTTTGGAATAAATATATCATGTTTATACCTGATAATAGTAATTGTAATTCCGCTTAAGTTGAATTTTATTGTTGTGTTTTTCTAGACAAATTTTGTTCTTCATGAGGTCAATTATTTCGCTTATTGTATTTGTTTGTAAATTCAGTTTTGATGCAGAGTGGAGGCATTTTATTTCAAGTAGTGCATCGTCACCTACAAGCCCTAAAATATTTTATCAATAAATGTATGTCATTTAATATGCAAAAAGATTTTATAACACATGGTAATTATTTGTTATGTCAAATATATTTACCATCAAGAGAAGCACCTAGAAAACCGTGTTGAACATCTACCCACAATCCTCAATCAACCACCACAACATTTTGTACTTGTTCAAAAATGCTCTTAGCCACTTTTCCCTTAAGAGTTCCGTACTCCATTATCTCCGTCATACAATAAGTCTTTTTAAGAACAGTTTTCACAATAGAATGACAAGGTGTATTTGTTTTTCTATTAACAACCTGTCCAAAGATTTTATAAGAAATTAGGATGGTTATCCACTTCTTAGCTTGTCTTAGCCTATGCACCATAGGTAATAGTAATTGTTGAATAAAATTAATGAACGAAGTAGGTAACATTATATTTTAAAAATCTTTGAACCATAAATATTTTAAAACTTTGTCTAGCAAAAAGTCAAAATTTCCTTGCAAATTGATTGATTATATAAGCATTTAAAAAAATCAAAGAAAATAAGAAACCAAATTATTATTAAAGGATGACTTAGTAATAGTCTCAGTTGTTGATATTAAAAAAAAATTGTAAAACAAAGAACGACTCAAAAGTTAATTTTGTCTAGTTGTAGCAGTTGCAGGGGGCTGTATCGAGTTATACAGATAGGTTTTCTTTTCTAAAAACCATTTTTTTGTGTTGTTCTTGCTGAAAAACGTAAAAACAACTTAAAAAATACTTAATTCCAACTTTTTCTTGGGTAAACCTATACTTTTCTCGCATATTAGATGGGTTGGATGGAAAAGTAATAATACCAATAATGTATTATACAAAAACAAAAAAAAAATTACCATTCAGGTGATCACACATATGTGTATCTGTCATGGAAAAAAGGAAATGAACCAACTATTTTTTTGTATAATGAAGGAAAAATGTTTCAGTTTCAATCTCCACAACACATATGATCAATCTTTGCAAACAAGGTAGAACCAAGCTTGTACATGCTGATTGTATGTTTGATTTTGTACTGTATATATCGATCTCCCCACAATATATACATTATTATTTGTCATTACAGATCTTTCGCTCTAAATTTTTTATTAGTTGTTATAGTTGCTTTGTAAGTTTTTTAAACGTTTGCTATTTTAAATTTAAATTCCTCACTGTACCTCACTTTCCTCTTTGTATTAAATGTAAAGCATTGTATTACAAGTAAATATTTCTTTGTATAATAAATTTGGAAACTCTTTGTTTATGTTATTTGTTTCTAGATAAAATTGAATATATTTACACATGTAGTTTAAAAAAGAGCCTACATGTCAAATAAAATTTGAAAGCAACCAACGGGTACTCTGAAACTGATACAAATATGATTATATTGAGGCAAATTTGTGACATGATGTTCAGACTAAATGGCGAATTTCCAATCATCTAAATTATCAACTTTTCCTCTATTGAGTTTTCTTTGCACTAAACAAACAAAAATTTATAATTATGAAAACATTTTATTATGTTCATATAAAAGGTACAAATTTTGAGAGGTAGAATGTTTTTAAAATATGTAAATTATTCTTCCATTCTTCATTTCTAGCAATTCCCACATAAACGTGGTCATTTGGTATCCATGCTATTACATAACACATGTCCTTTGATGCAATATGTAATACACCTTGTATAAGGTTATAATAGTTAAATTTTTCAATTATCACTATTGTACATTCATCAAAATGAATTATGCAATGCTTGTCTTTTGAGAGCGGTTTTAATTTTTCCTCATTCAGATACTTCAGAGGTCAGTTCACTCCAATTAAGCATTTTTCGCTTTTCACTAAGAAACCTATATTATCATTAAAACAGGGTTTTAAGAGAATATTGAAAGATAGTTGGATGATACTAGAACAAACTATCAATATTATTTATCTCACATTTTCATATTAATCAAATAATCCAGTAAACATAACCTCAAACATAGCTTTTAAAATTAAAAAATACGGATTACAGGATAATTAACATTATCATAATTATAATTTTTGATATCGAGTCGATACGATTACGTAATTTTTAACAATTTATTCCTTTCAAAAACATTTATGAAACTCTTAAATAATCAAAAATCTACACTCATTGGAAATTATGTCAACAAATTTTATTTGGATCCGTGTATATAATATTCTCTTATGTATGCACAGATGTGATGTGGTTTGGATGCAACATAAAAAACAGAGATAAGGTTTCTGTGCTCACAAGAAGTTGAAATAATTTAAATCAAAACATTCGAACCGTCAAGAGTGGAAAGACAGAGAGAGAAAATATGTTGAATAAGTAAAAGCCGATTCAGTACTACTATCGACATCTATCGTAAATATTTTGAACCAAATAATTACTAAATTATTAACTAGTATTGTATAGATTTTTAGATTTATATACCTGTGAGGAGGCCCCTCTTAATGTTACTAATAATCTAATACGAGGTGGTATTGCTTCACGGAAGTTGGTATCAGATTCTCTTAGAATCGGTTAGATCTTCCTCAATGAGTATTCAAAATCTTCTCGGCTCATTCGAGTAAAATTTCGAAACAGAGCCTTATCGTCAGCAATCAATTTGTCGTAAAACTCATTCCGAGCTTTTTGACCACCAATGTATAATTGTCTCCTCCGCCACCTCGGCTTCCTTCTTTTCCTTTTTCTATTCAATGCTATCATCAAATATGCAACCGCCGCAACCGTTTATATAGACATGATGCCGTAAACTGAAGTTGCTTGTTGCTTCTATTAAATTGATATAGACCCATGCCACAAACATATGCTACAAAGCGCATGGGACAGTGAGCAACTTGTTGCTCGAGTAACATTGCTTAAATGTTTGCGGCATAGTTTCATATCTACAAATAGGAAACATTAGACGACGTGTAGCATGCTACATGATGCCTTTTGTTGCTCCAGTGGAATTGCGCCTTAAGGCCGGCTGGAGAAGATGGTCGGTGAATATGTTACGTATGGAGTGGATTGTTGCTAAAGAGTCGGTACAAATGAAAATATGTTAATTTGATAGAGTTATGATATTGATTGCTAAAAGTATACTGAATAATTCGCCAGTGTGAACAGGTGGACACTACATAGGGAGGGGATACGAGAGGAGTTTATGAGGTTATTTGTAGTTGCGACTGAGCATCCTTCACCAGTTTCGCATTTTGAAGCTTCTGTGTGTAGGACCGGATAATATTTATTTGTTGTATTAACAATTTTCCAGGAAACTTTGTATTATTAGACCTTTGAAGTAGCGTGGTTATCATAATTACTAAGGCAGGTATTTAAGCGAGGGATATGTTTATGCCAGGGTGGGGTAGAAGGAGTCGGAAGCATATGTGAATGGTTGATGCTTATTTTATTGGTGAAAGAAGTTGTGGAATAGAGTTTAATATTGACTGATCGGGTTGGTTGTTTGCTGTTGATGCTGCATATGAAAGGAGAAGTTGCTGACGTCTTGCCAGATAAAGAGAATTTTTGTTGAACTGGACTGGAGTCTGAAGACGCCTAAGCAAAGTCGTATAGATCTGTTATATACAGACTTAAATAGGTCTGAATCTGTTTCACAAGAAAACATATATATTAAGCTAGCATAGTCAATTTTGCAGCTTATCGGAGCTTTGAATACTTTTAGGAGGGTTTTTTCTTCTGCACCCCAGTGATGACGCTATTTAATAAGTTTATCTATTCGTTAAAGAATATGGCTGAATTTTGTGAGATACTTAAAGCTTCTAGAATTCCATATACTATTGATTTTTGAGATTAAATAAAATCAACTTTAGCGGTTTTATGCAAGAATATTTTAGGCCTCAAAAAAAGTATAAAATAATAAATATACTTTATCACTTTTCTCTCAAATATCTTACATCTGATAAAAATGTTTCCTTGCAATCTACGAAATTTCATGGAAGCACTTTTTCTTGCGGTGAAATCTGAGTTCTAAAACTTGAATTTTGGTTCAGCTTGTATGAACAAATCCAGAAAATTCGCTGAGCAGTCTGTTACAAACCTATCACTCTTTTATTGACAATGCTGCCGACAAAAGATTTATTTCACAGCCATCCAAAATCAAATGACAAACGTGTAGGTGGGTGCTTACCGTGCATTTTTACTTTTAGTTTTCCTAATTCTTTACCGATCAGAATACTTTGTAAAAAAGTAGGTATAATGAGTCTAATGTGAAAAGTAACTGGAATTTAACACTAACATATTATTAGGACAACCATATTATCATTGCTATTCAATATTTTCCGAATCACAGTGAAGAAAAAAAATCATTCTACCCCATCCCATATTTTTTATTTTGAGAATCTACTAGTCTTTGTTCTTATTGTGGAACAACCCATATACGATGTGCTTTGCGGGATATCCCAAGAATAATAAAAAAATCTAACTGTGACAATTTATTCCTTAAAGACAGTGATATTGGTGATTATAGTCAAAGATAACCAATGATCTAATAAACCATAGATGAAATAACGTTCATAAACAGTAACAAACTTTGTAGCCAATATTGCTTATAGGCAAGACGTGGGGTGGAGCCGAACGGGGCACTGAGTGGGGATAACTTTGCATTTGCTATAAGATATTCGCATGGTGTTTACCAATGGTGTCGCACTTTACAGGAAAAAAGAATTTTGATAGAAAAATTCTTAGGTTTGCCAGTATAAGTTAACATTATTACTCTTTTTAATTGTACATTAAGTATGCAGTATTGGAATAGTAGATTCTGTCACTAGGTTAGAATGAAAAATTCAATTAAAGTATCGATTTTCTTCATCATTCTAACCGTGTGACAGACGATATATTCTCCACGACCAAGAATTCAATTTGGTTGGATACCTGAAAAAAGAAATAAGTTTTTCAGGAAATATCAATACAAAACAAAAATGTACAATGATGGTCCTGCCAAAGACGCCTAAAAATGTCAACACTAGATCAATTTAAGACCCATATTGCAATAAAAAGATTCTTAAATTAAAAATGTATGATAAATACCTTAATTGCGAATTCAGAACTTGCTAGTCCTTTTACATTTTTTAGCGCACTGTTCAGGGAATTAATTTTTGTTTTTTGACTTCTTACTACTTTTGCTTTTCCGTTGGGGATATTGCTTATGCGATATATAACATCATTGATCCTTTTCTTGATTAAGTATGGACTTTCCCAGGATTTTTGTAATTCTGGAGAAAATTCTTTTCTCCTCGTCAGGTTGTGCAACCACACTTTGTCTCCTTCTTCAGAACCGCCTTCTGTGGCCTGCGTGTCGTACCGACTTTTCATTCTGTCGCTGGCAACTTGAAGATTTGTTCGAACTAATTCATGAATATCGTCCAGCCTTCTTCTCAATTGGATCACGTAGTCTTCTCCTGCTAGATCTTCTTCAGGCCGACAGCCAAATACCAGGTCAAAAAGGACCCTTATTTCACGTCCAAACAGGATTTTTGCAGGTGTTTCACCCGTGGACTCATTGACGGCAGATCGATAAGCCAATGCGAATAGGGAAAGATACTGGTCCCAATCTCTCTGATGGCTGGAAACTACTTTGGACAGGTATTTTCCAATAGTCCTGTTCATTCTCTCGACCATTCAATCAGACTGGGGATGTAATGCTGTTGTCCTGATCTTCTTTATTCCCAGCTTCTCGCAAATCTCCTGGAATAGATGGCTTTCAAAATTTCTTCCCTGGTCACTGTGGACTTCCAATAATACTCCATATCGGCTGATAAATTCTTTCACCAATACATCCGCGACAGTTGTGGCCTCTTGGATCGGGATACCGTGAATCTCCACCCACTTTGTGAAATAATCCATTACAACCAGTATGCATTTGCTACCATTTTCTGTCATCGGAAATGGTCCAGCGATATCTAAAGCAATCCTTTCGAAAGGGCTTCGAACATTATACTGTTTCATAGGTGCCTTTCTCTTGCGATGTGGTCCATTACTCGTAGCACAAGTCGTACATGTCTTACAGCAGTCCTTCACATCATCGGAGCTGTTCATCCAATAAAACCTCTCACTGATTCTCTGTAGGGTTTTCTTCTCTCCCAAATGACCTACCGATGGACTGTCGTATAACTTCTTTAGTACTTCAGACATAAAGTAATTTATGCTTTGAATATACAAAAAAAAAAGGAACGGATAGAAAGAGAATTTCATATCTGCAAAAACTCATTTCTAAAAATACAGTAATATATACAAATCAAGAATTACCATTCTTGAATAATATTAAAACATGAACGAGTGGAACAGAATTAAAGTTATTCTATATACAAAACGAATAATCGAAGTTTACTGCATTTAATTCTATTTTTTTTTGACAACTTAGGCAAAATATTTTTTTAATTATGGCTTTGGGGGCTTTTTCTCCTTGTGCGATTGTTGTTTATTCCTTTTTTCTTGACTTTGGCTTGTTGTGCGCTCTACTTCTTTTACGATTTTAATTGATGTGTTACCATTCTTCACTTATAGATCTTCTTTTACTTCACTTTTTCTGCTTGTTGCTTTAGTGGCAATTTCTTCTGGTACGTTTCTAATTTCTTTCTTCATCACTTGGCCTTGGCTTGTTGTGCGTTTCACTTATTGTACGCTTTTAGTTGCAGCGTTACCATTCTTCACTTGGTTTGATTAAAATCCGATGTAAACGCGGCTCTAGATAATTTCTATAAAATATGGAATAATATTATATAGAAGTGTATTGAAAAGTTCATAAAATATGAATATAATAATAAATTTCCAATCTGGTTTAACAAAGAAATAAAGGAGACGATGATAGAAAAAAAGAAATACAGAAAGCTACAATGTATATCAAATTTTTACAAAGAAAAATAAAAAGACATGTTAAAGTGCTTATAAAAAAAGAAGAGAGTATGTACCTCATAGAATTGCAAAGAAATATATCTGATAAAGCTAATTGTTTTTGGAGTTATGTTATTAATAAAAGGAAAAATTGTTCAGATACCGGTAATTTTATATATCAACGACATATAGTGGAAGATGACAGAACCACTGACGCTATTGCAAATTTTTTCTCCTTTATTTATAATGAAAAGAAAGCTGATTACAAGTTGGATTTCGATAATGACGTAAGGAGTATTTGTTACTCTTTTTCAATTAGTTATATCTCTGACCTTGATTTTGATAATGCGGTCAGAAAATTAAAGCCAAAAAAAGCTGAGGGTTTCGCTGGTATTTTATCATATCTGTTGAAAGGTTGTGGTGAATCGCTTGAAACACTTCTCAATTATATTTTTAACTCACTTGTTCGAACAAAAGTATTTCAAGTTCAATGGGAAACTGCTATCACTAAACCAATTTATAAATCTGGAGGAAAAACTAACATATAAAATTAGCGGCCTATTTCGATAATGTACGTTGCATCTAAACTATTTGAGCAAAAAATATATAATAATGTATATAACTATATAGAAAAGTACATAGTATCCCAACAGCATGGTTTTATGTCAAATAAATCTATTAACTCATATTTGTTATAATTTGGAAATCAGGCATTCGAAACGCTGGATGTTAAATCTCAAATGGACACGATTTATACAGATTTTCGGAAAGAGTAATGGACATGTCACTGGGAAATACCATGCAAGTTCCGGAGTACCGCAAGGTTTCAATCTCGGACCTCTCTTATTTATTATATTCATCAACGATTTACGATCTGTTCTTAAGCATACTATATGCCTTTTGTTTGCAGATGATTTCAAAATCATCAGAAGAATAAACTTAGTTAGAGACTGTGTTATGATAGAAAAATATATACACAGTATATATGAATGGAGTCTGATTAACAAATTGCATTTTTATGTTAGTAAATGTAAGGTGGTGAACATTACACGTGCTAAAGATCCCATTTTATTTGACTACGAGATGGAAGGAGACACGTTGATGAGATCTACGGAAACTAAAGATTTATGTGTAACATACAATAACGTTTTTTCTTCTGCTGCACATCTGAAAAATATAGTTTCGGTTGCCAATAAAATATTAGGGTTTATAATGCGACCAACAGCAAACTTTAATAATATCTACACTATACTTTGCTCTAGTATGACCTAAATTGGATTAGAATATTTAGATATTTATAATATAAAAAACATCGTACATAGCCGGACTATAATACAGTTAGATCAAGTCATTTGAGATATCAGTTCACAACTTTATCGCTAGAGCAAAGAAGTATTTTATCTGCTATTATGTTCTTCTACAAAGTGCTCAATGGTAAAATTAACGACACCCAAATTCTTTCATCTATTTCATTTAAGGTTCCTGGACGTTGCACTTGTACAATGCTAAAGTTTCATATACCAAATGTGTTTTTAACAGTTAGGGATCCTCTTGCGACTATTATGAAAATAATAAATAATTACAACTTATTAGTGGATATTGATGGGTATTTAATAATTTTAAACTAGGTCATATTTTAAGTATCTCCATATACATTTGTTACAGATTATTGTAAACCTGTGTGAAACTCTACAATTCTTATAACTCTTATATTTGTTAGAATTCATACAATTCATACTTGGGCCATGCTATTGCTATTAGAAATGTGTTAATGTATTTTAATGTATATTCAACATTTAATTAGGCCTTTACGTCTGTTTGGTTAAAAATAAATTAATAAATAAATGAATAAAGAAATAAAAAAATAACTAAATAATTAAATATATAAATAAATAAATACATAAACACATAAATACATAAATAAATAAATAAATAAATAAATAAATAAATAAATAAATAAATAAATAAATAAATAAATAAATAAATAAATAAATAAATAAATAAATAAATAAATAAATAAATAAATGAATAAGTAAATAAATAAATAAATAAATAAATAAATAAATGAATAAATAAATAAATAAATAAATAAATATGTTTAGTTTTTAGGATATACTTTAATATAAATATATATATATATATATATTTTCTCTTTTTAATATAAGTTTTCAATGCTTGTAAATTGACCTATTGACGCTATTCATAACTAAACAACGTCAAATTGTTATTGTCTTGCCTTATTCGAGGACACATTGTATACAACGCTGGTCTTCGAATCAGGCTAAATGATTAACTACTATTTGACACTTCGATATACGGGTTCGAAGAGAATAGATATATCAACGAAACTTGTGCGTTAGTGCCGGTCTTCAGTGTTTCACGATAACAACCCTAACATAAGAAGATACAGTCCATTTATTAGAAGGGGAAGGTTGCAACCTTCGCAACCTTTGGAAGAAGTTAGGAGAAAAAAAAGGTAAGAAGTAATCCTTTGACGATTTTAATTTCCAATCGGTCAACTTTTCTACCCAAATTCAACATTTTTTTGGTAACTTCGGCGGATTTAATGTTTTCTCATTTCAAATAAAATACTCTACCAATAAAATATTTGGCCCCTTTACTGATTCCGAACTTGAAAGTGCTCTGTTGATCTTGGTTAAAAGAGTAAAACACTTATATTTCTCATCTGAGATTGAAAATTTGATAGCCGGTACGGCTTTATCCAAACCTTTCAGGAAACTGAATCCTTTTATCGATAAGAGTGGAATTCTGAGGGTGGGGGGACGTTTACAGTTTTCAGGATTAGCATATGATCAAAAATATCCCGCTATTTTACCTCGTCAGCACCGGTCGACTGATTTAATCGTAGAAAGTATTCACAAGGAGCACTGTCAACCGGGGCTTCGGCATGTACACTTTCTCATTTCTCAAAATAAATAAATAAATAAATAAATAGATAAATAAATAAATAAATAAATAAATAAATAAATAAATAAATAAATAAATAAATAAATAAATAAATAAATAAATAAATAAATAAATAAATAAATAAATAAATAAATAAATAAATAAATAAATAAATAAATAAATAAATAAATAAATAAATAAATAAATAAATAAATAAATAAATAAATAAATAAATAAATAAATAAATAAATAAATAAATAAATAAATGAATAAATAAATAAATAAATAAATAAATAAACAAATAAATAAATAAATAAATAAATAAGGAAATAAATAACAATATTTGAAATAGCATAAGTTTGGCAATCAATATGGAGGGGCACACTTTGCACGTAAATAAACAGTTGAATGTTGACGACAAGTTTATTTCTGTATGTTATATCTATGGGGTTATTAGATCTTTGAATATAACAACTTTGTGAAACTGCAAATTTGATAGTACCGAAAAAACCAATGAACTAACTGCTTTCAAAGTAGTTTCTTGAAGTGATTATAAAATATTTCAATTTTTTTACATACAAATATAAAAAGACATTCCCTGTAGCATGTTATTGTAATTTTCTTGGTTTACTAAAAACGAACGCCATTGAAGAAGCTGTAGCACGGTCGGAATTGATTTCTTATAATCGATCGATAAATAACGAAACGTTACGAACGAGGGCAGAAGTTGAAAAAGGAAATGAAAAATGCAGCTTTAATTTGTTGCGTCTTCCGAGGCAAAGCGAGCATAAATACACTATACAGCAGCACCCGATTATGACCTTAGTCAGCAAACATAATACACAACTTTATAATGGTGAACTTTACGATCAACCGATTCACAAAATTGATGAAATAAATATATTTTTAGTGAAAAATAATGGGAAATTGTAAAATATGAGTTTGAAAAGATATGAATAAGCGTTTCTGTGTGTGTGTGTGTGTGTGGTGTATATTGGTGTGTGTGGTTAGATTAGTGTGTGCGTTTGTGTCCAGGGATTTAAAACTAGAGTATTAAGAAGTTTCTTACATCAAAAATAGACTTATGAATTGAGAGCTTCGACCAGACCATCGCATGATTTGGTAGAAGCCACAAATATTGACTCATCATCAACATATGAATTCTGAAGGCATCCAGCTTCTTGACAACACTGGGCTATAATCAAGACTCAAGACGATAAAACCTTTTGAGTTAGTGTGTAGGAAAAACCACGTTTGAGAAGTGGAAACTTCGTCAATACAAATGCTTTTTAACAAAGAAAAAACCCTAGGAACATTAATGAGTTCACATTATTCGTATTTCTATCTTTGTTACTTGAAATAGAATATCAATTATACTAAAATCCTTTTTGCACCACAAAGAGCATTCTGCCTTAATAGAAATTATGTACTTAAAATAACAATGTGTAAATAATGGATGGAAATATTGGTAAATTAATTTCAATCTTGTTAGAAACTCAATATTTAAAAATAACTCAGCCAATTCAGCTCTCTTCAGAACCAAATCTGTTGATTTTCTATGTAGGGCATGTTAACAAATTCAAATCATATCTATGTTATTTACCAACATCTGCTAAAGTTTAATTTAATTAATTATCGACAAAGTATTTTGAATGATGCTTTACTATTACTGAAATAAAAAAAAATGTTGCAATGATTTCTAGCTTGAGAGCTACATAACCAATTTAAAGATTAATTTATAATCAAAGGCTGCAAAAGCCTTCGAGTTTCCTAGGCGATTTGCTCAATTTTGTTTTATCAAAGATTTGTCTTCTAAAACTTGTCTAATCTGGAGTAATAACTGTGCGAATAGTGTAAGCGAGAAGCTTTCGTTTAACTAAATGGTTAATTCGGCCAGTAGCGGTTCAACCAACCCAATTTATCTATGATTAAAAAAATGAGACGACTAATGGAAAATTATTCGAGAGATAATTTCAGGAAAATACAATAATACGGAGGAATAATAAACAAAATTAAATATTATACAAAATAAATACTTAACACACAGTAGAATCCACTTAGAATCCACAAGTAAACAATATTTATGCTTTAAGCCAAATTATTTCCTAAAGTTGGCTGTCATGTACTTTGGTCGAACATTATCTGAAATTTTGTACTTTCAGACGAAGTCAACCACCCATACACTTAATTGTAAAACTGGTGTACATGAAATTCGCACAAATGGCCGTTTCAATCCCAGAAGATGTTTACAGAAGTCCAGAGGGAATTCGGCGCTATTAACTCAGCCCACGTAGTGCCCTACTGGTGATATATAGTACACTGAAATGAGCAAAAATAGAAGAAAATTTTTGTGATAAGCTGATTTTTTCTGAGTTGGGAGTTAATGGGGGTAGCAATACAGGATCGAAAAGTTCCCACCCCTAACTGGTAAGCTTCACCCCTATTGTGACACCGCGTCCGTTTTTCTATAATATCTTGTAAATATGATATTCTACGGCAAAAACAGAGGTATGGAATAATGTTCACAATTAAATTTTATATGAATCATGTCCTATAGGTCGTTTGCAGAATACTAAGGGTTTTTACGTTAACCGGTCGCATAGGTAGGGGTAGGTACCAAAAACGCTTTTGGTGGGCAACACATTATTCTCTTTTGTAGTATTTGGCTTAAGCAACTTCTTATCTTGGAATAGTTTCATAAGAATCAAAAATACTCATTATTACACCCTGAACCAAACTCGTTTCCACACCACCCAGGAGGTAGAGTTTGCCGGCGAGTTTTTTTATGTGGTTTCCCCTTTAGGCCTAATCCACTAAAGTCATTTATTCTTGCTCGAATTCAAAATCCTTGGCACGTTCCGCATTAGAGCATCTTTGTCCATGATAGTTCACACATATAACCGAACATTTTAAACCAACCTTGAAACATCCACATCGCTTTCCGCAGCCCATTTGGCAGGCACACGATATTAGTTTTAAGATTGATGAAGGAGCTGGTGCCTCAGTAGCCAAACCAGGTATTTATATATCACCTGATTTCTCCCATCCCCATTCTTCTGGCTGTAAAACATTACCACACCAAGCCTGAATTTGGTGGTAAGCCCGCAACGAATGTTGTTGCAAAGCTGCAAAAATCGGGGGTAGTTTTACCAAAGTAACCGTGTGACTAGAATTGCCAACCGAGGTGTTAAACAGAACATACCTCTGATGATTTATTGACGATTCATTTTTGTATGCTTTATATAGTGCAAGTGTAAATTTTTTGCCTCCCTCAGTAATCTCCTGGTATGTAGAATTTGGTTTGTTAAAGGTTTCAACAACTTCTCGTAAATTTGGATTCGAATATAACAGGTTTGTTGTTTGGAGTTTGCCTTTACCAAAAAAAGCCGACGTTGTGTCACTACCACTATATGCGTGAGCAAAAAGAACTGTTTCCCTTGAGTTCTTAAGGACATTTGACATCTGTAAATCTTAAGAACTATCATTTCTTGCTTTTATAGAACCTTGGGCCTCTCTTAGTAGTCTTATATCCTTTTCAGTTGGCGTAAGGTCAATAATTAAGGTAAGAAGATCGACATCTTGTCCTACAACTAAGACCATTTCGGATTCAAAAGTTTTTCGAATGGCAGTCAGTATCATCATATGCAGTTATAGTTTCTATCTCTTCATTTTGAAAGGCGTGAACTAGTTGAGAAATAAATCGTTCTTTGTTGGCAAGGTTACTTAATAATTTTTCTTTTGTGTCCGTAATTGGCGTATTTTCTTCAAAAATAACCCCGTCGGTTTGTTTCCTTTGTCCTTTTTCTCACCCCGCATACCCTCTATGCCTATGTAGCTTTGACTTTATATTGTATTTCGATGCGTGAGGCATTCTTTATTAGCTACCTGCGATTTGAAATATTATCGGGTTGCGTGGTATTCAGTATGTGCCGTGTTTAATATAACGACATTTTAATTTTTGTTTAACCCTACAGTTTACGCTTTAATAGCAAAAAAAAATAATAAAAATATCGAAAAATTTCATATGACCTTTGTCATAGAAAATTTTGTGATCAACATTTTTGTGTACATATGTTTTTCTGTAACATGGAGCGATTAAAAGATATTGCAAAAAAACCAGTGCGGTGTCCCTAAAGGGGGTGAAAGGAGGATGAAGCTTACTCCTTTGGGGTGGGAACTTTTTGGATATGTATTCCTACACAAATAAGCTAACTACCCTGAAAATTTCAGCTTATTATAAATTTTTTCTTCTATTCTGCAAAAATTTGCTAATTTCCGTGTATTAATATCTTATTTCTATTATTCCCACCCGAAAATAGCGGCGCGATTATTCGGTTCCAGCGGTTAAGTCCAATTATTTACTATAAGGAGAGCTCGTGCTCCGCTTTTGACTTATTTGTATCGTGTTTTATTGTATATTCTACTTGCAAAATGCGCAGGTAAGTTCATTTATGTACTAATATTATATATAAGAAATAATTTGTGTATGTAAAGTTTGTGTAGAAACGACATTTTCAATAAAATTCATTAATGGGACATATATGTCCCAGTTGTATTACTATGTGGGATTTATTTGTCCCAGTAGTATTATTATAAGTAAAATGCGTTCTTTTTTCAGATATAAACCTTTGTCTGAGAATTAGTTAATAGAACTGACAGAAGATTTCTCTTATAAGGAAGACGAATCGTTTATTGATAAAGGTTTAGAGTATGTCCAGTCATCTTCAGAAGCATCAAGTGTAGAGATTGTGGGACCATCTGTAAGAAAAAGGAAAGAAAGGAAAATCCCAGCAAAAATTAAACCAAATAAAAATTTACATTTCACATAAAGTTCTTCCACATCAGAAGGTTCATCATCAGACGTTTCTGAAGAAAATATGATAATGCAGCAGTGACAAATATGGCGATAGTAATTTTAGATCAATGGAAAGTTCTAAACAACAATTTTGTTCCAAAATTACGTATTCCAAATAAACAACCTACTACAGCTCTGGCAAAACTTGATAGGTCATCTTCAGAAATTGAGGTTTTCTTAGAACTGTTTCCTATGAACCTTTTCCTATGCATCGCTGAAAAATAACGAAGAAAGGTTAAAAATATTACAAGATAAAAAGAAAAAGCCGATACAGAAAACTGATCAGTATGAAATAATGATAGTACTTGGCTGCTTCTTCATAATGTCGTACGATGGAATTTCTGTACAACGTCACTATTGGTCTACCAATATTTCACTTGGCAACACAACAATCAAACAAGTCATTTCTAGAAATAGATTTCAACTTCTTTCTTCGTGACTATATTTCTATTTCCCAAAAAGCTAAAAGTTGAAGTACTTTCTAAAGTATCGACGTGGCTATGTCCAACTTCAAAGGAAGAAGTAGACTATACCTTCCCCTAAAGCCCATCAAAAGATGTGTCAAATAATGGGTTAGATGTGATTCAAAATCTGGCTACACATATGATTCGGGAAGAGATGAAAATTGAAAGTACTATTCGAGATACAGATGTCAGCCTCTGTTTTTACAAGTACTCATCTTATAAATACGCTATCTTTTGCGGCAACTGGTACATCAATAATCCCCAGAAAAAAATATGCCAAAATTCATTGTGAACATATGAAGAGAACAAAGTGAATCTCAATTCATGTGCAATCAGTACGGCACATGTGCAGTTTTATGGAAAGACACTAAAGATGTCACAGTGCTTTCTAATTGTCATACGGGTGGAATTACTGAGTTGAAGGGAAAGGCCAACGATGGTACTTGAAGGGAAATTCCTTGACCAAAGATGATTGAGTTTTATAATAAGCATGTGGAAGGAATTGTTCTTTCAGAAGAACTTCTGTACGACATGGACAGAAAGATGAGTAAATTGTGGAAAATAGTTTTTTATCCGCTATTGATGACATCTGCTGTAAAGTCATGGATCGTATTTACGGAATAGAAGGGGCGAGAAAATATAACAAATTTTTTGGATTATTTACTTCATCTGGTCGACAGCACGCGAAGGTAGTACGCCAAAAACAATATGGTAGGCCATCATCAAGTTCCAGGCTCATGAATATAGGGGATCACTTACTTATCGAAAGGCCCACTAGAAGAAGGTGTCATCGCTGCACTAAAAGGAAGCAGGAAAAAAGAGCCACAACAATTTATGCGACTTGTAATGTACCATTATGCAAAAGCTGTTTTACCCCCTATCACACCTAGTTTATGTTAAATAAAAAAACATTCCATATATTTTTTGCGATGTAAGAATAATAATTACCAGTGGGATATTTATGTTCCACCTTTCAAACCAATGAGACAAATATGTCCCGAAACCCCAAAATATTTCCCCACTTCAAAAAATACATGAACAATTATTTTTTTAATTCTTTGTTATCCATTTCAATGGATCATGAAAAAAAATGGGACTGAAAGGGATAGTGTAGCAGTGTCTGAATTATTGAATTAAAAGTATAGGAAGGATAGCTGCAATATAAAGTCATAGACAGCATGCAAGACGGAAATAGTCAAATATGACTTATTTTATTTTTGTTATTGCATTAGTTCGAGCGTACGTGTTCGCTTTTGGAAGTTGTACCTATATAATTTTATTTTGTTTTTGAATAGTTATTTGTGTTCTTGTTTTTGTTTTTATATAGGTGTTTACTGGGATCAATTAGAATAGTGTTTTAAGTATTGAAACATTAGATTAGAAACAAAATGGTTAGCTGTGCAACTTGCGGTTGCTCTAATACCACTAAAAATAACTCTCTAGGGATCACTTTTCACAGCTAAGTTATTATTTCGTGATGTACTTTAATTAATGTTAATTTTTAATACTGTTAGGAAATCGCAACTGGTGTAGTCCCTGACTCCGACTCTTCCTAATATCTAGAAGTAAAAATTTTGGCGGAAGCACACCGATTTCAGGGAAGAACTACTTCTTGGTGATTGTTTTTTAGAACATTTCTAAGGAGGTCGATTGTTTGTTGGGAGTCGCATACTAGAAATTTCAGAAATTCGTAGGCTCCAGATGACGTTTTAATTTATTAGCAACAACCTGCAAACCGTGAGCCAGTCTACAGTTTGATTTCATAGCAGAACAGTGAACAAGTGAATAAAAAAGTGAACTCAGTTAAAAAGTGAATTTAATACGAGTATAAACTAGAAATTAAGTGTACATAAATTAAGTATAAGTGTATAAATAAATTACGGTTATCCCACCCGTTATGTTAAGTACAATTTAAATAAATAAGAAAAACATTACATAGGTGTCAGGTATGGGGTAATATAAATAAATAGATACGTGAAAATGGCTAAGTGACTATGTTAACTGAAAATGACGGAGCTAAAAGCAGAATTGAAAAATAGTGAGTTGGAAACGTCCGGGAGGAAAAGTGAATTAGTAGAAAGACAATGGCAATCTCAGCAAGCTCTGTTAATATTTCTGCTAATATAGACGAGAAGATTACCACTATGAAAAGCGATATTTCTGCTAACATTGACAAAATTTCTGCTAATATGGACGAAAAGATTTCAAATATGAAGAACCATATTTCTGCTATGAAGAATGATATTTCTGCTTACATGGAATATATTTCTACCGATATCTTGTCAATAAAAAATGATATTGCTGCTGAAGTTGGAAATAAAAGTTCGTCTCTGAAATCGGATATTGGGGATAAAATGGCAACTAAGCACGAAAAAATCAAAGAGTTAGATAGAAAGATGACAGATTTAAGATCACAAGACACGTCAGCAGAAGAAAATATGATCGAACAAATAAAACCCTGCAAGCCATAAACACAACCCAAGATAGAAGATATTGGCAGTCTTGTCAGAGTCCACGCCTCAACGTTCGACTGAAAGACATCGTGGACCTATTATGTAAAACAGTTTAAGGCAGCCGCTAGAGTGAATAATTGTCCGATAGGGAGAAGGCAGTGATCTGAACCATCGCACTTCGGGGAGATACCTTAGATATACTTCAGCCGATACCACTTGATGAAACGAATGAGTTCGAGCAGCTGAAGAAGTGGTTGCAAAGAATGTTGAACCCGCCAAGAGTACGGAATGGATAATGCCCGACTAGTTCGATTTGCTTCGTAGCTGACATCCAAGAAGACATGATTATGGGAATGGACGTAATGAATCTACATGGTTTCCAGCTGGACTTTACAAACAGAACTATTATAGTGGTTTCCGAAGAGGTATTCCTTCACTCATATTAAGACAACACGATGTTGGAAGCTGTACAGGAAGATACCGTTCAACCTGCACGAAGCGAAACCATAATAGTAGCGCGGCAACAGGGAATCGTGGAGGAACCACGACGAAGAGGTTGGCAGAGGAGAACTAATTAGAAATGGATTGGTAAGACGAAGGAGATCTGAGTACAAGTAATTAACGTGAACGATTACTTAATTATCATTAAGAACCAAACCAGGATTGGATACTGCGTACTAGTGACGTCTATAGTTCGTCAAACAACGACAACTAACAATTTCAATGCCGGATTCGAACATATATTATCAGTAGCTGGTCAATACTGGAATTGAGCTGAGAAAAGGAAAATCATAGAATTTCTCTTGCAGTATCGAGAACTGTCCATACCAAAAGCAGGGAATACTGGTAGAGCTTCAGCCGTCAAATTAAAAATCAATAGTGAGAATGCCAAGCCAATTAGGCAATCAACTCGAATACTACCACGAGCGAAGAGAAAAGAAAGCTGAAAGATTAATTCGAGAGATGGAAGAAGACAAAGTGATAGAGCCATCTAGAAAAAGGATGAAACTACGAGATTCTGCGTGGATTATTGCCAACGTGACAAAGATATAAACTATCCTCTCCATCGAATCGACGATAAGTTAGACACTTTTGCCGGCAGCAAACTGTTTTCCACCTTGGACCTGAAGTCTGGTTATTGGCAAGTAGAAATGGACCCAGAAGACAAAGAGAAGACTGCTTCCACCACCGGATCTGAATTATGGAAATTCAACGTCATGCCATTAGGGCTCTGAAATGCACCAGCGACATTTGAAATACTCATGGAAAATGTCTTGAAATATATGCCTGGTCTATATGGATGATATCGTAGTAATGGGGAAGACCTCTGACACCTGAGGAATTTGGATGATATATTCAAATGACTTAAGCTCGAAGAAATGTCAGCTATTCCAAAACCGAGTCAACTATCTGGGTCATATAGTGAGCAATGAAAGAGTGGCGGTAGTTCCAGAGAAAATTGTTTCCATTCAGCAATGGCCGCAACCAACCGACAAACATCAAATTAAGAGTTTCCTTGGACTTTGAACATACTATCAAAGTAGTATTTTTAAATTAAACTCAAGGTCTCTAGTTAATTCCACAATATAATACAATTGTCAATTTTTTAGAATTTTCAATAACTTGTATTATATTGTGGAATTAACTAGAGACCTTGAGTTTCATTTAAAAACACTAATATGAGCATATTACATGAAGTAAGGGTCGAGACAGTCAATTTCATACTATCAAAGATTTATCAGGCAGTTTGGAGATATTGCCAAGCCGCTAACTTGACTGAAAGAAGAAACAAGAGCCTTTTCGTTAGGACGAAGACTGCCAAACGGCTTTTGAAACATTGAAGAGACATTTAACCACGGTGCCGATATTAGGATATCCATTACCAGAGAGACACTTCATTCTCGACACTGATGCAGGCAACGTAAAAATTGGAGAATTGCTCTCACAGATCCAAGGAGGGCAAGATAAAGTGCTGGGATATCTCAGTAAAACCTTCTCCAAACTTGAACGATACTACTGCTTCACGAGAAGAGAACTTTTGGCGGTTATGAAGTACGTTGAACACTTTAACCAGTATTTATATGGAAAAAATTTCTTAATCCGGACTGATCCTGCAGTACTAAGTGGTTGATGCCGTACAAGATCAGATCGCTAGATGGATTCAACGACTTCAAGAGTACGATTTCAACGTCGACCATCAATCTGGTGTTAGTCATCGAAATGACGACTCCCCGTCTAGGCGGCTGTGCCCAGCAGGCTTATCTCACTGCAACACGGTGGAATCTAAGGGAGCTGCCGTTTCAAGAACTACAGCAGACAACGAACAATGGTCACCCACCAGGATCAGAGAAGATCAAGTGAATGATCCTCACCTAAACATGATTCGGCAATGGAAGGTAGAAAATCGGCGACCGACCTGGCAAGAAGTATCAACCCACACTCAAAGCATATTGGTATCAGTGGGATTTCCTTGTCCTGGAAGAAGGCCTGCTGAAAATAATCTATGAAAACCATTATGGTTCCGAGAAAAGCAGAATGCTGCTTATGCCGAGAACTAGAGTAGCTGACGTACTGAGGAAGTTAAACGACAGCCCATCAGTATGTCATCTGGGAGTTAATAAAACCCTTCAGCGAGTCCGTGGAACGTTTTATTGGATAAACAGCTCCGACGATGAGAATCCAACTGATATAAGAAATGTATGACTTGTGCTACGATTAACGGACCACATCATAAGAGAAATGCACCCACGAAACAATATAATGTTAGAACCCCTTTCGAAAGGATTGCTTAGATATCGCTGGTCCATTTTCGACGACGGGAAATTATGGTAAATACAACCTGGGTGTAATGAATTATTTCACAAAGTGGGTGGAAATTTACGCGATCCCGAATCAAGAGGCTACTCGCATGTACTGGTAAAAGCCGATACGGAGTGCCCTTGGAAATCCACAGCGATCAAGGATGAGATTTTGAGTCCCATGTATTCCAGGAAATTTGCGTGGCATCCACAGCCAGGCGGAATGGCCGAGAGAATGAACAGGACCAAAGTAGTTTCCAGCCACCAGTGAGATTGGGACCAGTACCATTTGCGTTTATTTATCGGTCTTCCATAAATGAGTCCACGGGTGAAGCACCTGCGAAAATCTTGTTTGGACGTGAAATGAGGCTTCCTTGTAACCTGGAATTTGACTGTCAGACTGGCGAAGATCCAGCAGGAAAATATTACGTGATCCAATTGAGAAGAAAGATGGACGATGTCCACGAATTGGATCAAACCAAATTTCAAGTTGCCAGCGATAGAATTAAAAAACGGTACGACTTGCAGGACACAGAATGCAGTTTCAAAGAAGGGGACTAATTATGGTTACACAACGTGACGAGGAAAAAAGGGTTTTCTCCAAAATTACAGAAATCATGGGAAGGTCTGTACTTAATCAAGAAGAGGATCATTGACGTCTTCTATCGCATAAGCAAGATCTCCAATGGATTTATTTATAATGTATCAATACTGCAATTAAAAGTTTGATGCATTCTAGTGGTCCAATTGGGCTGACCACTTAATCATAATGAACATTATTAAACGTTAAAGTTTCCGACAGTATATTTGGTGTGCTTAAAAACTTCGGCTTTGTGACATTGAATACATGAATTTGTCCACAGACGTACATTTTTATTCATACAAGTCCAAAAATATATGTTTCAACTGCTTTAGTAGTGGATTTGTAACCTATATGAGCTACATTATGTACTTTAAGAAAAGCACTATAACGTAAGCTTCGAGGAATATATATTCTTTGTTTATTATTAGAAATTTCGTACCAAATTTTAAAATTATGCGTTTCAATGTTGATTTGTTTAGATGAAAATTTTCTATCCACCTTGTTTAAAGAATTTTGTTTCTGTAAAAGATTAGTTCACTTTTCGTCCAAATTTTGTTCACGAAATATATCTTGTAAAGTAAAATTAATGTTATCGATTTGATCTTGCTCAATTCGCCTTAAGAAATCAGCGACTTCTTCATTGTTGCTTCCTACTTATTTAATTTTGCTAGTGAATTGTAAAATATATTCAAAATATTTAAATTGACGTGGTGATCTCTCGGAGGACATTGTTAGTACAAAATAGAAACAAAATGTTATCAATATGTGTCATTTAATGAAAATAGTACGAGAACCTACAAGAATATTACGAGAGCGTTACCTATAACCATATCATATAACTGGCGCCCTAACGTAAAGCTGTTATCAAGATTCACAGGAACGATAGTGGTTAGTGTACGATATCGCTGGAGTCTGTTATTATCCGTTCCTCGCGATTCACTGGTTGAAAACCATTTCATACGTGGACTGTTTTTGTCAGTTTCAACTTTATGCACTTGCGTTCAAGAGAAGCTACAACTATGCCGAATACAACCGAAGCAGTACAACAGGTAGTAATGACAACAGATACGTTACAGAATCTCATTGCAAGCTTACAAGGATTAAGCACAAATCAAGGTCCTCACACTCTAAGGAATAGTTCCAACTTTTCTGCATGTTAGAGTCGTTTTGCTGGTAAACAAGACGAAGATATTGAGGCATTCGTTGATGCTATAACGGTATAAGGAATGTTTAAACATTTCTGAATGCTCTTCGATACGCTTATGGGTATCAAAAACCAGAATATTTTAGTGTATCGTGAACTTTTTTCTTGTTAACAAGCCGCAAATGAGAGAGAGGGAGAGAGAGAGAGAGAGAGAGAGAGAGAGAGAGAGAGAGAGAGAGGGAGGAGGGAAGGAGCAAAGTCCAGACGTGACATTGCGCGAGTGATGAGCAGTCACTCTTGATCTGGTTATATATGATTATTTTTCAAAATGGCTGGACATTAAATTTATTAGAAATAAATCAGCCAATGCAATAATTAACAATTTAAAAAATATTTCCCGTAATTTTGGTATACGCAGTGAAATAATTTCAGATCATATACCAGTTGATTCAAGGGAATGTACAAAAGTTGCACGTATTGGAGATTTAAATTCACGTATACCAGTCCCAGGTATGCTCAAGCGAGATTGCTAAGAAAATCTTATTAAAAACTCACACAGAAAGTCTAATTATAGAGTATAGAACTTCACCTGTGCCAGGTACTAATTTTTTACCTAGTGAATTATTAATGTATAGGAACCTTAAAACTAAGTTGGTAGTCAACTTACTTACAAGAGAAATTTTGATTGGGTTTGTTGTTTTTGAGTAGGTGTTTTTGGGGATGTTCGAGATAAGGCCCTGATATAGGATACGGTTCCTCTGCAGGGCGGGATTGAAGATCTTTAGATGGGGTTTGTGTGCGCGTTCGGTGGGGGTTGGGGGGTTGTGTTTGTGTTGAGAGGGTATATGGTTGGTAGAAGAATTCGAGGGGAGGCGGTAATTTATCGTGTGTGTTAAATATGAGCTAATGGCTGGAATAATAATAATAATCGTAAATCTAAAATTTCGTCGATACGTCGGCCCATTTGGCTAGTGAATAAATTCACCATGCTACAGGAAAAAACTTGAAAAACCTGCAGCATCGACGCGGGGGGTTGGGGCTCGAGGATTTAAGTGGAAGTACTTTAACTCCTGATGGGAGTGAAAGCGAAGTGAGCACGCCTGCTTATGTTTGTGATAGAGCAGTGGTGTCGATATATGGACGGAATTAGGTGACGAAGAGTGTCGGCTATGATGTCTCTCGAGTTGGGAATGGTGTTCATTAGGGTTACAGTTAGGATTTCTATGATGATTTTTGAGTCTGTAGAGAGTTCGAAGGGAATTGGTGGCTTTTCGAGAGTGACTGGGGCGGTTTCTTGGGGGGTATTTGATATGGTTAGCCTATGGGGGCAGCGAGGGTGGAAAGCGGCGTGAGGTCCGCCACAATTGGTGCAAGTAGGAGTACCGGACTTGGGGCATTTTTCGGTGCGGTGGCCAGCTTGGTCGCAGGAAGGGCATATCGGTTGAGACGGACAAGAATCGGAAGAGTGTCCGGATTTGGTGCATCTATTGCAATATTTTGGGACGGGGGGCAGAGTGTTGGCGCTGGATGGTTCACACTGGTTCGGGAGGCCAAAAAATCAGATGCTGGAAGTAAGGGCTTGGTAATAGTGGATCTCGGAGTGTGTGATGTTGATTTATTAGTGGATTTGGCGATAATTCGCCAAGTTTTGACGAAAGGGAATTGTTGATCGTGAAGAATTTCTTCGAATTCTTCGAGAGGGATCGTTGGATCTACATTCCTGCAGACAAGTGAGAAAGAGTGTGTTAGGGTTTTGTCTGGTTGGGGTGGACGTTGCGTGGAGTTTAGAGTGTTTATATTGATGTTGGGGTCACCAGTGGAGTTTTGGATTTTTCTGAGGATTGTGTTTACTGACAACGTGGAAGAGGTTTTGAGGAGGGCTGTTCTATTGAAATTTGCTTTTAGATATAGTATGTGTCCGTTGAGAAGTTCGAGGGTGTTTAAAAGGGTAAAAAGAGATTTTTGGGTTGAATATTGGGGTGGGAGGTTTCTGAGGTTCAGAGTTTGGGTGTATGTTGTGTTGTTGGCGGGGGTTGGTTAGGGGATCGGAGTTTTGTTTACCCGACGAGGATGAATTCATCCTCGACGGGACTGGTTGGTTGTCGGGAAATTGAGGGAGTGGGGGTTGGAGATCTTACAGAGGAACTGTAAGAACTGGGGGGGTAGGTGGTGGAAGTGTGTATTGAGGTTGAAGCGGTGGGGTTTAGAAGGTTAGGGGTTGACGTGGAAGAGTTTTGAGGGTTTGAGGTTGGCGTGGATAAATTTTGAGAGATTGGGGAGGATGAATAGGAAGATTCGTGTTTGCAGAGGTGCGCTAGTCTTTCTTTAGCCTCTACGAGCTGTAGGAGAGTACTGTTCCTTTCGTCAAATTTCTTTTGTAAGGTGCGTTGTATGTCGTGTTGGTGGGTTTGGATGCCGTTTTGGTGTTTGGAGTTTTGAGAGTTTGGGGAGGATGGATTAGAGTCTTCGAGTATAGATGTTTGGAGTAATTTTTTTCTCTGAGTTCGTCAAGTTCTCGGAGTAAGCGAGGGGTTGACGTGGAGGGGTCTGTGGAATCCTGGAGTAGAATTTTTTGTTGAAGTTCGTCGAGTTGTCGGGAATAGTCGATAAAATTGGGAGGTTTGGCGTGTGGTGCTTTGGGATGTGGTGCGTTGGGATCTGCGGGTGCGTCTGGAGGACATTTTGGGTGTTTTTATTTGTGTTGTGAATAGGTGTGGACGGCGGTAAAAGCTAATATCAACAGCGGACTCACTGCTGGAGGGAGTTGCCTCCCCAGTTGAGGGTGTCCTGACTTATTAGCTTTCGTGGGTGTTTTATATTTACCTGGTTTAATATCCTTCCTACGTCTGGTGTAATTTGTGTTGTATTAGTTGCGAGTTTCTTCAGGGTTTCATAAATAAAAATTTGTTTTAAAAGAAACAGTTGTAACACTTCCAAGTATTACAAGAACTGTCGAACTGAAAAGTTCGACAGAGCACGTGGGTTCGTAGATTTTTGGTGGAGGCGTCCAAGCTGTCGGTGAGGTCGACTATGAGTTGGTTTGAATCTGTGACCAACTCTCCTATTACACCTTCCTCTAACGATGGACTGGAACAAGTGTAGCCGCAAATGAAAAACAGATGTTTGTGTAAGCAAGGCTCGTGCGCTGTTGTCATGTTTTAAGGGTGGATCTTAGAGCACGCACAACTCGATATGGTTTATAGTCTCCTTAACGCATGTATTAGAGGCAAGGTATCCAGAGATCAGAACAATCCCTGCTAATCTCTAAAAATGTCACGCTCACATCTGCAAGTATTTTAAATAACACTGGAAAATCGAAGCACTGCTCATATTGTAGAAATTTTGGACACCAAAGAGACGATTGTCGTAAACTATCATTTCACTCAAAAGAATAATCCTCTTCGTCTGATGTCGTTAATAGTCCAAAATCACCTTTCTCAAATGTCAGTGTTATCAGTTCTGGAAAAAATTCTCATATCTTCTGTTATGGGTGTGAAACTCCAGGTTTTGTCCAAACCTATTGCCAAAAATGTAACAAACGTACTGACATAAGTTATGTTTCAGCTTCAGCAGAATTTCTATCTGCTTCTTTAGATCTTAATAACTCTCAAGCACAAATATATCCAGGGTTATTATGGTTACTGCTTCCTTGATTCAGATGGTCAAGTGAGTATCGCAGGAGTTACTTTTAGAGATATTATTTGCAAAGATGAAATTCCCTACATTACAAAGTCCATGGTTATGACCTTGACTGATGGTAAAACTACTATAGTCAATGCCTTATTTTTCGAGGTCACTGTTATACTCGAAGATCGAGAACATCCATTAACCTTGTGTGCCGTACCTGAACACGTGCAAATCAGGACACTCCTAGGCGCTGATTTTCTTAAAATAGCATACAGCCCTATTCTAAGAAAAGCCGACCCTTAGTCAAAGCTTACTCCAAGGGGAAGTATCAGAGGAAATATCCGCTAGTCGCCTCCTTACAAGAGCCGAACAAAATTACTGTATGACAGAATTGTAATCCTTAGCTGTCGTATGGGCAGTCAGTAAGTACCGAGGAGATATTGAAAATTCTAAAATACACATTCAGAGTGATCAATAACCTCTAAAGTGGTTGATGTCCATTAAATATCCGTCGGACGATTTTCAAGATGGGTTCTCACACTGATAGCGTACGACCTGAGAATCAACTATACGCCTGGACCTCTCAATGTGGTGGCAGGCATGCTATCGCGCCCACCAATATAAAATGTCGGAATTACTTATATGCAGGTTGATTTGCTTCAGCAGACCGCTAGTGTTGGAATACTGGAACAAATGAACATTCCGGATTTACGAAAAATTATCAATTCATTTGAGAATCCCAACGCCAATTCTATTGATTACACAAGAAGGTGTGTGGAAGAGGGTATTTTGTAAGTACAGGGGTTCATTTTAGATCTACTCCCGAGCTCGAATGTGAAGAAGCGCAATTTGTCGCTCCAAACACTCAGGTAACCATTTTTTCAATTGAGTATCACAACACCCCATTATCTGGCCATTATGGTGCTGCGCAGACGTACCAAAGGATCGTCAGTAGGTACTCTTCGACTGGCATGAGAAAGGACATCATTGACTATGTTGGAAAATGCCTCCACTGCCAACGTTATAAGGCAACTAATCTGAAACCAGCAGGACAATTAATTTCAAACACACGTCCAAGCTCATCGATTCTCAAACCATAGTTGTAGATCTATTTGGTCCACTTCCAGAGACACCCGATGAATATAGAAGGGTTTATGTCATCGAGGACACAGCCAGTAAGTGGTTGAAATATTCCTCTTAAAGGTTGATACCGCAGAAAAGAACGCGCTTCTTAGTTGACGAATTTATCTTGAGATTTGGTCTACCCAGACGTGTTATAAGTGACAAAGTAACACAATTTGTTAGTGCGATTATGTAGCAGGTGGCCCATTGTTTGGGGTTCAAACGAACTCTTGCCCCGGTTTATTGGCCTGCAGCAAATCCAGTAGAATGTAAACATAGAGATCTGTAACCTCAATTGGCAATTCTAACCGGTGCCGACCAAACAGCCTGGAAAGACCAAATCCCGGCAGTGAGATTCGCTGTGAATTCCGTTACGTCGCAGTCAACAGGGTATAGTGTGGCATACCTTACTTTCGGTCGTGAGTTGCGTACTCCTGATACCGCGTAAAAAGAGACTTTGAGGCTATTGTTCAGAGCGATAACTTTGTGCCCGAGATAATGCCCTACATACAATCTGTAAGAAGTGTTTTACATCGAGCTCGTGAAAATGATGAAGCGATCCAAGATCGGTCCAAAACTTACGGTGACGCTCTTCAAAGTGTCGTACAAAGTGCTAGTGGATATACACGCGCTCAGTAAAGCGGAAGACCCATTTACTTCGAAATTCGCACCGCGTCGTGATAACCGTACGTGATTACAAAGGTTGTTAGTCCTATCACTTACGAAGAGTCTTCACCTCAGGATTTGGCAGTTCTTCTAGGGAAGTATCACGGGTCCGCGCTGACCCTCTACCGTGAGGAGTCCGATGCTGGAGAAATATCCCCTCCCCTCCAGTTAGACCCTTTCGTAAAAGAAGCCGTCCTCCGAAAATTTCTTCGAATGTTCCCAATGATCACCATGTTATTATTGCTAGTAGCCATTCTTGTTCCTTGCTCCTACTTGAGGTATTCTGCGTGGAGCAAAGGGGGAGGCTATAACAACTTATATATTTAAGTATTCAGGATAATCAGTTAGAATTATGATTTTATGTCAAGTTAGGGTAGAAAAAGCTATCACTACGTTTTTAAGTTTGCCTTTTCTGAAATTGAGTCTGGTGGTCAATGTCAGTACAAAATAGGAATAAAATGTTATCAATCTGTGTTATCTTTTGAAAACAGTTCGAGAACCTACAAGAATATTAAGAGAGCATTACCTATAACTATCTCATATACTATAGAAAAAGTGTTAGGGTGTTTAATCGGTTGATCTAGGTGGCCATTTTAACATTGGGCCTCGTCTGCATATCCAACAACCAGGAAATGTTTCGTTTAAAAACTGTCGTACCTTTAGAGCGTAATGTGGAGTTGCCCCATCTTTAGAAACGCCAGCAAATATTTTGGAATATTATCATCTTTTCCTAAAATTCTTGTTTTTTCAAGAGGAACATCTTCTCTCAGTAATTATAGATAAGATTCACTTTTCACGGAAGATGTACTAGGTACCTACTCGTGAATGTTAATATTATACGGTAAACTAAGCTACCTATTCCACACCAATTGAGTGGACTACATTTTTGTAATCTCCTTTTACAGGAAAATATAAAGTTCTCAAAAATGTACAGGGTCTTCCATTAACAAAATGAGCAAGGTGATCATAGGGGGCCATCATATGAATAACACATTACTATGTGATTTATATGTAAGAGAGTGGATAATACATATTTTTTATTATTTTTAGATATGGTCACTAAAAGACAGCAATAGGATGAAGTTAATATGGAACAAGCAATCCAGAATGTACAGGCCAAAAAAGCTGGCTGCTAAAGCTTTTAACGTCTCCAAAACCACGTTAAGGAGATTAGCCACGAATGAAGGTGCTCTTAAATAGGGGCTTGGAGGAAGACGAGATATTTTTTTTAAAGATATTGAAATAGAAATTGTTGTCTGAAAGCATCGACATTACATCACGTTTTTTCAATCTAATCAGCACTGGTTTGCGTGGGTTGCTCTATGAAATAGCAGAAAGAAACGGCATTAGGCAATTTTAACAAGACACGCAAATGGTTGGGTGGAATATGGTGAAATTCCCGCATAACTTTAAGGATTCCCGAAAGTACTTCATTAGCTAGGGCTCAGACTTTCAACAACCCTAACGTTCTGGCATATTTCAAGTCATTAGCATGTATTTTGGAAAACCATCAATATGAGTGAGTCTGGTGTGCCCACAGTTCAAAAGAGGTCGCAAAAATATATGCTTGCTAATGTCGCAAACAAGTTGGAGCTCTAAGCAGCGTAGAACGCGGTCAACATGTTACTGTTGTATGTTCAATGAGTGCCATTGATTTCTATGTACCTCCTATTATAACTTTTCCCCGTCAAAGAATGGGAGACGATCTAATGAATGGTGCTCCACCGGGATGCATTTCTATTGTACAGGAGAAAGGCTGGATGACCAGAGATCTTTTCTGCAAATGGCTAAAACATTTATCAAATACATGAAAGCATCTCTACAAAATATGATTCCGATAATCTTAGATGGTCATAGTACCCACAAAAAAATTGAAGCCTTGCAGTACGCGATACAAAACTAAATTGTAATATTTTGCTGTGCTGCCCAGTGTTCCCATCATGTCCAGACTCTAGATGTGAGATTTTTTCGAACCTTGCAAACTTATTACGAACAAGCAATTAAAGTCTGGTTACGACAGCATTCTGGAAAAATTGTTACCTAGTTCAACTTAATTTGTTAGTGCCTATCTGAAAAGTGACATACCCACAATTGCCCTGAATAAAACAGGATACAGTTGGAGCAGTAGTGGACTGAGTATTAAAAAAATAGAGCAATTGCTGGAACAAGTATATTCATAGTATTCATCGAAATTTGAAATTCAATAATCGAAGGACCACCGTGAAGAACACGGACAAAGGAACTGAAATGAAACTATAGCTCATAATGTTTATTACAGAGCACTTTATTTCTTTAAATAATAGAAACCACGTAGCTCAGTTTCCATATAAAGCAAATATTATGAAACCGACACTTGAAGGTTGATGTGGAAATACATATACATAATCAAATAAATTAATGAACAATTAAAACTTTTAGAGTTAATTATACGATTATCTCGCGCACAGGTTATAATTTGGCAACACCGCGGTACAGCAGGTGAATTGCTTAGATTATTCAAAATTTTCCGGTAGTATTCCAAGTTTCTGTAATTAGGATCATTATATTAGAAGTAGATTTAAATTCGATCTTACCCCAGGTTTACAACTGCACTATTCACTAAGCAATTAGTTTGGTTTTTAGCATCAAATTAATTAAAAGCACAATAAATACTAAAGTTCTACGAAGCAAGCGTATTCTTTTTGGAAGCCAGACATACTCTCTCTTTCCGACCTCTTCTCTGAATTCGCTGAGGACACGAGGTCAAGCAACGGACGGAACCGAGTTTATTCGCTATATGAAATTAAGCATTAGATTTAATTTAAATATTGGCGGGGCCTTCGCATCTGTTAAAATGCGATTTTAACATGCCCTTTACCTCATTAGGAAAACAGGAATACATTCGTGTAACCCGGACGTTTTTGAAGACTGGCAGTTTTCACCATCTTTAACAACCGATGAACCTCAAATAACTCAAGAGGATGTCATTAAACCTAAAGAAATTTCTGTCATTGCACACAAATGATATTCCAGGACTTTCAATCAAGTAAACACTGGTAAAGTCTCTCCAAGTAAGCAAGAAGAAAATATCGTTCAACTGGAAAGTTCCAGGACCTTCGACTATCCACGCTAAATCACCAGTTCTCAATGTATCATCCGAATCAGCTATTAATATATCGATGAAAAGTATTTGTCCTCCACTTTCAGTCGCTAATGTTCAGACAATGCAACAGAAGGGTAGAAAACATGGAAACACAGGAACGTTGCGTTCTACACCAGAACTTAAAGAGCTTCAATAAATAGGTAGCCAAAAGCAGTGAAATTACGAGTTTTAGTAAATAGTATAATTTTTGCAAGCGACGACTTTGATGAAGAAAATCAAATGGCTCTAGAAAAATATAAGACAATTACGACGATGCCGCATGTCTATTGCAATGAACCTTATTTAAAATCAATATCTAGGGATTCAGTGTCAAATCTGTAATTCTTGGTGCCACAATGGTTGTGCGGTAGTGAAAGTCGTTCGATTGTGTACTGTGTTAATAAATACCCATTGTAGTAGTGGACTTACTATTTTGCTGTCCGTATTGTTGGCTTTTGTGGTTTTTATATTTTATTTACTTCAAAGAATTACCTATGTAGGTACAATTTATTTCACTTTAGAATTTATTATAGGGTTTATTTTGAATAATTTGAGCTTTAGGTTTTTTTGGTATATTTTTTTAATAAAATGTTATTTTATTATTCTTTTTCAATATTTTGAGTGGTCCATTATAGGAACACTCCGAGGTCCATCAAAGGAATGTCTGCCTATGATGGACCTCTCAGAATGAGTTTTTTAAATACTGTCGAAAAGTAATTTATTAAACTAATGTAGAATACAGTGCAGGTTTTGACAGCCCTTATAAATATCCGTAAAATGAACTGAAGTGATCTAATAAAAATTCATAATTATAAATATTCTCAACCATTATTCTTAAGGGTGCCATCATCGGCATTCCCTATAGTAGCAAAAAGACGTCTTCATTCATATGGGTTTATACAAACTTTTCAATTATTTTATAAAAGTGGTGCCTTCAGATTTATATAGGGTGAATAGTTTTCATTGAAATACTCGGTATGTAAAGATATAATTGCCAATCACACTTCTACAAGCTTGAAAATAACTGTTAATAAAACCAGGTTTTCACCGATTTCCTACTTTACTGGCTATATGACGTATTGGATATTGAATTGAATTTCTCCATTAAACATAACAGTGGTCAATAAGATTATGTGGTATAACGCTTATTGAGTTAAATTATTTAACTTCTGATTAACAAAATAAATAAATATGCAATCTGCTTCCTTCCGTTTCAACAATTCAGGATTTCAATCTAACCTTCTTCCTGTCGTTGCATATAAATGAAAGAAAATCGTTCTAATAACTATCTCTACATTTTTCTACGCGTCTGACTATGAAAGTCCAATTAGTTCTCATCATCCAGCTCGACTAAACATAATTCCTAGTTTCTCGACGAATTTGCATTCGTAATTGACGAAAATTGGACAGTGTAACTCATAAAATCTAAATTAGACTCACATAAAAGTGATGGCGGAGCAAAACATTTCTGCAAAATACCCGCATCTGCATTATGTCACCTCCAGTGAATTAAAATGATATTAATTTTGCGCTGACGTCGTTATGAACTTTCTTGGGGCCTAGGGGCTATTAAAGGTACAATTAGCGCAGTACGGTTGTATATCTCTGGTATAGAATTGAGTTTTTATTTTTACTATTTCAAATACATAGTACTAATTGTGAATATATAAGAAGCATAGATTCTTATAAATATTGTTTCTAACATTATTTCGTAGAATTTGTCAATCACCAATAAAGTAAACTTTGAACTGAACTATCACTCATTTCTATATCTCTAGTCTAATTCATAGATATTACGTCCTTATCTCATGTAACTTTTATCTTAGAATTGTTGAAATATTAGAATAATTTTCATGGCAGTCATATAAATATTATAATAGGAGATCTAAATATGAACCTTTTAGACAGTAGCGACTGTATTGAAGAGTATACAAATATATTGAGTTCTCAAGGTTTTATGTCATACATTAATGAATAAAGATGCTTACCAAGTAAAACTTGTTTGGACCAATTTTGGATACAAACTAAAACTAATTCAGAAACTGATAATATAAAATCAATTATATTCAAATACTATAAATAAATGAAAATACAAACATGATCCCAATAAAACCGAAAAAAACATGTTAATAAAGATTGCTAACACCAGGTTTGCTAAAATGTATTAAAAAGAAAAGAAAAATGTTCAAAAATTCAGTATAAAATCGGGATAATGGGTAATTGGAATTAGAATATTAAAACTATAATAACCGACTAGATAATATACTTAAAAAAGTCAAGAGAACATATTTTTTTTCGACAAATCGAAGCTAATAAAAAATAAATCAAAATTTGTTTGGGATTGCGTAAAGATTATTTGATGCAGAAATAAGCATAATAGAAATATTGAAGGAATTTAAATCTAAGAGGTGGAAATTGCAAATCAATTTAATAATTACTTTAGTACAATTGGCAAAAATCTAGTTAATAGAATACCAGATCTGAATAATTATAAAGATAAGTTGAGTTCTTTGGAAAAGACCATGTATCTATTTCCAACATATAGAACGGAGGTCTAAGAAATAATAAATAATTTAAAAAATGAAAAATCTCCTTGTTTGGATGAGATTCGTGCAGAGACTATAAAACAAATTCTTTCGAGATTATGGAACCACTAACATTTCTAATAAATAAATGTTTAGATATAGGATCCTTTTTAAAAATTTTAAATTGTGCTATAGTCATATCGCTTTTTAACCCTAAGATGCAAACATGAGTTTCGGAGACTCATGAACAAATTTAAACAGGTACAAATTCTAATGTATTTCACCTACAGCATTACTATTCCAATAATTTGTTTATTATTAGATCAAATGTTGATCACTGTATTCATAACTTCTGTATTTTACAAACAAAAAAATTGTTTTCATTTACAGTCGCTAAATGCATATCATGAGTCTGGCAGACTCTTGTTGGTTTTGACGGTTCTGTACTATTTATATCGACAATTATGTATGTATTTATTCCAATGCGCATGTGCAATTAACACGTGATTTTTATCTTTGTCTTGGTTTGTTCAGTTAGCTTTGTTCTTTTCTAGCAGTAAACCTACAATAATAGTGCTCATAGCTTCCAAAGACTTTTATATGTAATTTTATTGAGCAATACTGGTAAGTTATTTTTGTAAGAGTTCAGGTTAGATTATTATTTACAAAAACTACAAAATATTTATCAGGTTTTTTTTTATTTTTTACATAGTGTAAATTATGGCTTCAACAAGTACATCTAGAAAACGATCAATACGACCTGGTGACTCTAATTTTGAGGAAACTTTGATGACATGGTATGAAGAAGATGATGAGAATATTGTTGTTAGTGGAAGTGATACATCAGACACTGACGAACAATATCAACCACCTGCAGGATCTAATGACACTGGAGAAAGCTCTTCAGATAGCGAAACAGAAAGTATTCCGGATCATAACTCACCTTCAGACGTCTCTAATGGTACGTTTATTGGGAGAAATAATTTTGTGTGGAATTCTACTCAGCCCTCACAAGGAAGGGTAAGATTACACAATATAGTAAGATTTACATCAGGACCTCAAAGAAAAAATCAAGATTGGTGTATCAAAGATGCATGGAATGAATTTATTACGCCTGAAATTGTTGATGAAATAATACTTTGTACTAATCGAGAAGCAAAACGCGAATTTGAAAAAAAAACCGGAGGATTTGGACACAAATCGAAAGAGATGAGATGGATGCTTTTTTCGGTTTGCTATTGTTGGCTGGTGTTGAAAAAAACTGGGATACTCCTGTAAGAGAATTATTTCTTGATAAGATGTCGAATCCAATGTACGAAGCTACAATGGCAGTAAATCGTTTTGAAAATATAAAAAAGTATCTTCGTTTCGATGACAAACGAAGTTGTGCGGTTAGACTTGAAACTGATAAATTTGCTCATATTCGTCATATATGGGAATTATTTTTAGTTCAGTGCCTAACACAAATGATTCCAAAAGAGTACGTTACCATGGATGAACAATTACTTGCTTTTAGAGGTCGTTGTAGTTTCATACAGTACATGCCATCAAATCCAGAAAAATATGGAATAAAATTTTTTTGGCTTTGTGAAAGTGAAACAGGATATGCCATTGATGGACAAGTATATTTGGGGCGCCAACCTGGAGAACCAGTACAGCACAACGTAGCAGAAAATGTTGTAAAAGCTCTAACTGTTTCCATATAAAACTTAACAGTTGACAATTTTGTTACAAGTATTTCACTAACACATCTGCTGCTTATTGGAATAACTTGTGTGGGAACTTCGCGAAAAAACAAGAAGGAGATTCCTAAAGAGATTCAAGCCTCTAAGGAAAGAAGTGTGTATTTGACGTTAGTGAGCTATGCACCAAAAAATAATAAATCTGTGATACTTCTTAGCTCGATACATTACGACGATTCAGTAGATAATGAGAGTACTAGAAAAAACCAGAAATAATTAAAGTTGATAATAAAACTAAAGGAGGTGTTGATCATATTGATACAATGATAGGCAACTATACCACAAAGCGACAAACAAGACGATGGCATGTCGCAGTTGGATACAAAATAATGAATTTAGCAGCTCTAAATGCTTTCTTTATGTACACCCATGAAAATAAAAATTTTCACGATGGAAAAACTAACAAGAGGAGAGTGTTCATCAAAGACATAGCAACCGAATTTGTGTTACCATTTGAGAGAAGAAGAGCACAAAACCCAAATCTCCCAAGTACTGGGAGAAGAGAATATCTTATCCGGTTCAGTTTTGGAAAAGAAGAGAAGATGTTCGCAATGTCCTACACGAATTGGAAGAATGAGTACACTGACTTGTACTAAGTGTAATAAACCAACATGCAAAGAACACAGTGTTTTAGTATGCACAATATGCTTGAATTAAAAAAATTTAATATGTATTTCAATTTCTAACGCTTATTTTCAACCTATTATTATGATACATAGTCTTGGAGGCTCATGCTATGCACTCTTGTCGAGAATTTCATCTATGCATCCTAGGGTTAAAAATGAACATAAACGTGAATTAAGGAAATACCGAATAATACCGCTGTTACCAACCATCTAACATAATCAATTTATGACTTATTGGATAAAAAGGACCTATTCTATCTATATTTCTCGACCCCTCTAAAGCCTTTGATACGGTATGCCACGTGAAATTGCTAGGAAAGTTACAAAAGTACGGAATTAGAGGTGAATCTATCTTTTAAAGTTATTTATTAAATAGGCAGCAGCTGATTCAAATTGGAGATGCTAGAAGTGATTTACAAGAACTTACTTTTGGAGTTCTTCAGGGAACCGTAATAGGCCATTTTTGTTTCCATATACATCAATAGAATTCTCAATTTGGAGTCACTTGACCAAATTTTCAGTTTCGCAATTGATACGGTTATCATATACACTTCATATTCTTGGGATAACTTAAAAAAAATGTAGAAACTGACTTTCCATGAATAGCAAATTGGCTTAAATATAATAAACTTACTAAACTATTTCAAAACAATCTACTTACCCTATATTAGTGTACTTCCTTCCAAGAGATCTTTAAAAGTAGGCTTTGGTATAGAAATCCCCGAATCCACTTCAGTAAAATATCTTGGAATTGTTATAGATAGACTTATGATGATGCTTTATCAATAAAATAAGAGGAAATTACTAAAATTCAGGCACTTAAAAGATTTTTAAAATCTTCCCGCTCTAAAAACTATGCATTCCTCTTTGGTGCAGTCGTTGCTGGTCTATGGAATTATGGGTTAAGGAGAAATACACGACAACTATTAGAACGATGTTCAGGTATTGCAAAAATGAGTTTTGCTTACTATATACAAAAAAAACATTCAATACTCTTATTAGTGTTTTTAAATGAAACTCAAGGTCTCTAGTTAATTCCACAATATAATACAAGTTATTGAAAATTCTAAAAAAATGACAATGGTTTCGATAAATCAATATCATCGTCAGAATTGATTTATCGAAACAATTGTCAATTTTTTAGAATTTTCAATAACTTGTATTATATTGTGGAATTAACTAGAGACCTTGAGTTTCATTTAAAAACACTAATATGAGCATATTCCACGAAGTAAGGGTCGAGACAGTCAATTTCATTCAATACTCTAGTAATTCTCTGTACAAAGAATCAGATGTTGTTATTCTAAGACAATTATTTTTCTTGAAAATCCTTTTATTTATAAAATCATCTAAAATTTCTTAATAAACACATGAACATCACTACAATACACATCGAATAGAACCTGTCGAAGTGAAAAATCTATAGGGCAACGGACATGTTATCTTGCTCATGTATATTTTAGTCCCAGAAAACATAAGGGATATACCATCATATATAACGTATTTAAAAAACATTTAGAAAATTGGATTTTCCAAAAAAATTTTGCCGACTTCAACAATATTATAAACAATTTTCTAGTGTAAACTCCTATATTCTTTTATTCTTTTAACTACTTATTCTACAATAAGATAGTATCATTTTTACTCGATTTTAAATATCTTTAATAGCTCAATTAATATCATGATTATGTTAATTAACACAAAATTTAGAAAGATATGGATACATTGCTCTCATTGATTAATTGTGCTTTATATTGATTATATTAAGTACATTACGTTATTTTCTCTTTTTGTTATTATATTTTATATTATAATTAAGTATTGGTTAGAGATGAAGGAATATATTATTCCTACTACCTACCTGGTAGCCTACCTATCTTGTACCTACCACGTACAACATGTTTACGCCAGCTGTGTAGTCGCCATGTTTATTTGCATTCGCTTAAAATATGCATTGTACTTACTTCTCTTTTTTGTGAATAAATATTATTATCAAGAGTGACTGCCTGTCACTCGCCCCATGTCACATCTCGACTTGCTCTATTTCTCCCTCTTCATATTTTTGCTATGAAGCGCTAGACGGCAGACACTCATATACCGAAAATTTCGTCTTTTTCCTCTCCCCGCAATTCTATTTCTGTTATTTACTTGGAAATTATAACATCTTAGGGCAAATGATGCAGACATCTGTTAAATAATTCATATATGATATTCCATTTCCAGCTGTAATAATAATGTTCCATGCATTTATTAAAAAAATATTCAGTTCTAAAAAGTAAAAGCTGAAACTTTTGAAATTTTTTTTATAAATCTTGAAGGTTTGGCTTGTGTTGTGTGCTATATGGTAACAAAATCACAGTCGCTACCGGTGAATCTGTTTCGTCCGCCCGGAATCTCGAACCGAATACATCACCAATCGCCATCCCAAAAAACACACCATTGGAAGTAGACGATCGCGCCCTTCGATCTCGTCTAAGACCGCGCCGATAAAAAATCGAAATATGATATATATTATCAATATTTACGAATAAATATGTGATGGAAAAACGGTGTGGTAGGTGAACTAGGCCTAAGCCATTCAAGCTGGCTACCATGCAGTGTCACTTGTCACTGACGATGATATTATTGAACACGGAAAGAACAAGGTTAGCGTCAATAGATCTTACACAAACATGTATTACAAGATAATTAATAAAATATAGAACAGAATATTTAAGTAATCTTCCACAAATATCATGGCGCATTCAAAATAATATAATTACAAAAGTATAAGAAGTAAGATAATATACATAGTGGGAAGATTAGAAGAATCAAATAATATAAAAAATAAGGTTAAAATATGGACATGTTAAAGCAACCTCATCCTTTAAATATAGATGGGAATGTAACAGAAGACATTGAAAGATGGAAAAGGAGATATATGATGGAGCACAAAATAGACTGGATGATGAGAAAAAGGTTCTCGTACACAGGTTACGAAGAATGAGGCTTCAAATACAAAAGTATGATTTGGAAGTAGAGTATAAGATGGGCAAAGAAATGTTATTGTCAGATGCATTGTCTTGTAATTTCAAACAATCAGATTAGTTTGTAGACCCATTAGCAGACATTGAAACTCATGTAGGTATGGTAGTATCTAGTTTACCCATTACAAATATGATAACAGAAAAATTAAGGTTAAAAGTTAAAATGTTTATACATCTTGCACTAACATGTATTAGAACATAATTAGAAAAAATATAGAACTCAATAACCAGAGTTTATTCAAGTAATCTCCCACAAATATTATAGCGCAGTCAAAATAATATAATCACAAAAGTTTCAAAGTGCAATAAATGTATGTGGCTAAATCATTTTGCAGTAGCTTGTAGAAACAGAGAGATAAAATTGGTGCAAGAAGATAAAAGAGAAGGACAACAAGAAATGATCACTAGTACTACAAATTGGTTGAAATATATAAAGAGGCTTCTTTTTCAAATGAATATAACTGTCTAAATAATTCCAAAGCTAGAAACAATCAGCTTCACTTAAAAAAGTAATATGAATAGATTCTACACAGTGAGGGTCGAAACAGTTCATATAAAGAGAAATTCGAGCAGAAAATTACAGATATAAAAGTTGTTTTATATGACATGAAATTAGTAGAAGAAGCTCAATGTATGTGTATACAATATAGAAAAATACTGGTTATGTTAACCTTTATAATACCAAGCTTTTTTACATACGTGCGATACCAAGCGGGGTTCATTTACAACCCATTTTTTTGTCTATCTTTGTAATTTTTACACATTTTTTAAGTAAAATAAGAAAACGCAAATAAATTATTTTGTATCTATTTTTATTTCAATTTAGTTACTAAAAAATAAACAAACCTTAATTAGGTATTTAAAATTAATTTTAATTTTTTGCTTTACATGGGATACAAAAAATTTGTTTTTCAGAGTGGTTTACACAAACAAAACGCTCATATTTTACACAATGTTGTCTTGATTTTCTATATTTGGTTCTTTCACAGAGAAAACATCTACCTTGAGTTCCTACAGGTCTTGTTGAAGGGATATTTTGCTCCAATTCTGGAACAACTTTAAGAATATTTTCTTTTATGCTTGCTTGCAAACCATTAGTATTTCTAAGTTTATAAATCATATTTTCCTTGGCCAGTTCCTTTCCCAATTGAAGAAGATATTTTCTTCTTGCATCTAAGTGCCCAGACCCGTAATTTGGATTTTAAATTTCCATATTTTATAGGCATTTATAGCTCCAATATCGATAATATGGTAAAAAAGTACCATGGGCCATCTAAGAGTGGTATATTTGCTGTCATTTGGTCTGTTGCATCTACAGCTCCTTTAGTACTATTATAATGCAAGACAATATCTGGTTTGTAGTCTGACTCCTTATTACTTACTTTGTCATCGTCATGCTCGGTTGATAACAAAATAACGGCATTGTTCTTTTTCGGCATATAAGACACTAATGTACAATGTTTTGTAAAAGCAAACATTGAAGAATATTCTTTTTTTGAAGATGATGGAAGTAGTTCCTTTGGTATAGACGTCTTATTTTTGCGCAGAGTGCCACATAATGTAAGCTTCTTATCCAACAATTTTTGAGACAGTTGAAGACTAGTAAAGAAGTTATCAGTTGTGATACCATATCCTTGACTTAGATAATTAGAAAGTTCAAGAACAACCCGTTCACCTTGTCCATTTTGAGGCTTGTTGCCTACGTTACCTAACAAAAAAAATCTGTAGATAACATAGCATAAATGAAAATAAATGACTTACCTAAATACACTTGCATATTAAAAGTATAATTGTATTCACAATCTGCCAGTGCCCATAACTTTATTCCATACTTTGCTGGCTTGCTTTTCATATAGACCCTAAATGGAGCCTTTCCTCGAAATGGGACGAGTTGCTCGTCAATGCACACGTGCGTACTCGGATATAGTGCTTTTTTACAGTTTGATACGAATTTATCCAATACTTCCCTTATTGGTGCAAGCTTGTCTTCTAACTTTCTCTCAGCCCTGGTCTCAAAATTATCGAATCTCAAAAATTTGGTCAGAAAATGGAATCGATTTCTAGACAAAGTTGCTGTTATTATAGGCCGACAATATGCAGGGTCACTAGTAAAAAGCATTTCAATGGGTTCGGTACTAGCTTGCAATGCTCCTAATGTAATAAGTAGACCTATATAGGCCTCTATTTCTCTTCTGTTAGTTGGCACATATTTCTTTCTACTCTCGGGATGACTTCCATTATAATTATCAAAATAAAATTTAGCTTTCCGGTTGGTTTCAGCGACAATAATGTTAAATATATCGTCTGAAAAAAACAGCATAAACGATTCTTTGATCGTACCTATTTCTGCACTGGTAGGTGTAAGTCCTGGAACATGCACAATCTTGTTTGCCTGCGAACGTCGAACTTGATTATTTATTGGCATTTTATACCACTGGGTACCATCTTTAGCTGTATAAACAGGAATATCAGCTACAGGTACCTCTAAGTTAGTGTTTTCTTCATCAGAAGAAGCATAGATTTCCTCATCGAATTCTTCTCGGTCGGATATATGGTCCTCAATTTCGATGTCGCTTGCATCATCTTCCTGCAATAATTCCTAATATTCTGGATCATCATTTTGCAACAGCATTAACATTTCCTCCTCCGTTAGAGCTTTTTCATTTCGAATTCGGAAATTACACATTTTCGACCGAATAAACAATCACGTGGCGCACTATAAATCGACTCGTTTATCTTACACAGACGCTTGCATAAACGACACTAAATAGTAATAACTATTACTCCTGTACCAGTAGGTGGCCGGCGGCGTAGCAATGCAAACGCCGCGCCGAATAAGAGAAGTGGGGATACGAACAGTACAACATGTAAGGATTTTACCCTGCCGTTAGCTCATAATAACATAGAAATATTGGTATACGTAAAATGCCAAGCAAGGTGAAAATGCACCCCACACTCTAAGAACCTAAATAATTACTGAAATGGAAAAAATCCATGTAAGACTTTAGGTATATTACATTTGGAACCTAAAAAAATGCAGCTACTAAAAAGAGGAAATAAAACAAAATATAATTGGCTTAGATATATGCAAAAAAGTACATGTGGGGTGCATTTGCACTCCGCTTGGTATTGTAAGAGTTAATGGAATATTTAAAAACAGAATGAAATAGATTACAAAAATTAGGAATTATTGAAAAAGTTACAGAACCAACTCAACTAAACTCGTAAATACTTTAGTTATAGTAAAGAAAGGGAATAGTGAAAGTATGAGTTTGTTTTGGTCCAAGGTACTCAAATTATAATATAAAAAGGGAGTATTTTAAGTTACTGACATTTGAAGAAGTAGCCGCTAAACTAAAAGGTGCTAAAATTCTTAGTAACTCTATTGGATGCCCGATCAGCATTTTATCAAATTAGATTAACAGAAAATAATAGTGAATTATGTACTTTTGCAATCCCCATTACTGTGGAAGGTATTCCTGGGCTATATACAGCGGCGAAAACTAGTGTTGCATGCAGATCCCTGTACGAGAATCTGAAGGTAATACCAAGAATTTCATTTAAGAAGACACAAGCTACTGTAATCTTAGCCGATGGATCCAGTCGAGCACAACAAACACAACAAGCACTGTCGTCAAGAAAAATATAGAAAAAAAAATTTGATACAGACTTCATCATACTTCTCGAAGCGGACGACACCGAACGCATTCAGGCATCGATTTTCTAGAAAAAGCGGTAATGATTTTGGTACTCCCACAACGTTGTTGGTCTTATGCGGACAAAATAAATGAGCTTTTCGTATCCATAACACAACCAGCAGCCTAAACTCAAATTCTCACCCCCCATAAAGTGATATTCAAGGGAATAAGATATTCGTGGCTGCAGTAACGCAAGAACCGCAAAGAGGGTCGCCATTCTTATTCGCATCACCCTTGCCACGTCAAGAATCATATATGCTACAGGAAATCAACGTCCCAGCACAAACAAATTAGTCTGTTGATGCTCTATATGCAGGAGATGGCTCGTATTCCCCATACACTGTCGATGACATTTTCTGGGATGCCTTACCAGCCACGTATAGTCCGAAAAAACACGATCCTAGCAAAACGACGAGATTCAGTCTCTTTAGCGTAGATATAAGACTACACCCAGAGGTGGCAAAAAAATTGACTGATAGTCAGAAACACTCTTTTAATGTAGTTCTTCACCCACTGCAACTGCTCCATATCGGCTAAATCCCAGCCGCCAAACTTTACTTCGGAAAAAACTGGACGATTTATTGGCATCAGGGATTATTGAAGAAAGCAACACACCATGGACGTCGCCCATGATCCTAGTACCTAAGAGTGATGCAGACATGCGACTATGTGTTGACTACCAACAGATTAATTCCATTACAGTACCAGACCGGTATCCCTTACCGCGAGTGGATGACCTTCTCCATGCTGCGGAAGCACTGCCATATATGTCCAGTTTAGATCTAGAATATGGCTATCATAAGATTCCAGTTCATGATAGTGGCGAGAAAAAAACTGCATTCATTACTCCGCCTTCGTAACGCGCCCTCGACGTTTCAAAGGCTGATGCACAGATTCAAGATATCCTTAAACACAGTGGATTTATTAGTATATCTTGACAACCTAATAATTCGTTGTGAGAGTTTCAAGAAGCATATCGAAGATTTGGAAGAGGTGTTCACTCGACTCCGATAACCTCAGAGCCAACCGAAAGAAATGTCGCTTCGGCTCCTCTCAAATCAGGTATTTGAGACACCAGATTACGCCAAAAGGGATTTTATTGGGTCCTGATAAAGTTCAAGCTATTGTAGCGCCACCTTCACCTCGAAACATGAAACAACTCTTATCGTTTGTGCAAACCTGTTCGTGGTACCGTAGGTGTATAGAGAACTTTGCTAATCCAGCTCGTTCGCTAATGGACTTAACAAAGGAAAACGCTGCCTGGAAATGGAGTTGCGCTGAACAGACTGTTTTTGAAGACTTAAAACGCTGCCTGACCACAAGACCTGTCTTGAAGGAAGCAGATGATTTAGAGTCTTATATTATCAAAACGGATTCCAGCGCCTATGCCCTTGGAGGAGTATTAGTCCAGGGCGAGGGAGATAAAGAGCGTCCAATTGAATATGCCAGTAGGCTTTTAACTAGCGTAGAGAGGAATTATAGCACCACTGAATGAGAAGCCTTGGCCATTGTATGGGCCATCTCAAAATTCAGAGGCTGCATAGAAGGATCTGAAGTCGTAGTAATTACCGACTATCAGCCCCTCAAGTGATTATTGACCTTGAAAACGCCAACAGGAAGATTAGCTCGGTGGGCATTGCAATTTCAGGCGTACAATCTCCACATTCGCTATGCACCAGGTAGAACCAATCGAGTTGCAGATTTCCTCTCCACACCACCATGTGAAAATGACATGCCGAATTGCCAGGTATGCAGTGTCCAAATCGACCTACCCACTAAAACGGAGAGACACATCCGGGATCAACAGTTTAATGATCCTAAGCTACAAATGATAATTGGCGTCTTAGAAGATTTATCTAAAGAGGAAATAACCAAAAGTGGATCAATCGTGGATATTTTCTCCATAAAGGGGTGCAGTATCGATATACGGACGATCAAGAAGATCACGACGCTAGACTAGTTATCCCTAGCAAGGAAATATCTACAATTCTGAAAGCATACCACGATAGTCCGACTGCCGCACACTATGGCATCGATAAAACTACGCACCAGATCGCCACACGGTACTATTGGAATAGAATACGCCAAGACATTGCCAAACATATAGGTGTTTACCCCGAATGTCAACGATATAAGATTTCCTACAGAAAACCTGAGGGGTTGATGCAAACAAATGCTATTAACCAGCGCTTTAAGATTTTGGTAATATATATTTTGACCCCCTTCCTATGTCAACCGCCAATAAGAAATGGATCTTCATCATAGAAGATACCGCTAGTAGATGGGTAGAACTGTTTTCGTTCTCGGAAGCTACCGCTGAAAATTGTGCTAGAATTCTAATTGATGAGGTGTTCCTGCGCTACGGCTTACCACGCCGAACAATTAGTAACAACGGATCCCAGTTTGTCTCCGCAGTTATGCAGCAACTTAAGTTCGGTTTGGGAATTCGAGAAAGGTTCATACCCTCATACCATGCTGAAGCCAATATGGTCGAACATAAGAACCGATACCTCAAGGCCCAACTGGGAATCCTTGTTGGACGTGACTACCCTACATGGCCGGATCATCTGCTCGCCATAAGATTCGCCATGAATTCGGCGAGATTTCATATCACTAAGCACTCGGCAGCATTCTTGACTTTTGGAAGAGAAAAGAGAACCCTCCAGGATGTCACGGATGATCTTAGCGCTCTTGTGAGAAACGAAAACTTCGTTGCAGACATACATCAGTTAGCTTCGTCAATTCGGCTGGGTAATGAGATAACCGAACTCAAGCAATACCATAACCAGGAAAATAACTATGTATATATAAATAATTTGTCTGAATAAATTTCAGTAAATAAATTGAGAATTATTTGGAAAAATGTTTCTTTGTAAGTATCAATTGAAAATAGAAAAAGTTGTATAAATTTAATAAATGACATGGTATTTTATGTGGTTTCAAAAAATTTTGTGATTCAAGTTCCATTACTTTAATTGTCGATAAAATGGACATTTTATTCTTTTTAGAGTCACTTGAGATGTGTACATGGCGCAAAGTCTTAGTCACATCCGTGAATGACAGTTTTGGTAGTAGTATTATTACTACAAAATGAGATTATATAGTAGGGTAGACTGCAGTCGTTATGGAAACTCACTCAGATCTTAATATCAAATTGTAGTACTGACCATTTCACATTTGCTGCTCTTCAAATTGATATCTATACATTATAAAGAACTCACTCCTCAGTCATCTGAATTAGTAACATTATGTATAGACTACTCTATTCATATATATTTCACATAAAACAAATAACTCTTCTAATTTTTGAATTAATTATAAGAAAATTTTGTATGTTACGCACTTTTGCTATATATTTTTATTGATCTGCTAATAACATAAGCTCATTGTAACCTCGAAATCGATCATTAGCCTGGAAGGCATTATCATATTAAAATTTAATATAATTAAATCAAATTCTGCGGCGTCTATTATACGGAGATTCTTCGCCACTTTCATGTTACATAATTTAATTTTACGCTTTAATTTTCGATATTTGAGGGCCATGCGTGCCGACCATGAAATTAACATGGTCTCCGACAATCATGCAAATGAAGCAATGAAAAATGTTTAAGCGCTCGCTTTTTGTGACATTAAAGTAATTCAAAAAAGTTTCAGCCGCAGGGGTTATCTATGCAGCTTTTTCCAAACATGTTTTTCTACTGCTTAGAAGAACAATAAATAAGACAAGTTATCCATAATTACTATTACTTTTTCCATGTCTGAAATATATTATATTATCAAAGGGATTTTGTAAAATTCAACAGTTTTTTCTTGCATTATTACGATAAACTCAATTTTGCCTAAAAGGCTTAGATATCTAGTTGTTGATTTTCACCTTCCCGCAGCTGTTTTAGTAAATATTCTTAAGCAAAATAATAATATGTTTTGGTACTCCCAAATAAACCAAATTTCTTCCACTTTTCTCACTCAAATGCCTTGCTGTAGTCGACAAAGCACAAATAAGTTTTTACATTGTATTCATATGATTTTCCTATTATTTGTCTTACATTCAGGATTTGTTACCGTGTTTCCTTTCCTGGCATGAATCCTGTCTGTTCGTCGGGAATCTGTGGAAGTAAAAACGGTTTAAAATGGCTGTTTATGATATGAAACAGAATTTTGCTTGCATGTGACATAAGCGGTATTATTCTGTAGTTACTACAGTGTGTAGAAGAGCCTCTCTTGTGGTGTAGCGGCATGTACACCGATTCACACCATTCTTTTGGTCATACCCCAGTTTGCCAAATCTCGACACACAGCCCGTGGATTGCATCAACACCAAGCTCGCTCATAGCTCATATGGTTCCGGCGTGTATGCCATAATCACCTCGTGATTTGTTGCTAATTAGAAGTCTTGAGGCTTCCTCTATTTCGTGTTTTAAGATTGTGGGCTCTTTTTCACTTCCTCAATTTTTGATAGACTATGGTCATCGGCTTCATCTGTAGAAAAAAGTTTTCCGCAGTACTGTCTCCATACTTCTGATATGTTGTTAGGATCTGTAATTGTCTCTCTGTTATCGTTTTTATTATTTGTGTCTGCAGCTTAAATTCTCTAGACAGATATTTGACTTTATCATATAATTTTTGTGATCTGTTTATATTTGCATGTTCCTCAGTTCATGGCATACTCTTGCGATGTGCTGGTTTTTGTCGTTTTTGAATTTCTTTGTCAAGAGCCTTCTTATTCTCTGGGGCGATAGCTTTGGATAGGATAAGTGTTCTCTGTCCGTCTATTAAGCCGATTGTTCCCTCCGCCATCCCATGTTTTTTCTTTATCGGTTTTGAATTAATGGTTTTGTTCACACCAGACACGATCCATGTTTTGTTCGCTTCCCACTTTTGATTTAAGTCTCCTTCAGTCAACGCGGGACCGGAAGTTCGCAACGTTTCTTTAAAAACTCTTTCTTCGGGTATCCATAATGTTCGACTAAGCTTCAAGAGGGTTAAGGTCTTTAGTTTTATGGTTCGGCCAGAACCGCATATCGCAGCTGGCCGAGCGCAACTATTTGTGCCGATGTCCGCCAACGCAGTCTTGTAAGGGGTTTCATATAGGCCCGAAGGTGATGTCCATATTGATATACGTCGAGGATGATATTTGAATATTGTGTTCAAGATGGTCATATTATTATGTGTGCAGATTTGGATAAGTGTTAGTCGTTCATCGCGTTGATTTCTTTCGCACAGTCCATATTCCCCTACAATATTTCTCATGTAGTCATCGTACTTGGTATTTTCTATTTTGGCATTTAAATCGCCGGTTACAATTAGGAAGTGCTTTTGCGGTATGTTCAAAATGACTCTTTCTTTTTATCATATTCAGCTTCCACTTCTTCTGAGTGATCAGTTGTTGGCAGATATACCTGGACAATATGAAGTTTGACTGGTTTGGAGTTAAATGATATTCCAATTAATCTATCGCTGGCTGATGGCCTCGTAGCTCTCCACATATTTGGTGTACTTCCAGTTAACCAGAAATGCGAGTCCATTTCTTCCAGTATCATTCGATCCCAATATGTAGACAATATGGTCAGCTGAGTTTTACGGTTTGGAGGAGGCCTCGGACGTTCCATGTTCCTAGATGAATCTGATTTCGGAGATACAGTAACTTCGTCCAGTCGTGGTTGCTGCCTGGGCTGCTTGATTGCTCACATCTGCAGGCCTAGTCGCACATTTCACACTAACCTAATAGATAAAGCGACGGTTGCTTTCCGGATCACAAAGAGTGTTTTTAGCTGATTGATAACATTCTGACATGATGTGCTCAAGGGAATATAATCACGAGGTTTCCCATTGCCTGTCTAATCTTCATGCCGTTGACTAATTTACTGAATTGAGTTCGTCCGCCTTAGGGACAAGAGGATGCCCCTTATACCTCTTGTGCCGGGTCCGCCGTACCGAAGTTGTTCTTCTCCGGTTTTTGGCACCGGTGTGGTCTTTACCCGTATCCCTGGGCAAGGATAAAGCCTTATACCCCGCAATACTGGGTCCTCAACAGACTCATGAAGCCGGGCTCCCTTCCGCGACGTGGTCGCGCCTGCTGAGAGTTACCTAAGTGGATTCAGAGAAGATGTCTCTGGTTTCTCATAGGTCGGGTTATTGCTCGTGTTTGAATCCACGAACACTGGTCCATAAAATATAAATGAGGCTTAAATTTTGAAATCTATGTCCAGAGGCGGCGCGTTGAATACTTTAACATTGACTGTCTCGACCCTTACTTCGTGGAATATGCTCATATTAGTGTTTTTAAATGAAACAAAAGGTCTCTAGTTAATTCCACAAAATAATACAAGTTATTTGAAAATTCTAAAAAATTGACAATTGTTTCGATAAATCAATATCATTGTCAGAATGACAGAAGTTACATTTCATTTTATGCCTACCTGATGTTTAGTAGTTATTTTTGGCTAGACCAAGAAGTAACCTAACTTGTGATTGGCTTAATATATGTTTATAGAAAAAAGAAGAAGATGTGATATTACAAATATTGAAGCTTAGATATTATTAGCCCTATGGTGATATCCTGGATATCATTTTTCCAATTAAGATCAGTATAACTGTGCAATGATATAGAAAACCAGGAAAACTATATCTGCTGATCTTTACAATGATCACTTAAGAGGACAGTTTATTAGTGGAGAATTCCCTAGATTTAACTGTTCATTGACAACTTCATATTGTGAGTTTCTTAAATGTCTTCTAATTTCCAGTTCTTCAAGGAAATCCAGTTCTTGTTTCTTTTCACAAATATGCAGTACTTCTAGTTCTGTGTTAGGTGTCAATGAATGATTGGTGTCAAGTAGATGTTTTGCGTAGTGGGATTTATCTGGTTGTTTTAATCTGTATGCTCGTAAGTGCTCACTGTATCGTATTTCAAAATTCCTAAGGGTCTGACCCAAATAGACAGCATTACATTCTGGACATTTGAGTTTATATATACCTGACTTCTTTAATAGTGGTATTTTTGTTTTTACATTTAACAATTTTGTACTAACGTTACTTCCTGTTTTAAAAGAAATTGTTGTATTCGTTGCTGAAGATATTATCTTTGAAATATTATTAGAAATATTTCCTGCATATGTGATGGTTTTATAAGTTTTAATTTCATCAGCTTGTTTAGGATATATTAGTTGTAATGCCAATCCTAAACAAGCTGATGAAATTAAAACTTATAAAACCATCACATATGCAGGAAATATTTCTAATAATATTTCAAAGATAATATTTTCAGCAACGAATACAGCAATTTCTTTTAAAACAGAAAGTAACGTTAGTACAAAATTGTTAAATGTAAAAACAAAAATACCATTATTAAAGAAGTCAGGTATATGTAAACTCAAATGTCCAGAATGTAATGCTGTCTATTTGGGTCAGACCCTTAGGAATTTTGAAATACGATACAGTGAGCACTTACGAGCATACATATTAAAACAACCAGATAAATCCCACTACGCAAAACATCTACTTGACACCAATCATTCATTGACACCTAACACAGAACTAGAAGTACTGCATATTTGTGAAAAGAAACAAGAACTGGATTTCCTTGAAGAACTGGAAATTAGAAGACAATTAAGAAACCCACAATATGAAGTTGCCAATGAACAGTTAAATCTAGGGAATTCTCCACTAATAAACTGTCTTCTTAAGTGATAATTGTAAAGATCAGCAGATATAGTTTTCCTGGTTTTCTATACCATTGCACAGTTATACTGATCTTAATTGGAAAAATGATATCCAGGATATCACCATAGGGCTAATAATATCTAAGCTTCAATATTTGTAATATCACATCTTCTTCTTTTTTCTATAAACATATATTAAGCCAATCACAAGTTAGGTTACTTCTTGGTCTAGCCAAAAGTAACTACTAAACATCAGGTAGGCATAAAATGAAATGTAACTTCTGTCATTCTGCCGATGATATTGATTTATCGAAACAATTGTCAATTTTTTAGAATTTTTAATAACTTGTATTATATTGTGGAATTAACTAGAGACCTTGTGTTTCATTTAAAAACACTAATACTTTAACATTGTAAATGTTGTTTAAAAATTTGAATGTTCTACTTGGGATTTGGGCTCTGACCGATAATCAGCTAACATTTCATAATTTCGGCTCTGGAAGAACCTGACAATTTTAGTGGAAAAACCAAACACAGGTGATAAACGTGTGTAAATATAGATTTGTTATCGTCATAGTGAAACGCAGTGAGTTCTTTCTAATTGTTTCCATCCATAAATCTTAATTTGAAGTATTTGAGCATTCCAAATACTCTGTCGATCATATGAATTACTACCAGTTTTTGTCCTCACTGAGTGACAGGACCGCACTCGATGATTATAATTTCGACATCTGACCAAAAAGGATAATACTGTACAAGCTAATACTATGTCGTACTCGACCGCTTTGACACAACAACATTATCAATCACGAAATAAAGCAATTGTTCCTAATACAATACCATACACAAGACTACTTGAATGAAATTGGCCCTCTAGTTGAACCAAAGAAAAGGTCAACAACGAAGTAATTCAAGGGAGACGAATTATTACACCATCAGAAAAACTAGTTCCATCTAATGTAAGCCCTGTTATACCTAATGATTTGCTTACGTCTAAATTAGAAACACTCGGGCTAAAACTACTTTCGCCCATGAACTCTCTCGGAATAATTCCTGATAACCCCCAATGAGAACCAATCAAGTTACCGTACCCAGCTTAGAACACTCACAGCAATCCACTCCAACTAAACAGCACACATTTACTCTTCCAGAAAATACAATGAATAAGAAGGTGAATAAGAAACAATCTCAACAAACTAACTTATTTAAACAAGGAGATATGAAATAAGTTAGAGATTTCATAGATAAACACATCCCCCATTCGTATTGAATGCTGACAAATTCACCTCATTACTGGAATACTCGCTTGGAGCTCAAGATGTACTTAATATAGCCAAATAATACACCAACAATATAAATGGCTTAATCGAAATTTTGCTGCAAGTTTACCTGCAAATATAAGATAGGTACCTAATAACAAAATGTACACAACTAAGGAAAACATTAGAAAGACAGATACCGCCCCTGGTAGTGCCGCATCTGGCGATAGCTGTTTGTAAGGAAGGCTTTCAAAACCATTGTACAATGGAATTTGAATGGATATTACATTCATTCAAATATGTTACAACTATTATCTGCAGAATATTCGCACACTTCCATGTAAATAAATGCAGTACACCACGAAACTATATGAGATTTTTTTTAAATCGTGGAGTTGCCATCTAAACTTAAGGGCTCCCTGAACGTAGCAACAAATTAGTTCAAGTTGTTTGTGCAGTTAAGTTTGACATACAAGTTGGTTCCCTACACAGTTCATTTTGCCATAAAACATGTATGTGTAACATAATGTTTGCAAACGAAGTTTGAACGTGTAGGGATGACTACTTGACACACTTTTTTGAAATACAAATGAAGATTTTTAAACGTAACAATAAGTATATTCTGACAAGATTGAGTGAAATGTTTGTGCTGATATATATGATAGTGTAGAGTAACAATTTGTACACATTTTTGGATTCAAACCGAAAACATTATCAGTAGTAAATTGAGTGCCTAGACGTGCAATCGTGAAAACATGTTGTCCCTTATAAGAAGAAAATGTGTTAACATTATAATTGTAGACGAGCTAACTAAAAAAAGAAAACGGTCGTGGTCAAAAGAGTGGTACAAGAAAAGGAGTCAATTTTCGCATTTGAATTTGTTAGCCGAATTAAGGGTTTCCGAAAAGTCCCATTTAAAAAGTTATCTACGTATGGATGATGATCAATTTAGATATATTCTGGAATCGATCGAGCCACTAATTAAAAAACAAAATACTGCAATGAGAGAAGCGATTACTACCAGGGAACGAATAAACAGCTACGTTACGTTTTCTTGCAACAGGAAGATCTCAGGAAGATTTGAAATTTAGTTGTGCAATATCACCACAGTCGTTAAGAATAATTATTCCGGAAACATGTCGAGCAATTTACCAGTCACTGAAAAATAAATATTTACAGGTAAAATTCAAAAATACTTTATTAGTGGTACCTATTTATAACAAAAAATAAGAAAATGAACTAGGATGTAGAATTAAGATTAACGTTTACAGAAAACCCAAAAAAAATATTTATAAAGCCCATAAGTGGGTATCGTCTTCGCTTAGCGTAGGTGTATTTGAAGAGGATGGTCTTGTACTATAACTATTACGTCAACTGCCTCCAAATAAAATCCCATTCGGATTTTGAATAGGATTGCCAAATTGTGTGGTTGCTTCTATATTAAGTTGGTCCAGTTCTCCAAAAAACAATGTTTCGCTATTATTTTTTTTGACAAGGTTTGCTGGTTTTTACCCATAGATGTTAACTGATGAGCAATGTTGTTTCCAAAGGCGATATACTCGTCATCAGGTAGGTTTATAACTTCATAAGCCTTCTGTAAAATTGAATTTTGTTTCTTTGATTCTTTTTTTCGTTTTTCAATAGCTGGTGTTTGTGTTTCTTGGACAACATCCTGAAAGTTAAATTTTCAGTTCCCTAAATGTCAACAAGACTGGATTACAATTGCAAGAGATTTTCAACAATCCTGGAACTTTCCTAATTGTTGCGGAGCATTAGACGAAAAACACATACAAATTGTTCCGCCAGCTGGTTCTGGGACTTACTTTAATTATAAAGGGTGTCATAGTATTGTTATGCTGACAATAGCCAATGCTAATTATGAATTTATTATGGTACATGTAGGAACAAACGGAAGGATCTCAGATGGTGGTGTTATGGAAAACACCACATTTAACAGAAAATTACAATCAGGAGCACTTAATTTCCAACGAACCAGCCATTACTTGGATGCACGGATGAAACTCCGATTCCGTATGTATTTGTGGCAGATTATGCGTTTGCCCTGTCAAAGAACATAATGAAACCGTTTTCTACAAACAAGTTGAGTAGGGCAGAACGTATTTTTATTATCGTCTGAGCCGTGCGAGGAGAATAATAGAAAATTCATTTGGAATATTAGCTGCAAGATTTAGAATTTTCCATACAGCAATAAATACTAAACCTGCCATTGTGGAAGATATCGTTTTAGCAGCTTGCGTTTTGCATAATTTTTTACGTATAAATGCAAGACAAACATACACTCCACCTCATAGTTTGGACATTGAAGATACTGAAAATGAAACTATAATCCAAGATGATTGGCGAAATTCAGGGGAATCATTTCTACTATTACAAGTAAATCATAATAGGAATTATGGAAGAGAAGCTAAAGAGATACGAGAACATTTCAAAAATTATTTCAACAACGACGGAAAAGTATTACGGCAAGATAGGATGAATGTATGAAATAATAAATAATTATATCGTTGTCATAAGTAGAGGGTGATTGGTTATAAAAAAAACCAGTGGCATGGCAAAGTTACGTGATACAGGTAATAGTTTATTTTATTCAAATAAGACAACCTGTAAATGTTTACATTTTTTTAATCCTCTCGACGAGCTGATTTCAACGATATATCATACTTGATGTCTGTTATGTATAGTAAAGGATCTAAAGCCAACTGAAAATTACATTTTTTTGAGTTTAGAAGGCTGTAGTAGCTACACGGTTGAAAATCGAGAACAACGGCTTACTCATCCCTATCCTAACTTTTCAAGTTCTATTCTGTGATATAAAAAAATATTTGGTACAAGCTGATTAAAAATCCCGTCTGATTTTTGATCACTCTGTATCAAATATTTTTTTATGTCACAGAATATAAGATAGGGATATGTAAGCTGGTTTTATCGATTTTCAACCGTTTGGCTACTACAGCCTCCTAAACTCAAAAAAATGTGATTTTCAGATGGCTGTAGATACTGTAGATCCTTTACTATACATACAGACATCAAGTATGTAGTACATCGTTTAAATCAGCTCATCGAGAGGATTTAAAAAATTTACAGGGTGTCCCATTTGAAAAAATAAATTACTACCTATATCACGTGACTTACGAACGCCACTGGTTTTTTTATTACCTCACAAAAATTCTAGTATATTCCTACAACTTTTATTCAAAACTTTTTTTTGAATCTTTAGTAATAAAAGAGTTAAAGGGGTGGTCAATTTATAACCAATCACCCTGTACAATATAATGTTTTGTATTCTTAACCCAATCTCACATATTTTAACTTTTATTTAAAACTTTTTTTTGTACCTTTAGTAATAAAAGAGTTAGAGGAGTGGTCAATTTATAACCAATCACCCTGTACAATATCATGTTCACATATTTTATCTTACCTGACTCCTAATGTTCTCATCATCATTCGGAGGTTCTGTGTCTTCCTCCATATTATCTTTACCATCTCTAGGCATTTCCTGATCTTCAGTGAAGAGTAATAATTTGAAATACCACAAATGTGGATCATACACATCGTCCGTTCCAGTACCAGACATTTTTTAATCTTTTACCTTTTTCAATTCCCTTCTGAACGCTGTTCTTAAGGAATTGATTTTTTTTACCACCATATCTTTGTCGGCATCTGGCTCTAATTCTTTTAATTTATCAATCATCTTTTCATAAGCACTATATCTTATATGTATATTGCTGTACTCTTTACTTTTAACTTTCCAGAGACACGGCAACTCTCTATATAATTCAATGAATTCCGTTATAAATTTGTTTGGAATAATTTCGTATGTCACTCATCTTGTCAACCACCAAATCACTAAAATCGTACCACTACATGCACGGACTTGTTTATTCGAACTGTCGTTCCAACAAAATATCAAAGTCCGCAGATTTCTTGGGTTTGAATGATTAGTGTGTACAAACAAATTGTTTAACTACACGGGTGTTCAGCTATGTGCAAACACGTTTGCGCATACATTATTATCAAGATGCTGTAACGTGTAAGGGTAACGCAAACAAATCGATTGCATTGATGTTGGTACAAACAAGTTGGAGTTATTTTTCCCTTCGCCTGACATCTTTGCGCAAACATTACATTCAAACTATATGCATAATCTAGGGTTAAATTATGTTTGTACGGATATGTTTAATTAAACATGTTTTATATGACTAGTATGACTGTGTAGTTTTAAAACATGTTGTGTTATTTGTATGTACAAACAAATTGAACAAATTTGTTGTTACGTTTAGGGGGCCCTTTACCATTTTTCTTGGGGATCAGAGAGTATCGATAGACGGGGCAGAAAAATAAAAGACTGGATAGATACATTGAATATTTCTCTCTTGAATGATATGGAAGCAAGAGTAAATTCAATCCAGCTACCGACATTTTTTCAGCTATAGATTTATCACAGTGCAGTTTGACCATTACAACTGACTTCAATTAGAGAGTGGTCGATGATTTATACAATTGTAACCATTTTACAATTATTACAGAAAACATACCAGACTAACTAATAATAACAAGACAATTCCTTTGAAAATATGGAAAATTAACATAGTAAGTTGAAAACATTTCGCAGATCACATTCGGAAAAACATTACATACATAAAAATAACTGTCAACGTTAATGAAACCCTTAGTAATTTCAATTCTATAATAATATGCTACCTTTGATTAAATCAGAAAAACCGATCATCTCAAAAAACACAATCCTATACCTTGGTGGAATAAGCCAGTGAACACTGATGGAACAAGTTCAAAAGAAACAAAACAAATGAGAACCTATTAGAATACAAAAAACAAAGGGCACATGCGAACACTAAGAAGATTATGACACAACTACCTGTAGAGTATAAATAGCTCCTCGCCATTATCGTCAGTACGGAAAAAGGTAAGAAAATAATCGGTTTTAAAGATTAAAACTAACATTTTCTACGACTATTATAGAATTTCTATATTCCGACTTAATTATTGATTATGGAATAGCTTCATTCTAACCATAGGGCAAGAATATTCCTTCTCGTCCGTGGTATAGAATGAGTCCTCGTGGCGCCCTCTAAATGTCACGGTTCATATGACAGAAAGAGAAAATAGGCGTGTTCCGTTTTCTACACCATGCAGAGTAGAAGTAGTGCAGAAATATCAAAATGCATAAAAAATCCTCTAATGTGAACGTAAAATAACTAATATGGTCGTTGAGTATTGGTTGTTAGAGCCAGAAGAATACGTGTATTTTGTGGTACTTTTTAAGAAGAAAATACAAAACGCTATTTAGCAATAATTGTCAGCTGTCGAAAATGTCGATTGTCAAAGTTGTTTAATTATCTATTTTTTTTAAATTGAAATTTATTAATACTCCATAAAAAGTAAGTAAATTCATATAATTTTATTCAAATCATACATATAACAGGGCTTCATTCCTTTTTAGTGTTTGATAGTGACAGCAGTGATGATTTCACTAGAACTACTCCAGACATTAAGGAGTTATCAATTCAATAAATGCTGTTTTGTTTTTTATTTGATAGTCGTAGAAAATGTATAGTCTGAAATACGGATGGAATTCAAAATTCTACACTCGTAGAATCGTCTACCTTGCCTACGGCTCGGGAAACAAATCTTTCTACTCGTGTAGAATTTTGTTTATTCCACCCTTGATATAGAATATACTATTTCCGCACTTATACACACCGGAGGCTGTTCAAAAAATTACTGAAAATGTAGTATATCTGGATATACAGGACCCGTTGTACTGGCTATAGTGAGCTGAAAATCGATAGGAGTAGTTAATGCAATCAGAGTTCTAGAGCAGATGGACAGTTAAGCCATCGCGTTCTTGGTCTAATATGGTGAAGAAGTGGTGAAGCTTCTGGAGACTGTTACAAGAAGTGGCAGCCTCTGGAGACTATTACAAGAATTGGGGTGACGTCACTGAAGGAGTGTGACGTATCGTGACGTAATAATGTAGAAGATATTTTTTTAATACATAAAAATCTTGCTCAATTTGAGATTCGAACCCTCGGTCTGCCTGGTCGAATTCAGCAATTCAGCTCGTATACCAGCTACGCTATTACGACTCGATATATACAAAATCGAGATGTAGGTATTTAAACGGCGGCCGCGCGTCAGAGTTGATTTTCCAGAAGTATTTTTTTAGGAAAAACATGCGCAGTTGTTAGAGAGATGGCAATCTGCCTACTTCGCTGGAGACGAGCCGATGACACCGCTAGATGAAGTACAAGAGCTAGTAAGACACTGCAATAACAGACGGCTGCCAATCATAATTGGTTGTGATGCCAACGCACACAATACCGTGTGGGGAGGTACTAACAACAACGCAAAAGGTGAGTGTTTATTGGAATATCTCTTAGCAAATAACCTTGAGACCTTAAACACTTTTCTCACGAGAGCAAGAGAAGAGGTCCTGGACGTAACAATTATTAGTGTTGCTGCTAGGAAAAATGTGGAAGATTGGAGGGTAATGAGCGAGCCATCACTTTCCGAAAGGGCCTCAGAATCAGTTAGCAATGGTGCTTGTCAGTGGGGCTAAACAGTAACCCAAACAAGACCATAGTAATTCCATTTACCCGGAAAAGAACACTTCCAGCCATGAAACCCATATCCATAAACGGGTAAATCATAGAATTGAAATCAGAAGTTAAATATCTAGGGATATCCCTAGACAGTAAGCTTCTGTGGAATAAGCATGTCGAAATAACTGCTAGTAAAGCAATAATAGCTTTGATGGCGTGCAGAAATCTAGCTCGTAAGAGGTGGGCTGTAACCCAAAAATACTGCGATGGATGTACGCCATGATTTTGAGACCAGCAATTACTGTGTGGAGGAGGATGAAACTCCGGATCACCTAGTTCTAGAATGCCTCGCCATTGCAAGCCAACGCAAGAAATGCTTCGGACAAGAAACTTGTAAGAGTGAGGATCTAACCTCGTTGAAGCCGTCCCAAATACTGGAGTTCATTAGAACCTTGGAACTGGAAGGCGAGCTGTAGTAGTAGCGAGAAAAGCTCTGATAGGGGGGGGGGCACAATAAACCTTAGGTTTCAGTGCATTATAACCCCGTTAAAAGCTAATCTAATTTAATCTAGAGAGATGGCATGCGTTACATTTTTTAATGTGTAGTGGTAAGGGTATATTTTGGGCACGCGCAAGTGACGCGTCAGTTTTATTTGGATGGGCAGTTATAGAAAAAACCTGGCATTATTTTAGACATGTGCAATGATTACAGAAGTTCTTACGATTGTTTTATGATAAATGATTGTGATTTATCCGTGAGATATCCTGAACAATATCCTATAATAAAATAGGTCACTTGTATACACTCCAGAGGCTGTATCCTAACAACCCGAAATCTATCAAAAAGTGTGGTACTTCAAGTACCATAGCACCCGTTGTACTGGCTCTAGTTAGCTGAAATTGAAAAGGTTCGTCTCTGAGACGCCTTGAAGAATATTCAATCATAAAATTGGTCACTTGTATACCATCCGGAGGCTGTATCGTGCTAATAAACCGAAAGTTCTCCTAAAATTACCAAAAATGTGATACTTCAAGTCCATAGCACCCGTTGTACTGGCTCTGGCGAGCTGAAAATCAATAAGGTTCGTCTGTGGGATATCCTGAACAATACTCAATAATGAAATATAAAATCAGTGTCTTGTTCCACTCTGGAGGCTGTATCGTGCTAACAAGACATGTTCCAAAAAGGGGCCAACCATAACGACGACATAAAGGATTTTTCTCTAAAAACCCCTTTTTGTTGTTTTTATCGCAAAAATAACTCAAAAAATATCTTAAATTCCAACGTTTTCGTGGTAAACCAATACTTTTCTCGCATAATAGATAGAGTTGGACGGGAAAGTAATATAGGGAAAAATATAATTAATGAAACCCCTGCTTTGAAAACAAAAAACCCCACATTATTCTGCAACTCAAGCGGAGTAGCTGAAATTTTTACAGAGCATTATAGATAATCTTAAGTAATGAACACTATGATGCCGATTTTTAACCCCAAAAATACAGCTAAATCTTCTCCTATAATAATTTAGGAAAACGTAGCTTCAATTAATAATCTGATTACAATAGAAGAATTTTCTGAGTCATAGTAATCACATCACAACACAACACCTGGATCGGATAATATTCCGACTATACTTTTGAAAAATCTTCCGTCCTCTGCCAAACAGCATTTTCTAGAAATATTTTCACTTTTCCGTCAACCTATTTATATGCGAGAAAAGTATTGGTTTACCCCAAAAAAAGTTGGAATTTTGAAATTTTTTTTGAGTTATTTTTACGTTTTCAATCAACGACAACACGAAAAAACGGTTTTTAGAAAAAAAATCCTGTGTGTATGTCGTCGTCGTCATCGTCGTTGTCGTCGGCCAGTTTTCCGTACATGTCTTGTTAGCACGATATTGCCTACGAAGTGCAATAAGTCAGCAATTTTATGATTGAATATTATAAAGGACATGTCACAGATGAACCCTATTGATTTTCAGCTCACCAGAGCCAGTACAACGGGTGCTATGGTACTTGAAGTACGACATTTTGTAATTTTTTGAGAAATTTCAGTTTGTTAGCACGATACAGCCTCTGTACTTAAACAAGTCACCAATTTTATGATTGAATATTATTCCGGACATCTTGCTGATGATCCCTATTGATTTTCAGCTCACAAGATCCACTACAACAGGTGCTACAGTACTTTAAGTACGATATTTTTGTCATTTTTGGAGAATTTGTTAGCACGATACAGCCTCCGGAGTATATACAAGTGATCAATTTCATAATTGGATATTATTCAGAGCATCTCCAAGATCAACCCTATTGATAGTCAGCTCATTAAAGCTAGTACAACGGCTGCTATGGTACTTGGAGTACCAAATTTTTGTCATTTTTGGAGAATTTTCAGTTTGTTAGCACGATACAGCCTCCAGAGAGTATACGATTGATCAGTTTTATGATTGAATATTGTTCAAGGTGTTTCACAGATGTACCCTACTGAATTTCAGTTGACTAGAGCGGGTCCTATAAATCCATATATACTAAATTTTTGGTTATTTTTGAAGAAATTCGGTTTGTTAGCACGATACATCCCCCGAAGTGTATACAAGTAACAATTTTATCATAGAATATTGTTCGGGGCCACAAATGCGGAAAAGTTAGTTTTAATCTCTTAACCGTTGAACTGGAATCAAGAAGTTCCCAGATATTTGGAGAGGAGCAATATTAATTCCTATCCTCAAACCACGAAAATCTTATCGATTGCCGGAGTCCTATAGATCAATATCACTTAGATGCAGTACATATATAAACTTTTTGAGAAAATTATAAACGACAGGCTCTTATGATGTCTAGAATCAAACAGCTAATCAGGTTTTCGGTCATATAGATCTACATTAGATAACATTATAGATATAGAAAGTCAAATAAATGGAACTTTTGTTGAATAAATTAACTGTCTCAACCCTTACTTCGTGGAATCTACTCCTATTACTTCTTTTAAATAAAACTTAGTGTTTATAAGTAATTACACAATATTTTGAATAAAAAGTCGAAAATTCTAAGAAATTTGAAAATTGTTTCGATATTAAATATCATCGTCAGAATTACAAAAGTTACATTTCAGTTTCAGTGTTACGTTAATTCCGCGTCCTGTACGTGAAACAGCTATTACATACGAAAGTATAGATTATTAAAACGTAATATGCGTACGAGATTCCTGTATTCTTAATGAAAACAAAACTATTATGGGTCACTAGCTCTTGCAAGAGTTCATGGATGCCTGGAGAGGATAGAACCCCATAAATAACTAACTCCCACCAAGTATCCAGCACAGAAAATAATTTATTGTATCTAATTCATATAACTGAGTAACTTGAAGGGATGAGTGTGGCGACACTGTAGAATATATCGAACAGTTATGAAAAAAAATATTTCTTTAGTTCATAGTAAGTGAAATTTTTCACGATGGGGTACTTATCGTTAACTGGATTATGCTTATGGTAGGTTAGCCCCCTAAGTTGCACGGGAAGATAGCGGTAACTTTTATCTCCCGGTCACTTCAAATTATGCTACCCTTCTAATTAAAATTCACAAATACCAACCTCTTGCACAGAACGCCTTATTGCCAGAGACGTTAGTAAAGGTGCAACACTGATTCTGGACCATTCCTTCTGTAAAATAACATGGGAAATCGCCAAGGTCCATCATGGTAACTTTTGACGGAATTTCGATTAGCGCATGCATCAATCATGAGGCGGCCGTCAGCAATTTTGTACCACGTGCGCATTCACCTTGTGCTGGTACACGTTCGATAATTATACAGGATGTAGTCATAAATATGTCATAAGGGCATATATCTCTGTTATTATTGGTCGGATTGAAGTCGAACAAACGCCATTGTGATAGGTGGAACATTTTTATATACAGGATGTACAAAGATGCCCTTATGGTATGTTTGTACATCCTGTATATAAACATGCTCTACCTATCGCAATGGTGTTTATTCGACTTCAATCCGACCAATAATAACAGAGATATATGCTAGTGCCCTTAAGGCTTTACATATTCACCTCTTGTCCTCTCTTCTTCATAATTTTCTTTATTCCACTTCAATCCGACCAAGAATAACCGAGATATATGCTAGTGCCCTTATGACATATTTATGACTACATCCTGTATAATTATCGAACGTGTCCCAGCACAAGGTGGATGCGCACGTGGTACTAAATTGGTGACAGCCGCCTCATGATTGACGCATGCGCAGATCGAAATTGCGTCAAAAATTACCACGATGGACCTTGGCGATTTCCCATGTTATTTTACATAAGGAATGGTCCAGAATCAGTGTTGCTCGTTTACTGAGGTTTGCTTTCCTTCTTCCTTAACCCTGAACCAGTTATATCCGTACAGTCGTATACCAAAAATTGTGTAAACCACAATATCAGAAATCACACAATTTTTCAGAAATATTAAATGAATCTGCCTACAGCAATCAACTTAGTATAGAAAATATTTCTTCACTGGTTGCAAGAGAACTAACAATCATTTCCTATCACAGAAAACCCACCTTTCAATCCTTCACTCGTAGTCGCTTTACCCTTTATGTTTTTATAGATACGGCATTTGTAAAACACAACTAGTTCAATTTGTTTTTATTTTGCTGTTATCACGAAAAGTGATGGAATATATTTCGGATATACTTAAATTTATTGCGGTGAGATTATTGGATTATTACTACCCCAGATGCATGTTAGTTCGTAACATGATGCCTACCTGATGTTTAATAATTATCTTTGGCTAGAACAAGACCTACCTAGTGATTGACTTAATATATTTCGATAGAAAAAAGGAGAAGATATGATATTACAAATATTAAAGCTTAGATATTATTAGCCCCATGGGGATACCCTAGATATCTTTTTCTCAATTAAGATCAGTATAACTGTGCAATGATTTAGAAAACCAGGAATACTATATCTGCTGATCTTCACAATTATCACTAAAGAAGACAGTTTAAAAGTGAAGAACTCCCTAGATTTATCTGTTCATTGACAACTTGATATTGTGTGTCATCTAAGTTTCATTTAAAAACAGTAAAATGAAACTTTTGTTCTTTTTCTCAGAGTGCCATACAGATTCCTACGTAGGCGACCGTTTTTTTATATATTTTTTCTGTTAAATTTGGCAGTTTGAATGTCTTGAAAATTTTGTATCCCTTTCCAGTGTCTAATGTTCCGCAACCAAGACAGTTTTTTTCCTATTCCCCTCTTTCCTCCCTCGATCTCTTCAATCTTATTCTGAGGAACAAGCCGCTGGAGCTTATAACGTTCTCCTCTCATATTATCACCAAAATTATATACTTTTCTCTGCTTTATCACATAAAGCTCGCGATCTTTCAATTCTGCTCTTCGGAGAACTTCTTCATTACTTACGTGGTCTACCCACGATATTCCTCGTATTCTTCGCAAACACCACATCTCGAATGCTTCTAATTTATTAACAGAAGTTGCTTTTAATATCCATGCCTCTACACCATACAGAAGAACTAACCAAATATAACATTTGAGAGTTCTGTATCTCAGTTTGAAGTTTAGATTTTCATTTGTGAGGAGTTTCCGAGTTTATGGAAGGTTGTTCTGGACTCCAACGTTGGTTCAACATACATCCAAGATATTTAAATTCCGACACTTGCTCAATATTCTCTTTTGCTTATTAAGGTAAAATGGATAAACTTTATTCCTAATAGCATGCCTCGTCGTTTTCTATAGGTTTGTTCACTGACGGATACTTCGCAGGTTTCATAATTAAAGCGGGTTTCCTGTGTTTTGAAAGCTTGTAAATGGTAGTTACTCCAAATCCTGTCATATTGGCACATTTCGAAACTACACTGCAAAGGGTAAACGTTTGGTACTCGTGCACGAGAGTATCACACACGTTTAGCACAACTATTTTTACATATGTAGTTAAAGCTACACTTTTAAATTTCTCTGGTTAGAACTTGTGGTTGATGCCATTTTTCTCTCAAAAATTCAAAATTCAGAGATTTATTTTACCTTTCTTGCTGCTCTGCTCCTAGGAGTTTACAGGCCAAACACACAGTTTACTAATAAAGATTAAACTTTTTTTATGGCTAACTCTCAGGTAAACGTGCTACGCACGCTAAACGAATGGAGTATCAACTTCTAAAAAACTGCCATACCACTGCAAAAACAATATTATTTCCACCCCACATTATCACATACTGATCATCTAAGGGAAAATATAATTATATACCCACATCTCTGACATACTTGAACCGATTCAAATCCACGAAATTATTATAAAGATTTGGTGATACGTACGTATGGAAAAATTAATGGGAAAGGTGTAAAAATGGGCAACTGTATTAAAGTAGTGTACCTAAGCGGGTTTCAAGCCACTACTTCGAAAAAGGTCCGCTAGGCGACGGTGGCGCTGCTGTCGTTGGCGCTGTCGGCGGTGTGTGTCGTCCATTTTTTATCCAGTGTGTCGGCCATTTTTTATCCAGTAGATTTCGCTAGATGGGGAATTTTGCAGATTTCTTTTCGTCTGCCTTGCTTCGTTCACTACAACCGTCCCGAATGGACGACACATTGAGATGGTCCTGCAAGTTCTCAGGCATCTTGTTTTCTATGTCAAAGTGTATTAAATAAATCTTGAACATAGTTCTGTGTGTATTATTTAAAGTACCTTCATCCCTTGACATGCATCAGTCATCATGTCGCAGTTGTTGAGAGTAAATAGCACAAATCATGTGTTTACCTTCCAACCTCCTACGCCTATTGTACTCTATCCTGAGAAAGACTATGAGTTAGCACTACTTTCCTTTCACTCATACCATAGTATACCAAACATTGAAAATCGCAAATTTCACTACTACGATGACAACAACATGATGCAGAGTTGTAGTAGTGTACCTAAGCGGGTTTCAAGCCACTAATTCGAAAAAGGTCCGTTAGGCGACGGTGGCGCTGCTGTCGTTGACGCTGTCGGCGGTGTCGTCCATTTTTTATCCAGTCGGCCATTTTTTAGTCGGTCATTTTTTATCCAGTAGATTTCGCTAGATGGCGCATTTTGCAGATTTCTTTTTTAGATGTGTGTCGTCCATTTTTTATCCGGTTTGTGCATGACGTAAAAATTTTTGCCCCGAGTGAGATTCGAGCCCACGACCTCATCGTTCCCAGCCTACACCGTTACATGTCTGCCATGAGGTTTCCAATATATTTTAGTTTTGAAAGTGATCAGTATAAGTATTTTGAAATCTCACGAGGCGTGATTTCACGATGCGATGTAATTTTCTTCAATGCGCCGATTTTAATGCATGAATATGTTCAACATTTAAAAAAAAATGTATTAAAATCGAAAAAAAAAATTTATCCCGAGTGAATTTCGAACCCACGACCTCATCGTTCCCGGCCTACAGCGCTACATGTCTGCCATGAGGGTTCCAATATATTTTAGTTTTGAAAGTGATCAGTATAAAAATATCGTTTTAGTTGTTAGAACATGTCAAATGCAGTTGAATCAGAATCCTTCGTAATCGTTGATTGTATTTATCAACAAAAAATACGCACGCGTACGCGATCTTAACGTATGAACTTCATAATATTTTTTCATTATCATGTAAAATATTAGCATCCATATTTGTTTTAATAATTAAAATTCTATTGAAAATTGTTGAACGTAAATTTAAATCGTTATGTATATCGATTGATGAGTAGGGGGCAGTTTTAATAAAAAATCCATTCAAAGCTATTTATTTTATTTAAACATTACAAAGGTAGAAAAAAAAACCATCATTGTCGAAGGAGACGCTGTACATTTGAGTGCAGTGGCAGGAATCCCAGTTGACCATGATGCAACCATTCTTTGGGTCCACGATGAATCCTTGGGATGCTCGCGCTACTGGCAACAGCAGAACATTCTAGTTTAAATTCTTGACAATTTCGGTGAGAGGACTTGTTCGGGTAGGGAACGCATTAAAAGATTTCAATGACAATATTCTGTATATTGGTTGATTTGAGAAGCCGAAAAGACGTTGAGCTTAGATCATAAAGATTATTAATGTTTCTATATTAAATAGTCCGCTGTATGATACATAAATTAGGTTCATTACAGTATACGAATATTTTTTCAATACAGGGTGTTAAAAGATATTTGCATCCCTATTATTATTCTGCGGGGAATATCTACGTAAAATATACGAGGCATGTTATGATTAAAATTGATATATACATGGGGTGTTTGTAATTATTAAGACTGTAGAAATATGTAGATATAAAAGTTGATGACACACACAGTTTAGTGGTATTTTGAGCGGGATGTCTACGTAAATTATAACAAATATATGTCTGAATATGATACTGAGAAACCATCAACGTACATACAGATACCACATTTTTTATACAGGGTGTGGTCATAAAACATACCATTATTCATTATATACAAGTGTAGTCAAAAAGATGTGATGTTCATATATACAGAGTGTAGTCATAAAAAGATGCGATTTTATACAGGGTGTAGTCATAAAGATACCGTATTTTTTATATATACAGGTCGTAGTCATAAAAATACCGAATTTTTTCATAAAAGATGCCACAGGGTATATGAAGATAAGGACGTTACAATGAATCTCTGCTATTATTGCTCAAATTTTCATCGAACAAACCGCATTGGTAGATTATTTCCACATACAGGATGTTACTAGAACGACAACGACAATGACAGCAAATCCACTTTATTCGACAACAGAGGACACTCAAAGCGTTTGCATGCTTGAGATTTGTTGCTCGTACGACTACACTATAGTAAAATATGATGTGACTCATTATATTATTAAACGGATAACACACATCAGAAGTCTATCAGATAGATAGCAGAGGGGTAACAGAAGGGATAACAAACACACCCCAGACTCACATCAGAAGTCTGTTTGACAGTGCTAGTACTAACAAATTTACTGCGACACTCGGTTTATATGAATTATTTTCCAAGAAAACAACAAAATGAAGCAATGATTTCACAACTTTGTCATACACTGAATGTCATTTTTATTATAGTTGCGGTGAAACAAGAGCCAACTTTACAACTCAAGCAGAGGGACAGCAGACACACATCACAGAGGCACCAGATATGCACCACCTTTATACGTTTGACATTTTTGGTATCAAACAGTACTCTTTGAAACAAAATATCAGGAATCTTGTATTTCCGAATTTCATTATGAATCACCCAAAATATTTAGAGGGGCGTATGATACTGATGGCGATATTGGTAACCAACAAAAGAGCAACATATTTACTGATACTGGCATTAACGGATATCCATCGTGATAGAAGAGGACATCTAAGACATCAGGCTTGCACCCAACTAAATTAATATAATTAAGCTGTTCTTCAAAAAAAGAATGCTACGCTAATAGAAAAAACTTGAAGCAATGATTTCACAACTTTGTCATACACTGAATGTCATTTTCATCATAGATGTGGTGAAAGAAGAACCAACTTTACAACTCAAGCAGAGGGACAGCAGACACACATCACTGGGCTAGCACACATACACCACAGAGGCACCAGACATGCATCACCGTTATACGTTTGATATTTTTGGTATCAAACAGTACTCTTTGAAACAAAATATAAGGATTCTTGTATTTCCGAATTTCATTATGAATCACCCCAAATATTTAGAGGGACGTATGATACTGATGGCGATATTGATAATTTTCATAGACATTATAGCTATTTATAATTTAATCACGTTATTTGTATATTCATTTAATATAGTTATATGATTTTCTGTATTCGCAAATTCTTAAAATTAAACTGTTATATGCTTTACCCAAGTCCCAGTAAGACTACGCTCTTCAGGCACGGATTATTATACCGAAATGTGACAACACTTTCGACAACATGATTATAAAACTAACAATTTTAGTAATGGAACTCACAAAATGTTATTCAAATATTGTGATTTGTCTGTATAGGAGAGAGAAATTACGGTCGACGGGCAGGTAAGATTTTATCTGAAAAATAACAATGACATTCTCGGAGGGTCAAAGAGATTTCACCCGCTGTGTGTTACATAAAATGCAAGGAATGTATATGCAATCATAGAATTTGTATCTTCCCATGATGGTCGTTATGGTGCTAAAAATCTCATTTCTCGTCCGCGTTATCAAAATAGAACAACTTTCAATGATGATCCGACTCTAAGGAAAATTAAAAAATCTCCATTCTCAATAAACCAATGTATATGGATATGGCAATTCTCGATATTTCCAAAACTGGAATGTACGACTTTCACTATAATTTTATGCTTCCAACAATGGGAGTAGTCAATTGTGAGCTATTGTATACAGACACTAACAGTTTTGCTCACCAACTTACTTGTAACGATGCATATAAATATTTAATTGACACAAAAATTGACAAATTTGATACATAAGACTACTACACTAATAATCCATACAATATACCTAAAGTTAATAAAAAGTATTATGCGTAATGAAAGATGAGTCTAATGAACAAATCATCACACATTTCGTTGGTCCAAAATGTACTGTTACAAAGTTTCAGTGTGGGAGTAAAGTCGTTAAAAGTATTAAAAAATGTGTAGTAGAAAATAACTTTTGATGATTATGTCGATTGTATGAAAAATTGGAAAGATGACAATTACTCAAAATACGATACGTTCCTTTGTCCATAATGTGTATAGTGTTGAACAAACCAAAATCGCGTTGAGTCCTCACAATGATAAAAGAAAATTACTTCATAATTCTTTAGATACACTTCCGTGGGGAATAGAATAATTTTTAGGAATGACTAAACTAACTTTTATAACTGAAGTTCATTTACCACATAATTTATTATTAAAATATCGCTCATCATTGAAAGAAGCAGATGATGATTATAAATTTTGTGATTGGTTTCACCAGCATCATATTAGAAATCTGATT